>CM020180.1:22858211-22892021 GCA_009805545.1 Oryza longistaminata | reverse complement strand
TGAAACGTCGAGCATATTGTAAGTGGCATGATTCTCATTCTTACTCTACTAATGATTGCAATGTGTTTCGACGAATGTATGGTTTCTATTTTAACTTCCTCTAGCTAGCACTAGGCCCTAATGGTTTAGTTGTTTATCTAGATCTTAGTTAATATTCATGAGACCTATTATGATATGCAAATCGAAAATCCAAATGCAATCCAAATCCAAATGCATATGAAGGACTCAAGTCAAACATGTCTATGAGAGTATGCATGCTTACACATAAATTTATATTTTTGTCCTAGGTTAGAGATGCAAAGGTTTTTAATTTGTTCTAAAATTTTATCATGCAAGAGTTAGATCAACCTCACCTAGGTTTTAAAATGGAAATTTTTGGCTCTCAAAAATAGAAAAGTTAGCTTCCAACTATTTTGATAGGAAATTTTTTTTAAGGTCTAGAATTTGGGTATGTTACACGTAAATTTTTTGAATAAGACGAATGGTCAAACATGTGAGAAAAAGTCAACGGCGTCATCTATTAAAAAACGGAGGTAGTAATATTTTATATGATTTCGTACTCCTTCGAAATTCCACCATTATGAATAGCGAAATAAGGTAAGTTTTTGTCCTCTTATTCGGCACCTTAAAATTAATTTATTAGATTTTATGTTGAATATGTGTAAAAAGTATGTTACAGTCTATAACTTAAAGTTGTACTATGTGTAAGGATAGGATAGAGTAAGAGTCTCTTTACTAGGTTCTCTCTTACACAGAGATAGACCTGTTATATACGCATGACGACTTAGTATAGGCTTGATGATGAGGACATTGCTCCTTTGGATACACACCAGACTAAGAGATGGAGATCCAATTTATATCAAGCTCGAGCCCATCTCGTCACCCAGAGGCAGCCCACACTCAAATCGCCGCCCAGGCCTCATATGGACTCCATTTTTTTATGTTCTATATAAGTATGGAAAGCTAACGAGACCACATTTCCAATGGGATTGGTTTCACGTCAAAATTTCTTCCAAGTCAATAGGAATCCAAAAACAAGAGAGCTTCCAGAATCTGTCCAGGTGCTACGTCACCATCTTTAGGCCCATTGGGCCATGTATCGTGTCGGAGTCCATTAGGGATACATCCAGGGGTCCTAGGTCAACCCTAGAATCTATTTAATCAATAGCCATCATCGAATTAGGGTTGAGTTTTGCTTGGATTATTATGTCATTGCAGTTTCTTCGTTCATCGATTTGTGGAACCCCAACTTGTGAGACAATATATTTAGATTGCACCTTCTACTCTCTTGATTGTGTTCTCGATTCGCTTGCAGGAGATAGCCTTATCGATGAGGTTAACCATATTTTGGCTCGGTTGATAACCAGCGAAGGGGTGGTGTAGTGATTGCGAGGGGTTTGGTCATCCTGATCGGAGCCTTTGGATCATCAACGTCAAGTCTCTACAATTGACTTATCTATTACATAACGGAAGATCGAGACCCTAGTCCTCATGACGAGAGGGAACAACTGTCGGCAACGTCCGACCAAGTGTCGTTGTAACTCTAATACATTGTAATTATGCTGGATCGGGGAGGAGCACCCGTAATAAGTACCCTGGAGATGTAGATTTTGGGTCAAATCCGTTATAAAATATCGTGCCTCAATATCATCATCAGTTTTAGATCTCCAATAGCTTTCTTCAGTATTTGGTTATTTAAGGTGATTTCGAATCAGTTTTATAACAAATTCTTACTACTCGCTCTGTTTCATACTATAAGACATTTTGAATTTGTTCTACGTTAAACTTCTTCAAGTTTAACTGAATTTGCGGCAATATGTATAACACCAAATTAATTTTATTAAATTCTCTGGTGAATATATTTTTATATCATATCACATTTGTTTTATGTTAGAAATATTGCTACATTTTTTAATAAATTTAATTAAATTTAAAAAAGTTTGAATTAGAATAAATATAAAACGACTTATAACATTTAGATGATTCCGCAGCATTGTTTTAAACTTGTGAATGCGTCCATGTTCAACGGTGGGATCCACCGCCAACGGGAACAGCTAGCTCTTGTCAGCGTTGATGTTGCCATCTTTCGAGCTTCTCGCTGGATGGGTGTAGGTTTAATTTTTGCGTGACCACCATATGGTGCTTGTTTGCTTGCCTGCATGCAGTGAGCAACAATCTCTATGAGTGATTGATTGTTAACCCTGAACTTGCTGAAGCCATGGCAATCCGACACGAGAGAAGTTTCCTTTCAGAAGGTGATCATGGCTTCAGACTCTCTTTTATGCATGCATGTTAGTAGTCGTTTGTCGAATGTTGTATGACATACATTAGCGAGTTCACCACTTATGTCCTACGATCTGTAATCCTGAAGTGTATCTGAGAGATACTTTGTTCTGATGCTCCTTAATTAATCAATGAAGTGTTATAATTATCTTAAGAAAATGACTTATAACATGAAACGGGGTAGTAGTTTCTACCATGAAGCTACCCTACAGACATTTTGATGACCAATTCCTAACCATGTGTTCAACCTACCCCTCAATAAAATCAAATTTCTACCTTCAGTTTCAGGGTTATTTTGGAATTTGGACTGAAACATGAATTGATGAAAGAAGAGGAGCCTTTTGCGCATCGCTGGTAATGCCAATTAGTTTACAGTAGTACGAGTAGTTTGCTTGCGCACACCTGCAAGTAAGTATGATTAGGCTATTGAGAGCCTACCTTGCTTAGGACAATGACACGGTGGATTAGATGCCTTGCCGAAAATGACATCTGTTGATGTTTCTGTCCTTGCATCATCGGCAGCTGCCCCCACACAAATGCTGAACGAAACAGCATGTTGAAAACCAGAACAATTCAAGAAACCGTGATTGGTTTTGTTAGTTAATCATTGACAAAAACCACTCTGCTACTGCTAGCTATTGGATTGCTTGTCAATTAAGAACAACACCGCAGGAAGAGAGAAAGGACCGACATGTTTAAACATTTCATTTGTTTTCAGTCATTCAGAGTACAAATACCTCTATTTTGAAACCCAATACCCGTTCAGAATTAGTCTGACCTTCATAAGAAATGTGTCAACTGATGTTTCTCATCAACGATAGAGAAACCAAAAAAAAATTGCGTTGCTGATCTGTGTAGACTGATGCATGAACACTCAGAAGAAATGCACATCTGATTTCTTTTTTCTTTTCTGAAGAACTGAAGTGCATACCTGATGTCACGATGGCAACATAAGTTCTTTTTTAATGGGGGTTACCTGCAAAGCTTCCGTACTTCGTTGATGCAACCCACAAGTTGATGCTACTCCTTATCCCCCATGTTGAATTGTTCCAAGAAATCATATCTTCAGTGAGAAAATTTCAAACTATATTCCTTAGTTGTTTGCTCACCTTACAATCTTCCTCCTAAAGCCTGTAACCTTTTTGTTCCATTCCCATCAGTACAAGCTTGCATATTTCTTTCTCACTATTTCTGTACTGCTCTTTGCCCATGGCCTAAACACACGCTAGTAGATGCCATTGATTACGACAAAAATTGCTGCAATTTGCAGGTCTGAATAAGAATTGGATCGGGTGATTAAGAGGGAAAGTACCAGCATGTCTTTCCTCTTTCAGATACATGTGGAGTGGACTGGATAATTAAACAACCTCGCACATCGGCATCACAAAACGTCAGAGCATAAGGTGTGCAGTGCAGTGTGCTGGTCTGAAACCAAAATTAAAATTCCATGTTTAATATGTGAAGGCACAAGGGATTTGAGGGGGGGTATATTCCTGCCCTTCTACGTCACCGCAAGAATCTCCAGTAGTTTAGCCCTGATGCTTACTTTGGGCTCATGTCTTATGTGCCAACCTCCAATTTGTCCAACGCAACATGGGCGCTATAATAATACATGTATGGTTGGTTATTCCGAGTTGGGCTTCGATTTGGAATTCATAATAATACTAATCAATCTTATACTCTAGAAGAAAAAAACTTCTGGCTTTGAATCTGGACATAGGCTACGTCCAAATTCATAGCTAAAAATTAGTTTTTCGGATGAATGGTGTAGACCAGTATATGTGGTGCAAGCTTTATTCATTTTTACTTGACGTTTTCATGGTCTTCAAGATCCAACTTCCGCTATTACTTTTCGTTACTTTGAATTATGATAAAACAATGAAATTATAGTACTATAAAATCATCCCTAACCAAATAAATTTGCTGATATAACTTTTATAAATAAAATTAGATAGTTTGAAACATTTTAGTGCCCAAACATTTGGAAGGGTTGACGGCACGGATTCGAGAACTTCGAGTAGAAAAACGGAGTCAGTATCCCACGGAGTTCCCCTCCTGCCAAGGCACAAATAAGATTATTGTGGAAGGCAGTAACTGTCTCTGCTTTAATTTAATCTTGTGATGTTGTCTCAATGCTTAAGATATCGGCATGGTTGCGTTTTGTTTAATCATAGATCAAATGAGCCATGATTGCGTCTAAATTCATTCATCAAAGTCATCTTAATTATCATGCAACGTTCGATGATAGTAGCTTGCGCTCTTACCACAGCTTACACTTTTTCCCTGGTATTTGGAATTTAGATTGTTCGAAATCTCACCTCAGTATGAACATGGAAAATTATCAAAGGATTTGACAGACAGAAGATGAATTCATATACTGAAACAATAGCTACTGAAAAGTAAATAAAGTTACTGAAAATGATATGAACTCACTAGTCAAAGATATCACTGTCTTCAGTGTCTCTAGCTAGTTAACCACAGGTGTTATCCACTTTTTGGTATTTGCAGTCTAAGAACTGCCCACTAGTTTGTAAGAATTTTAATGTGAAAGGTGCTACCATCATTTGCAAGTGCCAGAATCTAATTAGATTTACACAACCTTATTCAAACCATAAAGAGAACTCCAGGAATCCGTTTCTTAATGTACTACTTGCATCAAGAAACTATATGTAATTTCACCTCAACTACTATAATGGGTAGCACGTTGAGATCCAAAGCAGGTCAATAACTCGCATAGTGGAGAGGCTGATTAACTAGCAACACTATGAAATGAGCACGGGTAGATAGGTGAGCCACCCCCTAAGTGGAAGTTTAAGACTAGAAAGGAAGAAAATGAAGCCACTGAAAGCTACAGAGAGGAATTAATTAGCAACTTGCTTCAGTACAGTGCTCTCAATGATTACCACTATCATCTGAACTTACAAAGCAATTCCTGCACTTGTTTACCTCACCAGTCATTGGATGAGACTGTAATCTGGTAAAAGTTAATTTGGAGATGGCATCTGCAGGCTTTTTCTTTTTTATTCACGTAGTGAGAAAGACAAACATCAGTGAGTAAATTTGTGTCGATGATGAGAGGAAAATTGGACGGATGCCTGGTGATAGAACTGCTGGCTTGGAGTCTTAGTCACCATTGTATCTTCCGAAGTGCAAGGAAGAAGAAAATATTGTGTACAGTGCCTTCAGAACGGAGGATTGATCTATGGACTGGAGTAAGGATGCAGCAATTATAAAAGACACACTGCCGTCTAAACAGTTTCTGAACTTCTACTTGTGCACATCTCTGAATGACAATTTTACAGTCGCCATCTGCATCACAAATTTGGAGGGTTTGGACTTTGGAGGAAAGCAAAAGTTGCTGTCCTCTTCTCTGATTTCTCATCTCTGCCAATTACTAGCAGCAAGCAAGAACCTCCAATATATATATATATACCCTTTGCAAACACTGGAAGAACCTTTGCTCATAAAGGTTAACTGAGAACCTGAAACTCGTTTGGTCACAAAGGAAGCTGCAACTTGCAGCCACATATTTTTTTATAAATATTCCATAATAAGCATAAGAAAAGGGCAATTCCTGACCTAATGAAAAGAGCACATTACTCTTATATTCAGAGACTGGTCTAATCTAGCCATGAGAAGAAAAGAAAAACATAATGCGTTTCAAAAATCAAATAAAATAAAACGCATCGCCGAATTTGGGACGAACATTTGTCGACAGGTGATAGACTGAATCTGAGGTCATCTTACCTGTCATCATGGGGAAATAATCAACAAAAAGAAAAAAAAAATGTATGAACTGCCTATGGCAGCAGGAGTATATGCTGGCAGCTAGTAAGCAAGAAGCCAATGAGAATGTGTGTCTATGTATATATATGTGCAAGGGAGAGAGTTGTCCCCACAAAGAGAGGCCACATGCACCTGTGATGGTGTCATTTGGGTACCAATCATTTGAGAGATTTTAGTGTGGATCCAAGGAACAAGTAAACATAGGCATATATACCAACTAACAACAAGTAGCATCCATCCATCCCCTGTCGCCTTCCAACCAAACTGTTCATTTCTGCATCAGAAATGCTGTGCGTGCATGGCGGCCTCATGCAATTTAGTTTTCCAGTGCCAATGGCGGCACTAGTTTTCGTTTAGTTTATATATGCCACAAGTACGGAGTTAGATTGTATTATATTATACTACCTCCGGTTACCACTTACCACTAATTTCTATGGTAGAACACTTGAAAAAAAAAACTGTAAAAATTATAATATTATGAAAGTTCTTTTTGGGCGGATCTATGCAAATGATTTTCATACATCCCATCTAAATATTTAGAAATATATTGATATCCAAAATTTTGAAGTAATTATCATGTTTCGATTGTTTGCATGTCAACCAAATAACACGTTTTCAGGACCTGAGGAAGTAATTATCATAACTCGGTTGAACCAGAGTAGTGTTTATTCAACTATGAAAAAAGATGAGTAGTACCCATTTGTTTTTTAATATATGATGTCATTGACTTTTCAACGTACTTTTAACAAAATTATCGTTTATTGAGCAGTAACTGTTTTATTATTAAAAGTATTTTATTACTTTATACGTGACGTATATTTTTTATATTTTTACAAATTATTTTGAGTAAGACGAATGGTCAAACATACATCATTCAAAAATCAACGGCATAATATATAAATAAATAAACGGAAGGAGTAGTTTAATTACATAACATAATGGTTTCTTCGATCCCAATCATTGGAGCAACCAGCTTAGTCAGTCCTGAGTCCTGACTAGCATAATTCAGAATTAGGGGTCTTTTGGATTGAACGAATTTCAAAGAAATATTAGAGGCATTCTTGGAATTTTTTTTCCTATAAGATCATGTGAAACGGAGGAATTGAGTTTGCAAAATCTTATGTGTTAGTTTCTTCTATAGAAAAATAAACATGGGGGGTTCTAGCCCATGTTTTCATTTCTTTTGAGAAGTCCAATACACCTACTCTGTTTGGGGAGTGGATTTCAAACTCTCGACTGGACATGCTGTCGTTGTTTGCATGTCAACCAAATAGTAATGTTGTATGTCAACCAAATAGTAATGAAAAAGATTAAGAAGATAGATTAATATGTGATATATCACTCTATAAGCATGCAAGTTAAAATTTAAAGTTGCGGAAAAAGAACAAATTAAACTATACCTAATTAACGTATATTCACATTCATTTTTTTGGCAACTTGCTGAAGTTGAATTTGAAAGTGATATATCGCATATTAATCTATCTTCTTTTTTTTTATAACTATTTAGATAGCATGTATACGGTGAGGGGATTTCCTTTCGAGAGTGTAGAATTGTTTCCCTCCCTCTCTTTGGCTCTCTACAGTAATTCCTTCAAAATTCATGTGTTTTTTTTTGTGAACTATCCAAAGGCACTCTAGTATTTACTCTCTCCGTCCCTAAAAACCAACCTAGTACTGGATGCGACATATTCTAGTACAATGAATCTGGACATATAATAATATAATGTGTTATATTCAGTACTAGATTCACTTTTTTTAAGGACGAAGGGAGTATGTGTTTTGAAATCATGTATGCTTCTATATCATACATGACAAAGCTATTCATGTGTGTTCCTATTTCTTCAAAATCCTGCATCGTAAAGGAGCTCGTAGGGTGTTAAGAATCATAAGGAACCATGCATAATCGCTAGAAACTCAATAAAGTATAATGGTGTATTGCAGGGAGCCGTATGCGCCAAAGATGCAGGGAATATGTCAGTTCCACGAGGGCACAATCCTAAAATAATCCCCTCAAATATCACTAACAAAATCCAATTTAATTTGCTGGTCCTCCTCCTCCTCTTCCTCCATTTCATCAAACCCTAAACTAAGAAACAAACACCGCCCTAGGCCAGGTCAATCAAATATCAATCCAGTGCCAAGAACACAAGAGATCGATCGAGCAAGAACTCATCAGCTTTTATCATCAATCGATCTTGCCTTCTTGGCTTCTTCCATTTTTGCAAGCTCCATGCGTAGTATTATTCTTGCGCAGTGATCTTGCATGAAGGAGATGAGCTACCATGAGCAGGAGCGCCATGGCGGCAACGGCTTGGACTGGTTCGAGGAGTACATGTCCTCTTTGCTCGCCGCCGACGTCGACCTCGCTGGTGGTGGTGGTGGTGGCGCCGGCGCCGGCGGCTACGCGTGGTGGTGGGCTGCTTCGCCGGCGGCG
This sequence comes from Oryza longistaminata, assembly GCA_009805545.1. Lineage (NCBI taxonomy): Eukaryota > Viridiplantae > Streptophyta > Magnoliopsida > Poales > Poaceae > Oryza > Oryza longistaminata. Next base: position 22,883,518 of record CM020180.1, on the reverse strand, counting down.
CAGCAGGATGACATTGGGAGCGTCGTGGCGCAGACGCTGTCGCCTCCGTCGACGGCGGCACCGGCCGCGGCGTCGCCGAGCATTGCGTCGCCCGCTGCGCGTCGTCGCCGCTCTGGACAGCATCCCGTCTGTTTCCGGTTCTTTTTATGTTTTCCAAGGAAAAAGGCCCGGGGGGCCCCCCCAACCAAGGAAAAGGGTTTTTTCCCCCGCGCACAGGGCGCCGGGCACACCGGCGCAAGAAGGGGGGCGGCGGCAAGGGCGGCGGCGGAGGGTCCGACCGGGACATGAGGTGGGCGAGCAGCGCTGAACCCGTGCGCGGCGGCCGTCGAGGCCGGCAACCTGTCGCCGCGTGCAGCACCTGTTCTACGTGCTCGGCGAGCTCGAGTCCTTCTCCGGCGACGCCAACCACCGCCTGCGCGCACGGGCTGCGCGCGCTCGCGCGCATGCTCCCCGCGCCGTTGGCCCCGCGGCGGCCGCGGCGGTCCGGGTGCCGCCCTGCACCGAGCGCCCGACGCCGGCGTTCGGGGCCGCCGAGCCGCGGCTGTTCCGCGCCTCCCTCATCAGGTTCCACGAGGTGAGCCCCTGGTTCGCGCTTCCCAACGCGCTGGCCAACGCCGCCATCGCGCAGGCCTCGACGGCGGCGCCGCCTCGCCGACTCCCGGCCGCTCCACGTCGTCGATCTCGGCGTCTCCCACGGCGTGCAGTGGCCGACGCTCCTCGAGTCCTCACGCGGCAGCCGGCGGCCGCGCGCCGCCGTCCGTCCGCCTCACCGTGGTCGGGCCCGGTGCCACGGCCACCTCCCCGGCGGCGCCATTCTCGGCGTCGCCTCCAGAGTACGACTTCTCACCGCACCTCCTCCGGTACGCCAAGTCCATCAACCTGGACCTCCGCATCTCCCGCGCCGCCACCCTGGACGACGCCATGCACGGCGACGACGGCGAGGCGCTCGTCGTGTGCCTCCAGTTCCGCCTCGGGCACGCCGCCGCCGAGGAGCGAAGAGAAATCCTCCGCAAGGCGAGAGGCCTCAACCCGGAGCTGGTCGTCCTCTCGGAGCTCGACTCCGGCGTCAGCGTCGGCGGCGGCGGCGGCAGCGGCGGGCGGAGTTCGCGGCGAGGCTGGAGCTGCTGTGGCGTTTCCTGGAGTCGACGTCGGCGGCGTTCAAGGGGAAGGACGTGGAGAGCGGCGCCTGCTGGAGGCCGAGGCCGGCGCGATCCTCGCGGCGGCGGACGTCGCCGCCGCCGGGGAAGGGAGGGATGGGTGGAGGGAGCGCATGGGCGCGCGGCGGGGTTCGAGGAGGCGCGTTCGGCGCGAGGCGGTGGAGTCCGCCAGGTCGCTGCTCCGCAAGTACGACAGCGGGTGGGAGATGTCGGGCGCCGCGCGGCGGCCGCCGCGGTGGCGCTGCGGTGGAAGGGGCAGCCGGTGTCCTTCTGCTCGCTGTGGCGGCCGGCGGAGAGCGGACGAACAGGTGACGTGGCCATGGGAGAGAGCGACGTGACCGGGTTGATGATCAGGGCCGTCCGTTACTAAGCGCTACGGCGTGATGGGACGCACGATGAGGCCACACACAGCTGTGCTCCTCTCGAGTTATTCATATGCGTGTCTGGTTTGGCCGCAGAACGCCGGCGGCCGCGGCCGGCGGGCGGCGGCGGCGGCGGGCGGCCGTCGATGGATGAGTGACGGCTGCAAGCATTTGGCGTTGGCATTAGCCATTTTTTGTGCAAATTAATTGATTATTAAAGGGCGATATTATTTAGCTACTGTTATATTGTTTCCTTCTTCCGTGCTGCATTTTGAGCAAATCAATACTCCCTCCCTCCCATAATAACAAGCGATTTTAGGTGAATGTGACGCATTCTACTATAATGAATCTAGACAGCCCTCCATCCAGATTTATTATAGTATGATGTATCACATCCACCAAAAATCTCTTATTTGTTGCTCAAATAAGAGATTATTATTCTCTATTATAGGAGTATAGTATATTATGAGATGGGAGAGTAGCAGATAGTTGCTTGTCACCTATTTGTTGTTGGCATGTAAATAGGAGTTCCATGCAATTGGAGCGATCGATCGATCACAAGAGAATCAGTTGGTAAAAATTTAATCTCTTTGTCATTTTTAAACTGAGGACGCATGTGGTTGCACAATGATGTACTTACTATACTCCTAGGATATCAAAATCATGCCATGTGATGTTATAATATACTGTTATCGCGAATCAACTGAACACAGAGAGTAAACAATAGGACTACTTGGCAGATTTTTTTTTTTGCTACGATTCTCCCTTTGAGAAGATGTAGTGCTACCGAATGGTGGGGTTCTGCAAAGTTAATTGCAAGTAAAAGGCTAAAAGCTAATGGTTATATTTAAAAAGCTTCAGCTGCACCTACTCTCAAAATTTCCAGTCCCTCCACCCGAAGAAACAGATCAAATTATCATAGTTTTTTTTTCCGGCTTTTGGATGATTGCATTACATATCATCTTAATTTTCTGACCTTTGGATAATCAAATGTATGAATTATACAAAGCAAATAAAGTTAATTAGTACTACAAAAATATGATCTTCATATTTACCATTGATGAGATGCAACTTAAATCCACAACAAGCTAACAACACATTGTTCACTTAGATTATGAGTGGATTATGGTTATCAATTGCATTATAGAAACAAATTACATATCTGAAGAAACAAACTTATCAAACAGGATAAGCTTAAACAAAATGGTTTAATTAATACGATAGAAAGAAAATTCTATGAGAAAACGTATTTTCCAAACCGTCGTGGGAATAATCCGTTTCAATAAGCTAGAAAGAACAAGGGGCTTCGTTTTCATCTTTATATCTGATGATGAAGTGGCGTGAAATTTGAGCCCAAGAGGAATCACGTATCGTCCTTAAATTTCTGCATCGTATCAGCAACGAGAATAGCTAAAAAAAAATGCTTCAAACAAGTGCTGAAACACACAAAAATAGTAATTGAGTGGCACTTTATGCAAAGGACTAATGAGGGATAACAGCCAGCAGGTAGTTTCATTTTGCATAAAATCAATGGTTTGATTCGAAACTAGAACGACTATTTGAAGCGGGGTTAGATGATGCCTCCGGACTGATGCAAGGATTAATGTAGAGAAAACACCTAAAATTGAAGGACTAATGTAGAGATAGATTATTTTCAAAACGAAGAGAATTATATCCTTGCTGTAAGATAAAAAAAAGGATTTGCTAAATTTGGTGCGCCATATTTTGTTGCTAATCACAGTTAGATTTTAGACCATTGATGCTTCGTTGAGATTCGTGTAGTAGTAGTACGTGCGTAGGTTTTCTCTAAAATACGGTAATTAGCGGTATACAGGAACCACCTATTTAATTAATAGTAGAAAGATATAGGAATTCATATAAACAAGGTGATTAGCGGTATACAGGAACCACCTATTTAATAGTAGAAAGATATAGGAATTCATATAAACAAATTTGAGTATCAGTAATTAGTATACATGTTAGTTAGACCATAATTACATCATATTTACATTGTAATTACATACTAATTACATATGTAATTTAGAGACTTATAATGTAAATACATGATGACTATTTTTTAGTGAAAAATATGGCGTCTTTATATAGCTACTCCAAAAAAAAAAAAAATCAACAAATGTGCAAGACGAAGAAACCACATTTCTAATCTTGAGAAGCTGTAAAAAGAACTTCAACAACTAAACTCTGATGACGGTAAGCAATTAACCAGCGAAGAAGAACAGCATGCACGCTTCTTGCAAAATCATTTCCCTTTCTTAAAGCATTGTTCTTATCTGCACAAGCTAAAGCTTATTAACTTCTCATCTCACAACAAACAAACTAAGAGTAACAGCACCATCCCAGCAAGAATTTGTTGGGCAATGCAGCACGACAATGTACCAGATTTGCAACACGACAATGTACCAGATTTGCAAGATGGAAGCTTGAAACCAGCCAACGACCAACAGTTAGCCCATGTTCAACTGATCCATGGTCCCTCGGCGTTTGGCGGCAGCAACGGCGTTGAGCTGGAAAGAAACCCTCTGACCATGCTGCGGGAGCTGCTGCTGCTCCTGCAGATTGTTTGGACTAGGGTTGCTCGGGTTTGAGGTTGGAGTAGGGTTGGCTCCTTCATTGTCATCTTCTGTTTCTTCAAACTGAGGCGGTGGCTTCAACGGAGCTAGGAGCTGGTAATTTTGGCTCAACAGCGTGTCCTGCTCTGGTGGCAGAGGAATTGAGCCAGGTGGAGCAATCGACTTGGGTAGCGGGATTTTGTTCCGGTTCCTTGCCACCTCAAGGAGAACCTGTCAAAGGAGAAAATGACTTGTATTAGATGGAAGACGACTTGAATAAGCACAAAATCATGGAATCCTCTATGCCATCATTTAAATTATAAATCGCCAGAGAGGAATAACATTTTTTATTTAGTCAACAACATTTTGTATATTTTAAATTTTTTTCTAATTTACTTTACCCATGTAAATACCATCTGATCCCACCAACCAAACAACAGCAGGAACCATCGATCTCATCCCTCTAACGAAAGGACCAACTTAGACATATCATCCAAAAAAAAGCAAGACAATCTAAGTCTCCCAGAATCTCCACTAGGGCTTTCATTCGTTGGCACGTGTATCATTAACCATCAAGGGCAAGGGCAAAAAGAGAGCAATTACATTCATGTTGGTGATGAAACACCAATTGCATGATATAGTAAAATCAGCAATTCTACATGTTGAAAACCTTTAGTGGCTGCCTACTGACAAGAATACAGAATAAATCATAACATGGCTCCTTTTAATACTTGTATAGCATTTATGGGGAGAGAAAATCCATCATATCCCACAACAAAAATGTAATATGTAATCTTTAATTCCAAAGGGATCAAATTAAATAACAAAATCTTCCAATTTGTGATCGGAACAGTACTTAAGAACATATCGTTAGATAATTAAGAGCCCATACTTGACCACAACTATTAATAGCCTTACCTCAATGGTGCTCCTAATGTAAAAGTTAAACCTTGTTTGGTTGTTGCCATAAACCTAGCCGTGCATTCTAAAATTAAATAGGCCCAGCATGGTAAGCAAGGCACAAGGTGTGGGAAAGTGCCAGCTGTCAGACCACTGCATGGATGCCTAGGCACTTATGGGGAAGCAACACCATATGAACTAGAAGATAATACCTAATGGACGAGGAAATAGCAAGCAAAAAAAGCCAAAGAATCCACCAGGCCACCCAACACAAGAAGCCCAACTACTTATTTTTGCCTCAATCCTGCTATCGTACCCTTTGAGCCACATGCAAACAATGCTACCACCAGAACATTGAAGACAGAGAAGAGTTGGACACATGCCACTGCCAGTGAGCAACCCAAAGCCTCAGCGCCTAATCATACTTGTCTACGAGCTAGTCCCCAACCGCAGCCTCGACATCCACCTCCATGGCAATGGCACCTTCCTGACATGGCCAATGAGGTCAGTAACTGTCCTCTCTAACTTCATCTCAACTTCTTTGGTGATGTCAAATTAATCGACATGTTCTTGGTTTTAACTTGTCACAGGGTTAAGATTGTTCTTGGGCTTGGATCAGCACTGTTCTATCTCCACGAGGAGTGGGAACAGTGCGTTGTGCACCGCGACATCAAGCCGAGCAATGTCATGCTGGATGAGTCCTTCAACGCCAAGCTAGGCGACTTCGGGCTTGCAAGGTTCATCGACCATGCCGTGGGGATGCAGACGATGACCGCCGTCTCTGGGACACCAGGCTATGTTGATCCTGAATGCGTGATCACCGGTAGAGCAAGCTCAGAGTCTGATGTTTATAGCTTCGGCATTGTCCTATTGGAAGTGGCATGTGGAAGGAGGCCAATGAGCCTACAAGATAACCAGAAGAATGGCATCTTCCGGTTGGTCGAGTGGGTCTGGGACCTGCACGGACAAGGAGATGTTATCTCAGCGGCTGATGAGCGGCTCAATGGTGACTACGACGTGTCGGAGATGGAGCGTGTCATCACTGTGGGGCTTTGGTGTGCGCATCCAGACCCAAGTGCACGGCCGTCTATCAGAGTAGCCATGGCCATGCTCCAGTCTAGTGGGCAACTACCGGTGTTACCTGCCAAGATGCCTGTGCCAACATATGCGCCGCCGGTGGCCTCAGTGGAGGGGCTCTTCACATCGTCCACTGGAATGTCATCCTCAAGTGCAACACAATCATCATCGACAACCAGTGGCTATATTACCCACACCTCAAGTTCCTCTAACACATCCACTTCAGCTGGTTCAAAGGACTCGTCTTCGTTGCTCAAACATCAATACTTATGATGTTCAATTCATTTGCATTGTTACTGATTTTGACTTGATGCTTGAATGGGATGTACAACTCGTGAGCCATTGATTTTCCTTTTAGAGTAGTCTAATTGCCAATGTGAGTAATGTATGTGCATTTATGCCATGATTTAAATTTTACTCCCATTTTAGTTATTCTAGATAGATTTATCCTGCCATTTTCTCTCTAATATCTGACTACTATAAAGTGCATACCTGGCTTGTTTTCAGTGAATATCCTAGTCCTTAGAGGGCCTGGAATTGTGAATTGTCGAAGTTGGAAGAACTTGTTTTTTAAAAAAAACACCAAGAGAAGATAACTCTTACACACTTCACATATAGTTTGCATGTTTTCACTTTTCGGTGAATAACGCAAAGGTGTAAACAACAGGAGCTAAATATAATAAGCTAAATTCAATAGAGATGGAATATGGCCTCTACAGACTGGAGACAATAGTACAAAGACTGCTTATTTTCAGAAGTTCTTATGCAGTTGTCTCAAATCGTGGATATTTATGTTGGATACTTCGGTGGTGGAATCAAGAACATCCAAGCAAAATTGTTAACACTAAAAAATAGTAACAGCATAATAGTTCACTCACTATGACCTGTAGCTTTTCAGCTGGTTGTTTTGCCCTGTTTTTCAGCTTTTCAACCAAAAGGTTGTTCTCCCCCAAATCTTAAGAAAAATTCGGGCAGCACTCTTTGTCGGCCCCCAAAAAAAAAAGATTCAATAAATTAGACATTCATGAAATAAACATATCACCTAGGATTGACAACTCTGCTACCTCACGGATCGATCAAGACAAATTTGGAAACAAAAGAGTGGTTCTGATAGACTCAGTAATGGGTTTGCTGCTGCAAAATTGGGCGGCCGTCGATGGATGAGTGACGGCTGCAAGCATTTGGCGTTTGGCATTAGCCATTTTTGTGCAAATTAATTGATTATTAAAGGCCGATATATTTAGCTACTGTTATATTGTTTCCTTCTTCCGTGCTGCATTTTGAGCAAATCAATACTCCCTCCCTCCCATAATAAAAGCGATTTTAGATGGATGTACCGCATTCTACTGTAGTGAATATGGGCGGCCCTCCATCTAGATTTATTATAGTATGATGTATCACATCCACCTAAAATCTCTTATTTGTTGCTTAAATAAGAGATTTATTATCTCTTATTATAGGAGTATAGTATATTATGAGATGGGAGAGTAGCAGATAGTTGCTTGTCACCTATTTGTTGTTGGCATGTAAATAGGAGTTCCATGCAATTCGAGCGATCGATCGATCACAGAGAGAATCAGTTGGTAAAATTTTAATCTCTTTGTCATTTTTAAACTGAGGACGCATGTGTTGCACAATGATGTACTTACTATACTCCTAGGATATCAAAATCATGCCATGTGATGTATAATTACTGTTATCGGAATCAACTGAACACTGAGAGAGTAAACAATAGGACTACTTGGCAGATTTTTTTTTTTTGCTACAGATTCTCCCTTTGAGAAGATGTAGTGCTACCGAATGGTGGGGTTCTGCAAAGTTAATTTGCAAGTAAAAGGCTAAAAGCTAATGGTTATATTTAAAAAGCTTCAGCTGCACCTACTCTCAAAATTTCCAGTCCCTCCACCCGAAGAAACAGATCAAATTATCATAGTTTTTTTTTTCCGGCTTTTGGATGATTGCATTACATATCATCTTAATTTTCTGACCTTTGGATAATCAAATGTATGAATTATACAAAGCAAATAAAGTTAATTAGTACTACAAAAATATGATCTTCATATTTACCATTGATGAGATGCAACTTAAATCCACAAGAAGCTAACAACACATTGTTCACTTAGATTATGAGTGGATTATGGTTATCAATTGCATTATAGAAACAAATTACATATCTGAAGAAACAAACTTATCAAACAGGATAAGCTTAAACAAAATGGTTTAATTAATACGATAGAAAGAAAATTCTATGAGAAAACGTATTTTCCAAACCGTCGTGGGAATAATCCGTTTCAATAAGCTAGAAAGAACAAGGGGCTTCGTTTTCATCTTTATATCTGATGATGAAGTGGCGTGAAATTTGAGCCCAAGAGGAATCACGTATCGTCCTTAAATTTCTGCATCGTATCAGCAACGAGAATAGCTAAAAAAAAATGCTTCAAACAAGTGCTGAAACACACAAAAATAGTAATTGAGTGGCACTTTATGCAAAGGACTAATGAGGGATAACAGCCAGCAGGTAGTTTCATTTTGCATAAAATCAATGGTTTGATTCGAAACTAGAACGACTATTTGAAGCGGGGTTAGATGATGCCTCCGGACTGATGCAAGGATTAATGTAGAGAAAACACCTAAAATTGAAGGACTAATGTAGAGATAGATTATTTTCAAAACGAAGAGAATTATATCCTTGCTGTAAGATAAAAAAAAGGATTTGCTAAATTTGGTGCGCCATATTTTGTTGCTAATCACAGTTAGATTTTAGACCATTGATGCTTCGTTGAGATTCGTGTAGTAGTAGTACGTGCGTAGGTTCTCTCTAAAATACGGTAATTAGCGGTATACAGGAACCACCTATTTAATAGTAGAAAGATATAGGAATTCATATAAACAAGGTGATTAGCGGTATACAGGAACCACCTATTTAATAGTAGAAAGATATAGGAATTCATATAAACAAGGTGATTAGCGGTATACAGGAACCACCTATTTAATAGTAGAAAGATATAGGAATTCATATAAACAAGGTGATTAGCGGTATACAGGAACCACCTATTTAATAGTAGAAAGATATAGGAATTCATATAAACAAGGTGATTAGCGGTATACAGGAACCACCTATTTAATAGTAGAAAGATATAGGAATTCATATAAACAAGGTGATTAGCGGTATACAGGAACCACCTATTTAATAGTAGAAAGATATAGGAATTCATATAAACAAGGTGATTAGCGGTATACAGGAACCACCTATTTAATAGTAGAAAGATATAGGAATTCATATAAACAAGGTGATTAGCGGTATACAGGAACCACCTATTTAATAGTAGAAAGATATAGGAATTCATATAAACAAATTTGAGTATCAGTAATTAGTATACATGTTAGTTAGACCATAATTACATCATATTTACATTGTAATTACATACTAATTACATATGTAATTTAGAGACTTATAATGTAAATACATACCGACTATTTTTTAATGAAAAATATGGCGCCATAAAACCAATATGCTAAAATAGGGACTCTTAGCCAGGTACTTGTCACGCCCAGAAATTCACTAGTAATTTCCGAACTTATTTGTGTATTAAATCCTCGTCCAGAAATCAGCCGAGGTACACAAACTGACAATTTAATATACAGATTCATCATAATAATAACGTTACATACTTACAAAAGAAAAGAGAAAAACAGCAGCGGAATAACGGTCTAGCGAAGCTCCGGCTCCACTCCCACAGGCAGCTCAACTGGGGTATAAGCCAAACGTCTTCTCCTTCGTAACTTGTCTTCAACTGAGGTTTGATTGATTATTGCAAGGTGAGCATATGACATACTCAGCAAGCCACACAGCAAATATGCAAGTGCACAAGGATACCAAAGAATGGTATAATATAGGGCTCATTTGCAAAAGCTAGCAAACAATTGAGAATTGTAAAACAGTATAGTAATTAATCATCAATATTAATCAACACTGAACAGCACACCCATGCTACACAGGCCCAACCATCCTGAACAACCATACCCGGCTGCACAGATCTATCTCCAAACCAGGAATATACCATTCCAAACCAGGAACTAAATTAATTACCAACAATTACCACATTATTATTAATGAGTAGTATGGGACATGTAAATACCATCTGATCCCACCAACCAAACAACAGCAGGAACCATCGATCTCATCCCTCTAACGAAAGGACCAACTTAGACATATCATCCAAAAAAAAAGCAAGGCAATCTAAGTCTCCCAGAATCTCCACTAGGGCTTTCATTCGTTGGCACGTGTATCATTAACCATCAAGGGCAAGGGCAAAAAGAGAGCAATTACATTCATGTTGGTGGTGAAACACCAATTGCATGATATAGTAAAATCAGCAATTCTACATGTTGAAAACCTTTAGTGGCTGCCTACTGACAAGAATACAGAATAAATCATAACATGGCTCCTTTTAATACTTGTATAGCATTTATGGGGAGAGAAAATCCATCATATCCCACAACAAAAATGTAATATGTAATCTTTAATTCCAAAGGGATCAAATTAAATAACAAAATCTTCCAATTTGTGATCGGAACAGTACTTAAGAACATATCGTTAGATAATTAAGAGCCCATACTTGACCACAACTATTAATAGCCTTACCTCAATGGTGCTCCTAATGTAAAAGTTAAACCTTGTTTGGTTGTTGCCATAAACCTAGCCGTGCATTCTAAAATTAAATAGGCCCAGCATGGTAAGCAAGGCACAAGGTGTGGGAAAGTGCCAGCTGTCAGACCACTGCATGGATGCCTAGGCACTTATGGGGAAGCAACACCATATGAACTAGAAGATAATACCTAATGGACGAGGAAATAGCAAGCAAAAAAAGCCAAAGAATCCACCAGGCCACCCAACACAAGAAGCCCAACTACTTATTTTTGCCTCAATCCTGCTATCGTACCCTTTGAGCCACATGCAAACAATGCTACCACCAGAACATTGAAGACAGAGAAGAGCTGGACACATGCCACTGCCAGTGAGCAACCCAAAGCCTCAGCGCCTAATCACCGATAAGGGAATAAGCAATCAAGTGAACTATAAGGCAAAAACAAAATAATCATGCACTGGCACAAATGCACATAACAGTTCTATTTCGTGGCTGTTAGGACATACAAATTCCTGAAACGGCGATTTACAGTAAAACACTCTTGGCCAGATTAACCAGCAAATCAGAAGATTCAGAAAAAACATGGCCAACTGATACGTATTCTTCAAAGGGGTCTGAAGAAAAGCTCATCAATGTGTTGTCACATGAAGAGGTGTGTACTGGAAGATCTTTAGTGAGTTGAGAAATGTAAGTGTAAGAAAAGGCTAAGTATAGTAGTGTGGTACAAGAATAGAATGACATGTAATATCACTGTTTCATCTAATGACTGCAAGTCTGCGGCTTGAATAGTATAATTGTTTTCAATACCAATAATCCACATGTACCAGATATTCAGACTGCAAAGAAGCAGACGTTCAACTGTGGATAATCAGTCTTACAATAACTAGATAAGACGGGGAAAAATAACCTAAGGTGTTGTTCCACAGGAAACATGTTGATCATCGAAAACATTCCTCACTACATTAGCACTCATTTCAATATAATTTTCTTTGTTTTGTTATGGGCACGGGCCAGGCCCATGTGGCAGTTTAGGCATGATAAACTAGGAATAAGTCAAATAATGTTAGGAAGGAGATGAGGTTTATAGTAAACTAGAGAGGCATTGGATTGGTTTCTACAATATTAGAGATTAGTTCCTTAGATGTTAAGGAAGTCCGTCCGCTCTATCTATAAAGGGACCCCATATACTCTATCGTGAATCAATCAATGAATCTCTTGAAGTTAGCCTTAAGCCTCAGAGCATTTTTTTAGCTCAGCAGGGATAAGCCCTGCCAGCACTATTAGAGGGCGAGAGCCCTATCTCCTGATCTTCGGACCCTTACCCTATCCAATCCATAACATATTTACTTAAAAAAGTAATCCCTCCAATTAATGCAAGGTGCCCCATAATCATTGAAATGGCGGAAATCTGATACTCCAAATATCATTAATGGATTTCAGAGCTGATGGGTTCTAGCATAAGTCCAAGAGCATAACTTTGTTCAGATTTTTTTTATTTTTTGAGTGAATTAACATCAATAAGAAAGGAAATGACTGTACTCTTCTCGTAAACAAGTCAGATTTGGACTTAGTCCGAACTATGTATAAGAATAATCTTTCAATGGACATCAATGAGATTCAGAAAGTTTCATATCTGATTGATTCTAGCATAAGCCAAAAAGTGTATTAAAAAATTTGTTGAGCTTTTTCAATTTTTTTAGTGAAATCAACATCAATAAGAAACGAAATGACTGTGCTTCTCCTAAACAAGTTAGATTTAATCCTACATTGTAAAGATTTATTTCCCTTTTTGAAATTGTAACATGGTTAGACAAAAACAAGAAACTTCAGGTTTAAGTTGGCTGCTTCTGTTGATTGGCACCTTTCCTTAACAGTAATTCTTAGCTGGACTATCATACTAATGTGGTGCTACAACTTTAAACCATGATTTTCCGTACCACTGGTCTAAAAGGTGTTAGGCACTAAAAGCCTTCACCAGCATACACACTACATTCTGCGCATATATTAAGATTAATAACTTTTTATCTTTCAAAATATAACTATTCTTAGATGAAAGGCCAAAGACCCTGCTTTTCATAGAAAGCATAGCATATACATGTGTTCACCACCATCAAAGCATAGGCAGATACATATGTTTTGCTACTGATAGAATTATCACAACCATGTATGTGCATACATGGTTCCATGTTTAATGGATGAAGCCATGGAGGTTGAAAACATGGCATCTCTATGAGAAACTACAATCAGAATATGTAGAAATATCCGGCTTCATGTTTACTTATATGATTTGTATTGGAGACTTTCCTGCTGCTTTTACATAAAAGAAGAATGCTTGCCTGCTATGGTTGATTCTATGGAAATATCAGTATTCCACTGAGATAACAAGAACCAGGCTGCTAGCTATTGGAAAAGGCTAGGTTAACACATGAACAGGTTGATTACAGGTATGTAACAAAATTTTACCGTGGAAAAGAATAAAGGATTATCGGTTGGAAGGCTTCGACTTAGAAAGTCTTGATCACTATGAAAGAATTCACTACACTACATGAATCATAATACAGAACAAACTGGTAATAGTATATTATTGGCCCACCAGAAATGTATGCGATGAGAGCAAAATAGCAGATACAACCAAGCAATGGTAAACAATCCAATCCCAAATTTCTAAGGAGCAGCAACATTATCCCTGGATTCAGCCATCCATCTTATCCACAGTCTACATGCATACAAACAACTCCAACAACAGGGCAAAATCACATCAGTATTAGCCAAAAAATGCAAGCCTCTAGTGCAATCTTATGTTTTCACCCACTAATCCAGCGCAATCTACAGCAATTCAACCAATCAATCAAACCATAATTCCCCCCGCCCAAAAGCCGGATCGAGTGGCATAAAAGCTAGGGTTTTACGGATCTACATTTAAGAACTCTAGGGGCACGGCAACAATCTACGATTCTAGCACAGGAAACCCCATCAAGCAACCAAAGAATCATAAGAATCCGGCAAAAGGGGTGAAATGGAAGAAAGAGATGCAAGATGGGGGGATGGGGGGTTTACCTCGCGGGGCGGCGGCTGGGAGAAGGAGAAGTTGACCTTGGACTGGATGGCGAGGCGGACGTCGTCGGCGTCGAGCTGGGGCTTCCCAGCGTGGTCGGCGTAGACCTGGGCGTCCCCGAGCACGTCGCCGACGTAGCGGTAGGCCAGGTCGAGGAACTGGTGCACCACCCGCGGCTCGTACTCCCCCTCGCTCAGCCCCATGGAGCGCAGGAGCTCCCGCACCACGCGCGCGTCGCGGGGCTCGTCCGCCGCGGACGCCCCCGCCCCCGCCCCTGGCAGCCCCGCGGCGGCGGCGGCGGCCGACTTGGGGCGGCTGTTGGCGCCAGGCCGCCGGGGTCCATGGCGTCAGGTGTCGCGGCGGCGGCGGCGGCGGGTGGTGGGGTTTCGTTTCGGGCGGCCGCTCTACTGTAGACTAGGGGGGTAGGGAGAGGTATTTGTATGTGTGCCCTTTAGGGTTTCTCCTTTTTAATTTTATTCGAAAATTTTTCTTCCAAAATAATTTTTTATTCGAAAATTTATTCATGGCTAGTTTTTTTTAAAAAAAATTGTTCGAAATTTATTCTGGCTAGTTTTTTTATTATTTTATTCGAAAATTTATTCTTGGCTACTTTTTATTTTATTTGAAAATTTTTTCATATGAATGTGGATAAATGCTAGAAAGTTTATTCATAATAATAAAAAACTAGCCATGAATATATGTCTAGATTTATTAAGATACATATGAATGTGGGCAATGCTAGAAAGTCTTACATTATGAAACGGATGAAGTATTGTTTCTATAACGTTGGCCAAACATATGGATTTTTTTTGGTCAAGATTACTCTTTTGGGGGGCTTTTAGTGATTTTCAGTGACCAAACAATGCATCATTGTAGGTAGGATCATGGTGTATCCGATGGATATATTATCTTGAATATAATTGATATAACTGTATGGCTGGTAGTAATATACAACTACGAGATATTCTCTATACCCACAAATATTTGTTCTGATACATAACCATCCGATAAAACTTTAGGTATCCTAGTCTATAATTCATCTAGGTGTGTATTAATTAAGATGGTAAACTCGTAGGTGTGTGCATGTATAGTATGCGTATCTTCTCTATAATTATAAAAACATTTGTATGTGGTTTTATTTATATATACTTTACAATATACTTTGATGTTTAAAGTTGCATTTTGAGAGAGGACATAATTTGTGTCTAGACAAAGTAGTACGATGGTGTTTCATCTCTAGCTTTAATAGAGATACGACGGTGTTTCATCAATGCAGTGTTGGATCTTTGGCAATATGGACTTATAGTTTTCTTAAATAGCGGATATACTCTGCATGTTGTAATGGGTTTTTAGAAGGTAAATATGCACAGGTAATACCTAAAAGGACAGTATTTTAAGGATTATAGTGATTAATGAGAAATCGTAACTAACATATGAACAGTTATGATAAGAATGAGAGGATTATAAAAACCGCATTTGGTACTTTTGAATAACTTTCTTTTTTGATGATTTTGAATAACTTGCTCCTATCTTCATACCATAATAAGTGCAATTCTAGCACTCAAAAGAAAAAATGTATGGAAGAGAAATGATGTAGATACCCCTCATTACGAGGGGTGGTTAGGAGCTTAGGAGGATGGTTGGGGCAATATGAGAATAAATCTTAAAGACCTAATGCAGGGTCCAAGATCTTGCATCCTATTGGGCCACGTGGCATCTTAGAAATAAGGCAAAGCCCCCTCCCAAAATCTGCCATGTGTCCAGGGAGATGCTCTAATGTACTATATCTATGAATGCTCTAGGTAGGGAAAAAAAACTAAATATATTAGTTGGCCCCTGAATTCTCTAGAAAAGTAAAGAAGTTACCTAAAGAAAATGAAGAGGTAACCTTTGTATACTTAGAAGAAGTGATCATTTACTATCCCCTTCATGCATAGGGCACTAATAAAGGAGAATGTTACTACTCCTACTCCACACACACAACAATCAATCCAGCTAGCTATCGATCTCTCCAACGCTCGGTTAGCTTAGATTTATCACCAGCACCAGCACTATCGATCACTCACCCAAATCCATTTGCCATCGCCATCCACTTCCAACATCGGCGCTGTCACTCACCCAAATCGCTTGCCACTGCCATCCGCTTCCACCACCATGGCTCAGATCCATCATCATCAACTCCACCAGCAACTCGAGCCTTCCTCCATAATGTCGTCGCGTCGGCGCTAGCTCCTACAATTGTTGCACCTCTGAAGGGTGTATTGCGTATTTATAGAGATAAACTACAATCAACTAAGATAAAAATATACATCATTACTTTATACAGAGCAATGTAACGATGGAAATCAACTAATTATAGGAATAGAATTTGACATCCCAATATCATATTACAACCCTTCTAGAAATCTAATGTTCCTGTTGAGTGATCTATGGGGGGCATCAAGTTTTCTTTTATTTAAGCCGGCAACCGTTGATTTAATAGTAGAAAGGGCACCATTTTCTTGAGTTTCCGCCAGTTGGGCTAGAATAATAGCTATAGGTAAGAGAGCCAAAACAATCATCCTATTTAAACTAGCAAGGGACAATGATGACTCAGGCTTCCTATTATGTGGTAGCGATGCGGCCTCAAGGAGGAGGGCCTAGTACTTGGTGAAACGGCCGATAGCGTCGAATGAAAGCCGAAGAGGAGTGAGGAAGGAAGTAGAAGCAGATAGCAATGCAGGTGATGGTTGATCATAACGAACGAGAGATGCTAAGAAGGAATTGATCTGGATGCTAATAAATAAAAACACACATTCTCGGTTTTCTCCTCGAAGAATCAAAACTTTACATAACTGACCCGTTAAAGCGTTGTGCAGGTTGTCCCATTGATATTTCCTATTCGTTTCTTTTCTAGTTTGAATGAAGGGCGGTTAAGGTAGCATTGTATTGTTTGTGGGACGAAACTTGAATATTAGAACTGTACTCTTTTGTGAGATGAAGAGAGTAGACACGTAGGATTAAAACCGTTCTGGTTTGGAGCCCCGGGTGGGGGGGGGTAATTTGTCCATTTTTTTTGAGTTTGGGAGATAATTCGGTCGACCGCGATAGTTCGCCAGGGAGGGGGATTTGTACTTTTTCCTTTTCTTAACTATAGATTGAATCTGATTCGTATCCCTAAACCGTAAGACCATATATATCACAGATCACGACATCTCTTATTAGAATTTGTGATCTAAGGCGTTTGTACACCGCCGCGCTACTGCTTCACTAGGCCGTCCATGATGGCGCGTCTCGCCCTGCTCCTCCTACTTGACCCACCACTAAACTGCGCCCATTCACAACGTATATAACTTTCTTTAGTTAACAACATCATCTATCCTTTCACAACGTATATGTAACTTTTTTTAGTTAACAACATCATCTATCCATACACATACTTCTCTCGTGATCCTTGATCGATAACATCGATCGTCAATTATCTGAACATGATCTCACCGGCCGATGGATGCCCTCTGATGGCCTCATGGCGATGAGAACTAACAGGTGCTGCAGATGTACATTGGGAATGGACACGACGCGTGCATCTGCATAACGCGTCTCAGACCGTGGTAGCACACCGCCAAAATGGGACGCAGGTGCAGCTCAGCTCTGTGCCGACGTTCAGGGCGGGGACGTTCCGAAGCCACAAGAGCTGACCCGACCGCGTCGACGTTAGTGAAACACGAGTTCTGCCGATGATGAAGACAACGGCGTGAGATACAGAAAGAGGATCACATGTGAAACCGATTAATGTTTGTTACTGATGATGTGGCAATTACGGATGGTTAGCTACATTATCATTGACGCATGAGGATTCACATTTCATTGACACATGCTTGTCAAATAGTTAAAACCAATAAATCTGAGGCTACATTGTCATTAACATATAAGTACCCACATGCCATTGACATGTGTGGCAAGTAATTAAACGTAACAAATAGTTAAATGTCCAACGTAGCAAATAGTTAGATGTCCCGGATGACGCGTGTAGGCTTTAGCAGACCCATAACTGATAAATATTCGCTACATTATTTACACGATATTACAAAGAGCTATTGAAGAATAAACAGTTCATATTTGCAGGAACGCAGAGTTACAACCGGTGAAGGCAAAAAGCATACCAGTTCAGTAGGCTTTGCATGCGACTATGTGACGGCATGAGATTTGCATCCAATGCCCTCCTCTGCATATTTAAAAGAAAAACAAGAGTTCTTTTGCAGGAACGTGCTTCTTATTTACTGAATTGAAGTCATAACTAATCCATGACATTTGATTCCTTGATATACGTACTTCTAAAATCCCTAGGAATAATTTCAGCTGTGTCTTAAAATATTCAGGACCCCTTTGAATCACAAGAATGGAAAAACGGAGGAATAGGAAAAACATAGGATTCTGACAGGAATGTAAGTGTAAAACAGAGGATTACAAAACACAGGAAAAACATAGGAATGATCGTTTGATTGGACCATAGAAAAAACACAGGAATTTAAGAAGAGATAAATACTCAAAGGATTTTTTCATAGGACCATAGAAAAAACATAGAAAAAACATAGGAAAAACATAGAAAAAAACATAGGATTTACTGAATGATCGTTTGATTGGACCATAGAAAAAACATAGGAATGATCGTTTGATTGGACCATAGAAAAAACACAGGAATTTAAGAAGAGATAAATACTCAAAAGATAAATACTCAAAGGAATTTAAGAAGAGATAAGAAGAGGTAGAACCTCTTGTTGGCATTCCATAGGAATTTCATAGGATTCCATAGGGTTCATCCCTTTGATTCAAAGGGCTTTTATCAAAAGGGCTTTGTAGGAAAAATTCCTATAAGAATGAAATCCTCTAAAATTCCTATGAATTTCCTTTGAATCAAAGGGGGCCTCAGTGAAGCAGCTGAGCACGTTAGTACGAAACGTCTTCACATTGACACGTCTATCCGGCATTCTGGTTGTTATGCAAAAATCGAAACCGAAATAGCATCAGTAATGTGTCGAAGGGCCTATTTGGTAAAGTTTTAAGAAGCAGCAGCTTATTGGTACATTTTCTGAATTCTACAACTATAACTTCTGTTTGGAAAAGCTTTAATTATAGGAGAAGCTGCAACAGCTAGTAAGCTCCCCCAAACAGGGCCGAAAGCCACATCAAATAAATCAACCAAAAAAACACACTAGTCGTGTTTGAAAATTACAATGTGACTGACGAACAACACTGTAATTAGGAAATTAAGATGTGCCAGGAGACAGGTAACACTGACGCGGTGTAACAAGGCGCCATGCTGTTTAATTCTGGCCGAAATCAATCTATGCTTCTCTCTACAGAATGACCAAACAATTATATCATCAGGCCATTCTTCCAGTCGTGAAGCAACAAGCAACATCGCCAGGATTTTTTTTTTTTTTTTTTTGCACTTCAAAAAGAGCGTAGGCACAATCGTTTTGTCTCAGTTAAGGCCTCACAGCAGCATTAGAAAACACATATAAACAACTCTAACAAAAAAACAGATCTATGAATTTATTTGTGCCAAGAGCACCCTCAAAACATGTCCAGATTTCACCAGACATCGCTGAAACTTAACTTGAAACACAAATCAGCCCTCTAATTTAACATAACCACAAATCTCCATGGGGACCATCAAAGGATAGACACGTTCAAAGTAACTAGACAACAGGTATATGCATAGATCGATGAACCCCTCAGTTCAGGTCTCCAAATTGTTCTTCCACATTACAACTTCAGAAGAACGAAAGTATAAAAATACATCATCATCGGAGACAGATCGATCCAACGAAGAAACCAAAGGAGTAAAACAGATGATCCAACAAATTAATTTTTTGCATATTTGTAGCGTTGCGAACAGCCTCAGACCATCCTAGTTCATAATTAGTATCAACAAAAGCTCCAGAAACAACAACTGTATGCTAATTCTGAAACCTTATCATGTGTTGGCCAAGATCCAACAATCCACAAACACAAAAAATAACTTAATCAGCCAAAAAAGCATAAAAGAAGTTGTATAAGAATTAATGTGTCAGATTTAAGTATTCTCAGCACCCTTAGAAAGGAATCAGACAGGGATAACTGTATTTACTTGTGATTTCATCATTCACCTTGAAAGAAAGGCAATGCAATGAAATTAGCAAGACTTGCTACATAAAACTTGAAGAAAAAAAAGTTTTAGGGAGGAACCTACCAGATCTTCCTATTCAATATATCAATATAAAAGAACAGTCACAGTACGGAAAAATCAACAGATTGGGCACAAAAAAGTTTTGCATCATGTATATCCCTTACAAAGGGATAAAATTTGAATGAAAAAGAAGACTGCAAATATATGTGGCGTTTCCAGGATTAGAATGGCACCAAGAACACCAACAATCAGGATATGACCACACATCAAAGAATATCATCTAGCGTCCGAGCCATTATACCGTGAGGAACAGTATCCTCCAGAATTGGTAATGGACGCGTCTAAACCACAACCTGATGTAAAAACCAACTGTTCGATTTGTGAGATATGGAAGCTCAGACAGCCAAGGGTTTAGTCTTCAACTACCACAAAGTAGCAGTATCAGAAACTCTAGTCCAAATAAAAATTGTTCTTCATCACTCCCATATCAAAGCACTTGATGGAAATAAAAAAAAAAAAGCAATAGAAACAAAAAGAACCATTGTGATAGACCAGAATGAGGGGCTCAGACAGCCAATGGTTTGTTCATCAAACATTGCGTAATGTTATCAGAAACCCTAGTACACAATGAAGTTGCTCATCATCACATGTTCAGATTTATAGCAATTACTACACTATAGTCGTTATAATAGTTGCCAACATCACGGATTGGCTAGTATATGTATTCTAATACTGCATGACAATTTTAAGATTAGAAAATACAGCCACACCATAGAGTTACCCTAGAACACACTAAACAAGGCAAAATCCTAACATGTTATAAAACTAGATTTAACCCTCCCCATGACCATGTATCTGGTTCACCAATGCAAAATTAGCATCTGATGCGCAATGCAATAAAACAAATGATTCAAAACTAAAAATAATTAGCATATAACCCTGCAAGATCATGTAGCAATAAGATAAATTTTGATATAGACCGGCATAATCATGTAATTCAAAACTCCTGAATTGCCACCACAGATTCAAGTAGCCATACCATACAGTAGTAACATCCATAACAGAAAACGCACAAGAGCTAAATCAAAGTCTTTTGAAAGGATAAAGAAACTAGCGCCTTAGATATCAAGAACCCTCCTCCCTCCAACTCACAACTCCCAAGTATGCAGTACCTAGGCGGTGAGGAGGACGGCGCCGCCGGCGGCCTTGATCTTCTTCTCGGCGACCTTGGAGATGAGCTTGGCCTTGACGACGATGGGCCTCTGCGGGGGAAGCATCCCCTTGCCGAGCACCTTGGTGTAGCCGAACTGGGTGACGTCGATGACGGGGGCCTTGTCGGCGCCGGCCTCGGCGGCCTTGTCGGCGGGCACCATGGACCAGAGGCGCTCGACGTTGACGGCGGGGCAGTGGAACCTGTTGCTGAGCTTGTGGAAGTAGCGCATGCCGACCTTGCCAAAGTAGCCCGGGTGGTACTTGTCGAACAGGATCCGGTGGTGGTGCATCCCTCCGGCGTTACCGCGGCCTCCCGGGTGCTTGCGGTGCTTCCCGATGCGCCCGTGCCCGGCCGACACGTGGCCGCGCTTCTTCCGGTTCTTCTTGAAGCGCGTCGTCATGGCGGCGGCGGAGTTGCGAGCGGCGCGGCGGCGGAGTTGCGGGCGAGCGGCGCGGCGGCGGGGTGGGAGGGAAGAAGCGAAGGTGGAAGAGAGAGTGGGGCGCGGGCTATATAGCGTCCGGTGAATGGGTATTGGCCGTTGGATCGTGAAGTGGCGTGGTCGTCACCGTTGGATGCGGGGGAGTTAGGGTTTTGGGGGGCGTCGAGGGAGTGAGGTGGGCTTGGGCCTCTCGCTGTGTCTCGATTGGAGTGGGCTCCTCTATTGGAAAAAGTCCAATTTGTATCCTACAAATATAGGTCGGATTTGATTTGTATCCCTCAACCATATAAAACCGGGTATAATGACTCCTCCGACCGTTCAAACCATGCAAAATACTACTAACTTGTAGGACAGTATTGACGGTGGTTTTCACGGATGTAGCACAACCGTCCTACGTGGCAATTTTACCAGGAAAATAAACCATAAGCTAGCCCACATCTTGGTCACGAGAGAAGCGTCGCCGTCGGCTCATCCCGTTCACCCGGATCGTGAGGTAACGAATTCAGGTATCCACTATCGAGCCTTGCAGTGATCTTTCGATCGAGCTAAGTTAGGCTGTGTTCAGTTCGTGTGCTAATTTTTTTTTTAAGTATATGGACACACATTTGAAACATTAAACATAGACTAATAACAAAAACAAATTATAGATTTCGTCTGTAAACTACGAGATGAATTTATTAAACCTAATTAATCTGTCATTAGTAAATGTTTACTGTAGCATCACATTGTCAAATCATGGCGTAATTAGGCTCAAAAGATTCGTCTCGCAATTTTATTTACAGTTAGACTGTGCAATTGGTTTTTTTCCGTCCACATTTGATGTTCCGTACATGTGCCCAAACATTTGATGTGACGAAAAAGTTAGAAGTTTAAAGAAAAAAAAGTTAGAATCTAAACACGGCCTAAATTGAGAATGAGAATTTTGCTTATTACATATGAAAATTCGAGGCAGACTCCAGCACAGTCTACATCATCACGATTCACGAAAGGCGGCCAGGTGACGTTAGTGCGTAAGGTCATCCACCGGGCGCCGGTTATCTCGTCGTACTGCAGAAACAGACACCTCCTCCTTCAACCACGACAAGGGATGTGTTTAGTTCACACTAAAGTTTGGTTGAAATTAGTATGATGTGATAGAAAAGTTGTGTGTGTATGAAAGGTTAGATGTGATGGAAAGTTGGAAGTTTGGGAAAAAAAAAATTTTGGAACTAAACAAGACCAAGATCAACTCGGGGAGGCCGGAGCGGTGTGCGATGTCTTCGGCGTGTTTATGGCCACACTTTATCACATCACACTTTTAGTTGTTACAATTTGTTGGGTATGTGTTTGGTTCACTGCCACAGATGTGACTTGCCATATTTTTTCAATAGCATGTCTCACATGTCATAGACTTAATTTTCTTGTCAACTTTGCACACTTTGCGACTAGCAATTTGCCCACCACAATTTTATGACTGCCACAACTTGTCTAACGTTAGTTGTGACAAAGTGTGGCCGGCAACTAAACACACCCTAATTCTATAGCTGGCCATACCTGGTGAAGTAGGTTGCGTCGCCTCCTGAGCTCGCAACAACCTTCAGCCCAGCTCGTCACACTCCACATCCATCCAACGTCCTACGGTCACTACCTGTCGTGTTGACCCCCCCAACTCCGGCGCATCCATTCGCTGCTGTCAGTTGCGTTGCCCTAGAGCTCCACATCATTCGGCCTCCGCCACCTTGAGCATGCATTGCGTCCTTCCACCCTCCCATGGTGTGCTCGGCCTCATCAGCGGTGGCACGGTCTGCGCTCTATGGCAACACCGATGAGGAGCTCGACTTCAAGGCGTGCCATGTCGCTGAGGATGTTGGGCTGTCCGTGTCATTGAGCTCGGCAAACTTGAGAGCACGATGGGTATTGCACTCTGCCGGCAATAAATGGGTGCACGTCGACGGTGACATAAGAAGTGGGTGCGTGGTGACGCTGACATGCTCCGCTTCATGTTAGACCACCGCCGCAGGAGGCGGAGGCGGGGACTGGTCGGAGACAAGGACTAACACGAGGAGCAGGTCATCACCGACTCCTCTTCGCCGCCTGAGCTGGGTGCGACTTCGGTCTGACCGCCATCACCACGGCGCAGCCTCCCGTCAGTGGTTGCCGCCCACTCTACCACTACTAGAAAAATGATTTTCACAAGCAACCAAAATAGATATTCACTGGCGGCTAGCACAACCGCCAACGATATACGACTAGTTAAAATAGACTATTTTTGCTAGCGGTTATGATTCACATGTGAAAATTGGTTTTTGCAAGCGAACATGTTAAGAGAACCGACTGCGAAAAACCATTTTCACAAACAGCATTGCTAAGAGGACCGCCAACAAAAAAATGTTTTCCTATCAAAAAAATAAAAAAATCAAAATGTTTGGCTACATTTTCAAATCCACATCTGAAGATCCAAATTCAAATCAAACATCCAAAGAGCACTACACCTATTTTACTCCACTTATGCAAGCATCAAACACATGCATCAACAGTCATCATCGCAACGCCGTTCAAAATCCCTACCACCTAATCCATTCATCAATCACAAAGTTCATCACAAAGAGAAGGGGAAGGAAGGAAGGACGGGGACGGAGCTGGACCACCGTCGCCACATTGGATCCGACCGCTGTCTCCACCACCACCTCCATGCATCACTGCCGCTGGATCCACAGGCTCTAGGCCCATTGCCGTCGTCCCATCCTGCGCACTGCTGCCACCATGGACGAGCCATCGCCGCCACCCGCCGCCCGCCTCCCTCCGCCTAGATCTAGGAGAGGGCGGGTAGGGGGGAAGCAGCAGCTGCCAGACACTTTGTTGTTGCCACCGCCGGCAGCCTCCTCCCCATCGGCCATATCTGGAAGAAGGAGGGGAGGAGAGGTGAGTTGGGGAGCCACCGCTGGTGCCCTCTCTATTGCTTCCGCCGTTGCCAGTCTCCTCCCATCTGGATCCGTCACCGCTAGGGGTGGAAAAAAAGCTTGAGCTTGTGAGCTCGGCTCGGGCTTGGCTCGAGCTCGCTTAGCTCGGCTCGGCTTGAATGCCAAACGAGCCAAGCCCAAGCTTCATTTTCAGCTCGGTTCTGAAACGAGCCGAGCTCGAGCTGGCTCGCGAGCCACTTGATTTGGCTCGTGAGCCTAGCCATCATGTATTTATATTGACAATTTTATTTACTAGTGGAGTTATTATTTGTCAATATGTAATTTATCATCTATAATTTGATGAATTTAATATATAAAGTTATTTTAATTTTACATGTTGATGATTTGTTATTGCTTTTCTTAATGATTACAAATTATATAGCTTCAACGGAAGGCTCGCGAGCCAGCTCGAGCTGGCTCGAGCCAGGAAACGAGCCGAGCCGAGCTCATGTTTTAGCTCGTTTCCCTAACCGAGCCGAGCCAAGCCAAGCCTAGCTTGTTGCAAGCCATTGCAAGCCGAGCCGAGCCACCAGTTGCGACCACCACCGGTATGGAGGCCTAAATCCATAGAGAAGGCAAAACCGATTGATGTAGAGGAGAAGGAAGGACAATCGGTTGATGAAGGTAAATCGTCTCCAAAGGAGGACATGGATATCAACATGGTGTGTATGTTGCCTATGGAGTTTTGTGCTATGGATGAAGCCGAGGTTGCCCAATTCTCATTAGGTCCTAAAGACGCAGTTTTTGAGAAGCCCGATGAATCAAACCGCCACATGTAGCCTCTCTATCTCAAAG
>CM020180.1:22825249-22854153 GCA_009805545.1 Oryza longistaminata | reverse complement strand
ATGGACTGAGCAGAGTAGCGCCTTGATAGATTAATTTTTTTTTGCTTCACCATGAATTTTTTTTGGACTGTCTATCTATTTGTCGGGTGATTTCTAACAAAAAAAATCACCCAGATTTTTTCTACCCTTATATTTACATCCAACGAACTACAAAAGAATATAACAAATACATATTTAATTACATATTATTTTTATCAAAATTATAGTGCACTTACATATTATATCAACTGAATTTACAAATGTAATTTTAGTTATATAGGACTGTAATTTTATATTTTAAAGAAAATACAAATATATATTTACTTACACATTATTTTTATCAAAATTACAGTGCACTTACATGTCATATCAACTGAATTTTCAAATGTAATTTTAGTTATACGGGACTGTAACTTCATATTTCACAACGACAACGATAAGAGGGGCGGTGTCGCTCGCCGAACAGCGTTGGCCGTACTACCGGCGAGCTGCATGTGCATGCAACGTTCGACCTGTAAAATTGCCGCTCCATCGCAAGTGGTTGCATGGGGGCCAAAAAAGTGTCAAATGCCAGAAAAAAATCACACGAGAGATGGATAGCAAAATCGATTTTTTTTTCTTTCATGGTGATCGAGAACTTTCAGAAATCCGTATATATATTTTTGCTTCACTTTACTGAGAGATTTCTTTTATTTCATGGTGACTGAGAACTTTCAGAAATCTAGCTAGATCCGTTTTAGGACACGGATTGGACGGAAAATGGTTGGTGATCAAATTCATTAACCCCCAGTATTCACACCCTATGACCCTAATAACCAACGAGATCGAGTCATATTTCGACGTGTGTTTTCTCGCTCGTGAACTTTTGAAAAATACGCTTTGATGCTTTCTCGGTCATAATTTTCTTTTTGGGAATTTCAGTCATAAACTTTTGAAAAATTATCACGTATGATGCCTATTCTTTCTTTACTACTTGGATTGTGAGACGAATCGAAGTGAACATGCATGGTTATTAATGCCGATCACTCTAACACAGTGTTGATAGATTATCGGCTGATTTATCTTTGTTAATTATCTTTACAGTCCACTATTTAATTACCCCAGCTTTATTTGTTCTAACTAGTTGATGATCCGTGTGTTCCACGAACTGTTGTTACTATCCTTTGCGCATGACTGAGATACACTTGATGGTATAAAGTTACAAGGGATGTGTGGTTTCAGTTCCGAGGTTCCTTGTTCAATCCTTAACATGCTCATAATTTCTTCCTAAAAAAGTTGTTTGGAGGGATGTCTCGTCCTCCAAATCTTGTTTATCGTTTACGCACGACATACTTAATTACACTGTTACACACCTGTAAATAAGCCTCCTAACATACACTCAACTAGATAAAATCTAGCGGCAAATTTCCAGATGTTACTAAATTCCTAGTGAAAGTTCAAACAAAACTAACATACCCTAACTCTCCCAATTTACTTGCAAAAAATATTTAATGTTAACAAATAAGGCTTCGAAATTCATTTGTTGTACAAACTTTCGTCCTCTCCCGGCCCCTTTGGGCTGAGGATTTCTATGAGAATTTTGGAGGATTCAAATCCTAAGAAATTTTATGTAGTTTGGAACATAGGATTGGTGGTTGCCAAATTCTTTAAGATTCCATTCCTATAACTCAGTTCTATAGGAATCTAGCACATGATGAGCTCAAATTGTTGGCTTGGAACCGTGCCTTGTAACCCGCGGTGGCACCCAGAGATGTGTCGCCGAACGAACACCCGGGAGGGACCCCGTCAGGGTAAACGCACGCCGGTTTGTCCTAAACTCGGCAGGCCAGTTAGGATGCACTTTAACGCTGTAGAGACGAGAGATGACAATCAATTAGGGTTGTTTTAGGATAATTTCGCAAGAAGGTAGGAGATGTAGAATATAGAGGGTTTGGATATTAAATTGAATTTGACGATTGATTGGTTGTTGTTCAATCAGCCTTGGCCCCTTATATTTATAGGAGGGGTGAAGTTGCTTTCCCTGGTCTTTCCCACGTCCAGTTAGGCTTATGAATCAACTAAGTCTCGAGAAATCCCGATCTAAAATAACGTAACACGAGGAATATCTAAATTGGACTCAAACTCTATACTGAAGGTCCGATGGCCCAGACACCCGCGGTCTAACCACCGTTCATTATCCGATCTGACCCACCACACAACGGCGATCAGATCGGCTTTCACGGGAAAGACTCGGTAGTTTCTAAATTTTGCTCAAACTTGCTATAACTTAACCCTAGTGCCAAATTTAGTTATCAGCCCAAACATCATCTACCAAATATCACGTGTTTGCAATTCCTGCAGGATTTGTTACTAAGTGTCATCTCAATCCTATATTGATATTTTTATTCTTGTATTTTTAAAATCCTATGTTTTTTTTAAAAAAGCCCTTACTAATAAAAAAAAACACACGCAGGTCACGTTACTCGGGTCTCTCCCACGGGGGTCTCCGAAGAACTGGACAAACCAAAGCATGCATAGAGAAGTAGTACATCACTTCGCTTAATAATTTGTATAACACCAGCATTTAATTTTTTTTTCAAATTACTCCTAGTGACGGCATGAACATGTCATGATGACGTCAACGCGATGATGGGAGGAGAAGCAGTGAAGTTCTGTTTCACACGGTTACTACTGATTTTAATTTGAAATTTTTCTCGGCCGCTTTACTTTACCCATTTCTTTACAAATTTTTTGGTTTGGTTTCGTTTTCATCAGTTGACTGGAGTACCACACACCCTGCAAACGTCGTCAAACGTAGTACGGCCGCCGCTATCTTCGACATCTATCGATCGACCGATCGGTCAGCTGGTCGATGAACTGGAGTAATAATAATTTAATTAGCGATGGGTCGTCAACGCTAGCTACAGACTTTTAGGAGACAGAACGGATTTTCGTGGATCTTTTGATCCGATTTCTTCCTGATCTACCTGCGTCATGCATATATACTATGTATATATATATATATCCACTTTTTACTATCAAGTGCTCAACATGACACAATTTAAGTTGTGGCTACTCATCATATGTTCAGATTTCACTCTCGCCTTTCGATCTCTCCCATTGTCTAGGGGGTAACACGTGACAATAAGTTTCAAAAGTCAAACAGTAGTTAGTTTAAGAGTAAATTTCACGTAACCTTTATACTATCTTCTTCTACAAATGTTGATTGTCAATGCGCTCAGCGTTCAAAGAAGTAGAGGGGGCATTTATTTATAGTTCTTTTAAGGGCAATATTTTTTCTTGTACAAAAGTTAGATTATCTTCTATCCGTGCACGAATATAACTATATTAGAAGTTTGAGAGACTTAGCTCTAAAATATCTTGGGGTGTGTTCGCTAGTTCTGGTTGGGAACGCTTGTCTCACGCACGGAAAACTGAGTGGCCCATTAATACGTGATTAATTGAATATTAGCAAAAAAAAATTCAAAAATGATTAATTTGATTTTTTAAATTAACTTTCATATAGAATTTTTATTTTAAAAAAATACACCGTTTAGCAATTTGAAAAGCGTGTGCGCGGAAAACGAGATAGGGGAGTTGGAAATCTGAGGGTAAGAACTCAGCCTTGGTCAATTAAAGAGAGTTTCAGTACTGGAACATATCGGAACGACGAAATAACCCTACACGACAAGAACATACATAGGGTGTTCGTTTATCTCTGGGTGTGTTTAGATCCAAACTTTGGATCTAAAGTTTACAAAATTCCATCACATCAACCTGTTATACACATACAACTTTTCAGTCACATCATCTTTAATTTCAACCAAAATCCAAACTTTCAATGGAACTAAACGCAGCCTCTGTCTCAGCGAGGCGGCTACGGCCGGAACCGGATCGTCTGACTTTGCATAGTAACGTCATGGGCGTGTGCAGTTCTATGATATCCACCATCCATTCCATCCTACGGTCCTGGTTGCTCTATCCTCTCACTGGTGCACAGGCACCCAAGCAAGACCCAACAACGTTAGGCCCACAAAATCAGTGGCACGGTAACGTGGGGTTTTTGGATTAGTCATGAGAGGCTGTTAATTTTGGATTAGCACTCTCAGTTCTGGCACCGTCGACAGTTGGAGGTCCTAGTACTCTTGCAAAATCAGTTCTGTGCATATATTGCTCCTATGTATATGGAATATATTTCCTTAATGCAACTTCGTCAACAAACTTTGCAAGTACTTTTATACGTATGTTGTTTTTTTTTCTTTTTTTCTTAAAAAAACATTGTACGCTCATAACACATATGCACATTCACCAAAAACTAGGCCGGTAAATACCTTGAGATTAACAAAGTTCATGAACTCGACAAAAACTAGGCCGGTATTTTCAAACAACGACAAAGTCTTGAGATATGCCAGAAAAACTAGGCCGATATATATCTTAAAAAAAGGCAGTAGTACAGAACATGTAAAATTAATTAGTTTAATCGAAAACATCTAGCTAGTTTTAAAATTAAAATCTAAAATGTAAAAATGATTTCTTCTTTGCAATGTGCTCGGTGATTTTTCTTTAATCCCATAACAAATTAAATAATTTTTTCTAGTAAAATCAAACATACGTATAAAAGCAAATTGTGTATGGTTTAATTGGTTAGATTTCTTATCATGGAACGAACCCACCCAAGTTCCAGTCCTAACTTAACATGAGTGGTTACATTTACGGCTAATTATTCTTTCAGTGGTAGGGTATGTCTTAAGCGAAGTATTAGTAGTGACTTTGTTAATCTCAAGATATATTGGACCAGTCTTCTGAAATGCTTATAAGGGTAGGACCATGTACATAGGAGCAATATATGCATAGAACTGGTTTTTAACAAGAGTAGGACCTCCAACTGTCAACGGTGCCAAAACTGAGAGTGCTAATCCAAAATTAACAGCCTCTCATGACTAATCCAAAAATCCCACGTTACCGTGCCACTGATTTTGTGGGCCTAACGTTATTGGGTCTTGCCGTCTTGGGTGCCTGTGCACCAGTGCGAGGATAGAGCAAGCAGGACCGTAGGATGGAATGGACTGTGGATATCTTAGAACTGCACGCCCATGACGTTACTCCCTCCATCTACTTTTATAGTCATATTTCTTCTTGGCAAACAGACCAAGGATAAGCAATTCTACTTATCATCTATTTAAACATGCTACTAGTCATTCCTCGTAAACAAGCGATTCATTAATATTTACATTTCTCGATGCCCATGTAGCCAATCATGTGTGGAAGAATAGAGAGTCACACATTAAATCCGAGAAAGTCATTAAGATAATAGGTTGTTGGATTGAAATATGCCTATAAAAATAAAATTTTCAGATTTGAAAATATGACTATCAAAAATAGATGGATGGAGTACTATGCAAAGTCAGACGATCCGGTTCCGCTACGGCCATGTCATTTTCCATGGTCTCAATCAGCCTGATCTCGGCTTGCTGCCATTCATGGCGATGTGACAAGCTGCACCCTTACTTTTTCTGAAAATCAAACTTGATAATTTTTTACTAATAATTATACTATAAATATCAAACTCGATACTGGTTTAGATTCATATCATTTAAACCACATCATTGTTTGATAAAATTAAAAAACGTATGCCAAACATTTAGTTTATTAGCAAATATTTATCATGCCTAGAGAATTGACAACATCAAATTTAGCCTATCGTAACAAAACTTGGTAATGTTGCTAACTTGATAATATTTTGGTAATACTAAATTTTGAAAAAGGTTAAAAATGACTATAAAGTAAACAAGCCATTAAATTATAGTTTTCTGAGGATCAAGGTATAGCGGGTGCTATAGCGGTAGCGGATCTCTACCACTAGCGGACTGCAAATAGCGTATTGGAACTTAGCAGCCGCTATAGCGCTCCGCGACCGCTATAGCAGCCCGCTATTAACTTTGTTTGATCACTATAATGCTTAAACAACGTTCTTCACATATGGAAAGAATAACTTAATATTGTTTACCTTCTTTATCTTATATATTTATATGCTATTTTATAATTTTTATGTTATGAAATGTATAAGTAACTAAGCATACAGTCTAAATTTTAAATTTTAAGTGAAACTTAATGTTAATATTGATATATAATCTAAACTTATGGTTATTTTTGTTAGTTCCGCTATTGGAACTTAGCGTCCGCAATAGCGCCCGCTATCCGCAATCCGCTACCCAGACACTAATTCGCTACTAACCCGCTATACGCTATTTATTACCTTGCTAAGGATGGAGGGTAATATTTGTTGCGTTCCTCCTTGGTTTTGTGCTGGGCAGAATCACATATATTGCTCCGATCGATATATATTTTTTAAAGGTTATATAGGCGGATGCATCATGCATTAAAATGTTTTTCTTCCTTACCATCACCTCTCGTTTTTTAGGCGGACAAAAAAGAATGCTTGCAAGAATAAAATCGGAGCCGCCCTGTGGGACCCATCAGCCCACTAGTTCACATGTCAGTCACAATATTACAGTAAGATTACACTAGAAGATCTTGTTCCATTCTAGAGAGGCGAAGATGTGATCCGGAGACAGGGGCGGAGTAGTGGGGGCTAAATAAACTACATCAATATAAATCGAATCTCTAATCCTCACATCCTATGGATCTATGGAAAAAAATTTAGTGGGGGCTTAGGGGGTCTTCACTGTCCCGGATGCGGTAGTGGGGTCTCAAGACCCCTCCGCCCCCATTGTGGATCCGCCCCTGTCCGGAGAGATGGTAAGAATGATATAACAGTGCATAAACAAACTAACATTGCATACCTAGGTTGACGTACAATTCAACATGTGTATTTCCTAGTAATTTCACCAACGGTCTTATCAGGCAGCAGAAAAAAAATATCCTAATAAAATAAGCTATCTCAAGAGATTGAGCTGTACACATTTTGTCTTGCAGTGAGAACCACATGTTTGAGTGTCAAAAAAAAAAAAAGAACCACATGTTTGTTTGATTTTCCTTTTTGCTTCTAGTGTTGGCAGGCCTTATTTTTTTTTGTCGCTTTGGATAATGGACTATTGACTATTTGACGTTTCCCTGTTATTGCTACAGTAACATTCCGTTCTGTCACGTATTTGCCTCGACCTCTTTTGAGTAAGAGTAAAGTGTACGGGCGGTTCTTAAACTTGTAGAGGTGTATTATATAGGTCCTTAAACTTTCAAAATGTATATTCAAATCCCATAACTTGTCATAGTGTGTCATTTAGGTCCCAAATCGCCACAGCCCCTTTAAGATCCTACGTGGCGTTGATGTGGCATGTGACACAGATATGACATGACATAATTTTGACTGACAAATGGGACCCATTTAAAAATATTCTTTTTTCTTTATTCTTCTCTTGTATTTTTCTTTCTTCTCCTTTCTCTGTGACCCGAGCAAAAGAAAGGAAAGAAAAGAAGAATGAGAAGAAAAGGGAAAAGAAAAAGAAAAGAAGAAAAAAAGGACACGTCACGTCCATGTGGCAGGTCACATCAGCGTCACATAGGATCCAAGAGGGGATGTGTCGATTTGGGACCTAGATGATACACTTTGACAAGTTCTGTGACCTGGATATGCATTTTGAGAGTTTGGGGACCTAGATGACATACCGCTACAAGTTTAAGGACCGCCCGTGCATTTTACTCTGAGTAATTTAGTGGGAGAAAGCAGGTGCGAAAGAAATAACAGTAATATTCAATCCAAATATTGAAAAGAAGACATGTATTCTCAGTACATACTCTCTCCATTTAAAAATATAATTAGGTACCTAACAATATTTTATTACCACGTATCTGGATATATATTACTACAATAGGACATAACTAATCCAGTTCTAAACTAGAAGTATTTCATATACAATAGCACTGCGATAGGACATAAATAAATAAAGAGAGTATATATTTCATATAGGATAAAGGTTTCCAACGGAAAGACTAAACTATGCAATGTCAAAGATCAAGACTCGTCAATTCATCATCTTTGAATTAGCTCAATTTTTTATCGGGTCATAACCATGAAAATTTAGTGGCAATTGACCAATGAAAATATATATCTGTTTGCAGTGCTTCTGAAGAAATGAAGTAGCAGTATCCCAACGGCAGCCATGCATAGCCAGATAGCTGACAAACTATTACTACTAAGCTAGTGTGAAATAATGGGACTGAATCACTTATAATCCTATATACTAGCATCGTTTTCTTCTCCTCTGAAATTTAACCATCTTGACTGCAGCGAGTCCTTCATTTTTACCTTAAATAATTAACCCATCTCACTCTCACTTACCTACCAGCAATTATCTAAAAGAACTTAATTATACTTAGTACATACCAACAAGTCGACCATCTGTTAGACTAGTATAGACGTTAATGATGCAACACCTTCAGAAGATAGTATATATGCACAGATCAGATGACGATTGCCGTTGACACAAAAGGTAATACGATGATTGCAACAATCCTGAAAGATAAGTCACGCGTACAGCTTAATTAGCTGCATGTGTGTATATGGTCAAGGAAGATAAAGTTGCAATGACTTGTCGTGCTTCCCCTATACAGTGTTAGTTATGTACATTGATTAATTAATTTGTTTGCCTAAACAAGTTGCATGGAAACCTCCTTACCAAGGAAAAAAAAAGGGAAGCATGGAACCTATAGTACAATTGGCATACAAGAGAAAGTGACAAACAGGGACGCTTAATTACAGCTTGAACGGCAAAAGTCATTGGTTTAGGATTAGTCTAAAGGAAATTAATGCATGACTAGGCATGATGTTATTCATATTCATGTATGGAGTAGTATTTATATACATACTATGAATTAATTCAAACTGCTAGTGGCCATTGAAGACTGGAGATTTTGCTCGTGGGTAACGATGGTTGACTAAATAAGAACAGATTAAGATTTAATTGCTTGCTTCTACCCGGCAAATTAGGGCACATGGTCCTTAGATTAATTATTGCTTGATGGATGTGGCGATCAGAGCAGAGATTAACAGCACCGATTGGTGTGTTCCAACAAACACCACAAGGACATTCTTTAAGACTCCCAACAGGCCACACGGATAACTAAGAATCTCTTTGGAAATATTTTTGTTGCTATTATTGTTACATATTCCCATTATATATTCGCACTAGAATTTAGGGCTAGAAATAGTAGAAATGGTTTCTGGAATATGTGAAAAATACTGCAACATGATAATAATTATCGAATAATCCAGCATACATTTCCCGTGTAACGAAGGATGACGTAAACCGTGAGGGTTGCGTTTTTTTGTAAAAAAAAGAATGACGTATAGAAATAGGATGATAGAGTCGCAATATATAAAATAATTGTTGTTGTGACCTTCTCTTTAAAGTTTTACAGGACCCATACCAAGCTCTAAAATATTCTCCCGTAGATACAGATATCTGCTTAATTAAATAGCATCGTATCTAGAACGTATAGGGTTCGCATCACTGAGGTTACACAAGAGTCCAATTTGATGCTAAGCTGTGGTTGTACCTTCCAAACTCCAAAACGTTGATCATCTTTCAGTATTAACATCGAGAGTGACATATATATGACAATTATCTTTGACATACACACATCTATATAGCATATAGTATGTGAAATCGTATGGATATTCATTAGTCTACTGTCGTGGATCAGAGATAGCAAACCAAACCTACCCTGCTTTAACTACACCGTAGAAAAAATTTTAAGTCTCCCCCTTTCCAATTATCTATTGTAGCTAGCGTGCTTAATTACTTGTACCATTAATTCTTGGCTTCTAGAGGGCATGGGTCATATTCCAAAAACTCGTATTGCATCCGTAAAATTAAAGTTGTTCAGTGAACTGAATGGATTAATAACATGAGACTAGATGTAGCACCACCACCTAATTTTTTTTAAATTCAAATTAATTTAGTATAGTTTATGAAAAGTAATAATTCTTTAATTTCTACTTGGTATAGATCTTCAATTAATTAAGAAAAAAAATCCAATTTGCCCCCTTGAACTCTTCGTGTAGTCTAATTTACCCCCTAAACTCTCCAATGATGCAATTTTCGAAAAAAGTTTGTTTCATCGATATTTCTTATATGAACATTTTAATTTTCTGATACTCAATTAATCATTTGTGAGCTAAAATAACTGTTATAAACTTAGTTTCGTCCATATTTGCCAGCCATTAACATTTAAGAGCAGACCGAAAGTACGAACATAAAGGTATACTCCACCTCCGTCCCTAGAACAATGTAATTTTAACCTAAATTTTTTTTGACTCAATGAATATTGTATTTTTATTCTCTCCACTCTATTATTTCTAAATTCATCTTTAGACTACTCATCTTCTCTTCTAGTTTTAACCATCAAAACTAGTACTACTCTCTCTCCCCTTCTAGATTACTCTTCATAATTAAAATGATATAGTAGTTTTTTAATCCCATACTTAATCTCTCTTTAACTAGCTAAAACTTTATAAAATATTTCCTAAGGAACGAAAAAAGTACGCAATGCCATTTAATTGCCATTATAAACTCAAAGACAAATCTAATTGACCACGTAAATTAAATTCGGCGTCGTTGGTTGAATCGGGACATACTGCAGTACGGAATGTCTTGTTTGCATGCCACCCCATATCGATGGTAGTGTAGTACTCCCTCCGTCCAAAAAATCAATCTAGTATTGGATTGGATATGATATTTACTAGTACAATGAATTTGAACAAGTCTTTTGTTTAGATTCGTTGTAATAGTAAACATTTCATCCAATACTGGGTTGGGTTTTTATGAGACGGAGGAAGTATTCTCCGCTAGTCAGACAGTGGCAGTCCAGACTGCATATATATACAATTTGTGAGATATGCATCGGCTCCCCTAGCGCGGGCGGAAGAAAAGAAACATTATATTCATGCAGACATGTGGCTATCTTCAACTAAAATCGGATTAGAAATGTGATGTTTATTTGTACTAAAGATAGAAGTAAAATTAAGATATAAAAGAAAATTCATTAGCATAATGATTTACTTAAATTTTTAAGAACTATAATTATAAAAATAGATTTACTAGATATTTGAAACAATTTTGATATAGAAAACATTTTACAAAATGTACCATTTAGTAATAAAAGAGTGTTAATAAAAATTGAGAAAAAACGTATATGTAGAAAATACGAGTGCCTGACCGACCGACTAGATACCATACGACAATGGCTGTGTTTAGTTGGATCCAAAGTTTAAATTTTGGTTGAAATTAGAGATGATGTGACTGAAAAGTTGTGTGTGTATGACAGGTTGATGTGATGGAAAAGGACTGAAGTTTGGATCCAAATTTTGGATCTAAACACAGCCAATGTCACCCATCGATGAGCTAGCTAGCTAGAAGCCGTCATAAACAGACGCACACGCGCGCACACGTACGGCGATCGATTCCACTGAAGTTTATAAACTGCTTCACACGTACGTGCACACGGTGATGAAGGAAATGCGCTCGATCGGTTGACCGTCACCTGCCGCGCCGCGCGCAAGGAGATCCACAACATCGATATATGGAGATTATTGGAGACAGGACGACCAGACATCAAAATGGCAGCAGACCTGTCAACCTGCACGCTGTGTTGCATGAATTATTCATCTTTTAGATTTTAATTGAACTACTCCCCCTTTAGTACTGTACTTCTCTCTTCTTTCTTTCACTGCCTCTCTAAGGATGACGCCTTAAATTATGTGCAGTCATCTCGAAAACTCTCATTCATAGATTTTTTTTAAAAAAATATCACTCACAGTTTCCAAAAGATAATCTTTCTAAAGAAGAGATTACAGTTTTTCTTTAAAAAAAAGTAAAAATAAAGAATATATTACTTTATCTTTTATTTGCCATTGAACCGTTAGTATTCTTTTTTCGCAAACGCGCAAAAAGATTGCATGCCAATACATTAGAAGAAAGCATCATTTTAGTTATGGCCATTGCCAGGGGACATGAAAAAATGGAAAGAAAAAGTCTGTGAAAGGAAAACTCTTAAGGAAAAGTAACAACTCCTGTCACAATGGAGGGTGGAGCTGGAGCCCCACTAAACTCCCAGCAAATCCCCAAAAACAACAGTGACAACGGAATACCGTAGTGGCCTTATAGACGGATGGACTCTAGCACCACCGAAATCGAATAGAGTGAGTAGTCGAAAACCATGGAGTTCCGGTCCTTCCACAGCTGCCAGGATACCAAGAGGACCAGCATACGTGCCCTAGCAGAAAGCAACCAGATCTAGAGCGAGCAGCCATGTGAAGGAGCGAGGTCAAGCTAGCCAGAAGAAGACAGAACATGGTGCCAGATGTGGTGAGCGAAAACACATCCGAGAGGATGTGGTTCACCGTCTCCAGCTCTTGGGCACAGAAGGGGCAAGCTGAGTGGTTGTCGATACCATGCTTTAGAAGAGGTCGGTCATCCAGCAACACAAGCCAAAGGAACAATTTGCACTTAGCAAGGCTTTTAGCTTGCCAAAGAAGATCGGCGCAAGCAAAGGATTGTTGCCCAAGGAAGTACACCTAGTAAGCCAAGCGAGCCGTGTAACGCTGATCGCTCGTTCGACGCCAGACAAGACGGTCCTTAGAACCCGGAGTGAGCTGAATAGGAAGCACCACATCCTAGAGTGCAACGAACTGAGAAATGACAGTGGACCGTGAGAGCACCACGAATGTCCCTCACCCCATGAGTTGTCGGCGAGGGCCGAGGCGACCGTGCGCGAAGCACGGATACGCGGTGGCATGACAAGGAGGAGGTCAGGTGCAAAGGAGACCACCGAGCAGCTCTCAATCCACTGGTCAGTCTAGAAAAGAGTGGCCATGCCGTCCCCTGGCACAAAGAAGATGGACGCAACAAACATATTGGAGACGCTCCGCTCGAAAAGGGCCTTAAGATTAGCCCAGTAGGGGTGCCTGAACGCTAAAGCTAGAGCCAACGGAGGTGTAGAGCGAAGCCCGCAGTCCGGAATAACAATTGTGCACAGCCCGCTCTCAGCTAGAACCGAACCGTTAGTACTCTTCTCATGATCATTTTCTCTTCTTATTAATTAAAGGCATAACGGTTTTTAATCTCCTACTTAATATGTATTTGACTAGTTAAAATAACAATCTTGTAAGAATCTCCCTTCATTCCAAAATATAAGGCACAATCACTTCTTTTTATGTTCCATCATAATATAATGCGCGATTGCATGCATGCATTTAACTAGTATCTTCATCTTCTCTATAACTCGTGTTTTAAATCCTCCACTCTCAAAATCTCTAACCTCATTGGATGATCTCTAGTCTCATTGGGTGCATGTATTGTATTAATTGAAGTGATCTCAATGAGAATACGATAATTATTATTTTTTGGTTTTTGCGTTAGTGATAGACACGTCTTATATTTTAGGATGGATCGAGTGAATAGAAATTAAGATTAATATGTGAAAATAGCATTCATAGATTAATCATGAAAAACACTTTCACTATAAGTCTATAAGAAGTATCAAATACATATATGCACAAGGGAGTATCATGCTAGTCCATTTTTTGTTCTCATTGCTTTTCACCTTTTTATTGCCTATGGTTTGCCTCTTTAATTTTTCTGTACCTGATTCAACATGCGTGAAGTAAAAATAAATTCAGAGAGCGGAGGTGAGCTACCTAGCACACTTCCGTAGATACTACTACACCTTTTTTTAGAGGAGCAAAGAAGATACCGGTACGACAAAGATGCAAGATAGAACACATATATACTCATCTCATCTCTGGTACATATATGCACATGATAGAGTACATGCCAACTTTGGTGATAATCTCATCTCCGAAAAGAGACTTTGCCTCTAGCCAATTTGGATTTGTAAATTTCAAGCCTAATTGCACCGTCTTTGACTTGATCCCTACTCATCTCATAGCATTAATTGCAAGAAAGCATTGTTCTATCTTGCACACACTTGATGGAGATATTAGGACACATAATAAGAATTTAATAGTTTCAGCTAGTAGCTTATGTTCTGAGACGATCGATGATCTCTAAAATATCTATCCAACTCATCATCTCCTTTCAGATGTTGGAGAAGAATATATAATATCACTAGTAGTAAAAGGCGACCTGTCACCTTCTCCGATCGGTTTTCATCGCCAATTTGCAAACGAGTGGCGATTTGAGGCATCACGCAACACAAACAAACACACACGACAGTACGATTTACACGGCTATGAATCAGACTATTAATTAATTAGTTCACCATTAAATTATGCAGATAAATCAAGAGATAAAAACCGATCTTCTGTAAATGTCTGATGGCTCATCTGAATTTCTCTGATCGAGAGAGATGGATATGACCATGACACATGAACCTTTTTGCTAGCGATCGAGTTCGGTGTCGCTTTTCCGATCACAGAGGGGAAAACTCAACGCTCATATATGTCTCTGCTGTTGATTGTTCCGCTCGTCTTGACGCTAGATTTAATTTGTAGTAACAAGTGTTTTGTCAAACAGCTGCAACTAGATAGCCTTGTTCTAGATCAATCATTTTATAGGCCAATTTCCCCCTAAATTCATAAAAAATGAGTGTTTTATTTCTTCTTCAATCATTTTCTTTTGGAATAACCATTATTATATATCATGAGTTTTTTTTTTCAACTAGAAAGATAGCCCGCACACATGCGCGGGCACCTTATTAATGTGAGTGAAATTTTATTATGAATATTTATGTGTGGATGACTTTTTATTAAAATATTTTTACTATATCGTAAACTAAAATTAAGCTTATTTAGTGTTCTTTGAATGCTAGTTATTTTCTTACAACTACACTTGCAACATAAATTATAAAATAAAATTACTTGAGATCATGCAGTTTTAAAATTATGAGAAAACATTATGTCAAAACAATGGAGGTGGTTCCTATTAGAAAATTTAGGATATTTTGACTCCCCAGAAGGATATCTCACAACCCCAAAAGAAATCCAATAATACCATTTTTTGTTTGATTTTATTTTAAGTTTTATATATTTCCATTCTAACTGTCCTCATAAAATGTTTGATTTTTTTCTATTTAGGGTTTTAAATCCAGCAACATTTTTTCAGTTCTCAATTTATTTCATGTCCTCTTTTTTTTTTTTTGGAGATTTCAATACTATGAATCATCCTTGAAATGCTTTGATGTTTGCAATTTAAGGTGAAAATATAAATGC
Organism: Oryza longistaminata; assembly: GCA_009805545.1. Classification (NCBI taxonomy): domain Eukaryota; kingdom Viridiplantae; phylum Streptophyta; class Magnoliopsida; order Poales; family Poaceae; genus Oryza; species Oryza longistaminata. The sequence goes on along the minus strand of CM020180.1, from coordinate 22,839,005 downwards.
ATTTGTGGCATGGGGTAAAGGCATATGTTATAAATTTTCTCTCATGAAATATTGAATTAATGGTCATAGTATTTTTTTGTGAATTATCACTAAATTGAAGTGTCTTATAACAAATACATGTTTCTAGATTGTTCTACATCAGGACTGGATTTAAAATATTAGCATGTTTTACCAAAAAATTTAAAAAATGGACATGGTCTTTAATTCCTATATGTAATTGACTTGATATATTTCTAAGGCCACCTCAAGTTTGTAACATTGTTAAGATTCCTTTGTGCAATCCACATGCTTATTGGTATGATCTTCAACCGACCACACCTTTATTTTTAACTTGTTGTCTATAATGCTAGATGCGTACATTTATGATTAAAAAATTGTGCCACTTAAAATTTTTTTCTCTAATTTATTAGTGCCTTTATAGATCATATGTGTAATTTGGATGATATGATCATCATTATTAAGAACATTTATTTATCTCTGGAAAAGATTGTTTTAAAAGTATAAAGGTCAATTTGTATAAGCATAGCCCCCATATGCATGTTAAGAGAAATTAATTAAGTCTGTAGAAAGTCGTTATATGTCTAATGGGATATAAGTAATAAATAGAGGTCCATTCGTGTTTTTTTTTTGCCCATATAGATAATTTTAATTTGAATTGTTTAGGAGACAAACAAAATAAAGAGAAAAGAATGGTGCATGCCATACATGGGCAAGGAGAGGGGGAGGTTTAGGATGTTTTTCTAGATGATTAATCTAACCACCTAAAATAATGCATTGGATGTTTAAGTCAAAACCGATGGTCGGATGTTTTGTTTTCTTGTCAAAATTTTAAGGATTTTATCTGATATATGATAGTGACGTAACATCTTAAGAGCGTTTGTAGGTGGACTTTTAAAACTGCATGCCGCAACGGAGTAAGAGGGATGCAAAGAGGTTTGAGATATTTTATTTAAAAAACAAATAGATCTAATGACCCAAAATAATGTGTCAATCAATTGAAAATAATGTTTCCATAGATTTAAATCAAAACCGTAGGTTGGATTTTTTTTAAAAAAAAATTCTAAGATTTTTCTCTGATTTAAGAATGTCATATAGTAGCTTAGAAGCATTTATAAGATGTTTAATGGATTTGAATGCCACATAGGAGTGGGGAGAGAAGGAGAGAGGTTTGGGTTTTTCTATTTAATAATACTAACAATCTAAAACAATGTATCTGTCAATTTAAGTAGAAATTGATAGTCGGATACTTCGTTTTTTATATTTTTATAGTATTTTCTCTAATTCAATAGCACCACGTAGCGGTTTAAAAGCGTTCATATGTTTAAAGTGACAAAGGGAGAGTTAGTAGACCTAGTAGGTGAAGGTCTATTTGTGGGGCTTTTTTGCCTATTAAAATGATTTTGGTTTTAACTAATTTCTCATGAAGACAAAAAGAAAACATATCGAAGGAACGGGAGAGGGAAGTACGTACGTACCTTACATACATACGTTCGTTTGTTTGTAAAAAGGCAGGTTCCGGATGTGGTTTTTATTACCAAATAGATCTAACGATCTAAAATAATGGGTCCACTAATTTAAATGAAAATCAATGGTCGGATTTCTCTTATTTATTAGAATGGCACTTGGCGACTTGAGAGCGTTTATAGGATGCCACTTGGCGACTCGAGAGCGTTTATAGGAAGTTTAATGGACTTTTAGTATATAATAGATAGATAGATAGATAGATAATAGATAGATATGACGCTGTGTACATATCGATCATCTGGATCTGGACATGTAATTTGATTCAGGATGGAGACAATAATGTTGAAAGTTTTGATTTACACAAAACCTCTATCCAAATTAATCTCCTTTTTTCTTTTGATATAGACTTATGTTCAGTTTTGAGGTGAACCAATTTCCTAGCTTGCTTAGGAATATCATTTTCATAGACATTACTTAATTGGGAATTTTTCTTTTTTCTAGTAATAAATGTTCCACTTCTCGGTACACACTTATTTCTGGAAAAGAAACTTCCTAAACATGTTACTACTCTTCTGGTGAACTTTTGAAAAATTTCCATTAATTCTGAACCGATTAATGCAGTTTGACTGGTGGGAGATAGAAAACGAAATATGATTAAATGGTTTATGTAATATTGAAAAAACAAACTGTAGGATTACATTTATAAAACACAATTAATTAAATTAATCTCATGAGTTCTTTAAATGGCAATATTTTATACATATCGATCATCTAGAACTGGACCCTGGACATGATATTTGATCCAAGATAGAGACAACATTGTTATAAGTTTTGGTTAACCAAAATTTCTAGCCAAATTAACCATCTTTTCTTGTGATATTGATTTATGTGTTTACTTTTAAGGTGAAGTAATTTAATTTCCTACTTTTTAAAGACAAATTAATTTTCTACTTAACAACAAGATTTATGTTTTCTTTACATCATGTCAATGTGTGCTGATTTTGTTTATGTGTGAAACTTTGTAATAATTGGCTGTAACTCGTTAAGCAAAGGCTAGAATGTTATTCCATTATCTTAAAAATAAACAACATTTGTACGCACATCATAGACAATACTTAATAGGGATTTTTTTTTTCTAGCAACAAATGTTCCACTTCTCATATACCATACGCACTAATTTCTTCAGCTTTCTAAATATGTTAGTACTCTTCTGGTGATCGATCTTTTCAAAATTACCATTGATTCTCAACCAATTAAAATGCAGTTTATCTGATAGGAAATTGAAAAGGAAATGAGGTTAAATGGCTTATATAGTATTGAATAAACAAAAAAAATTGTAGGATTGAATTCAAACAAACACAATTACTTTTTCCTGAAGATTTCATTTATTGGAAAAAAAAAACTCAAGAAAAAATTATGTTAAAAACTTTGGTACCTCTCAAGGACCAAAAAAATATCTCAAAAAGTTTTGGTTGGGGAACCTTATTCCAAAATTAATCCCGTTTTCCTGTGATATTGACTTATGCTTAATTTTGAGGTTAACTAATATCCTACTTAGCAACAACATTTCTATGAACATCATGGGCATTACTTAATGGCAAAAAAAATGTTTCTGCTAGCAATAAATATTATTTAACTTCTCATATACACTAGCTACCCACTAATTTCTATAGTTTCAGTGACCAGTTCAAAAATTTCTCATCCAATTAGCACAGTTTGGTTGATAGGGATTGAAAAGGAAAATAAGGTAAAGAGGCTTATAAAATATTGAAGAAACAAAAAATATTATAGGATTATATTCAAATAAACACAATTATCCTTATATGAAATTAAATCTCATACTATAAAATTTTTTCGAGAAAATTAATTAAATTTATACCAGGTAAAAAACCCCGCCTATCAGGATTTAATTTATATATAGGATCCGTTCGGTTCAGCTGGGGTGCTGCAGCTCTCCTAGCATAAATTGCTTGCTGAATCTTGTAGATGCAGCACTGCTGCTGTCACAACCAGCTTTCTCGAACGCACCTATGGACTATACACGAATTATTTAACTAGCCCAAATTTCCATTGAAAATTTAAAACTTCATCAAGAGTAATCCCTGATTTGACTTTGTGCACTCACGCACCCTCTAAACAAGAAGCGGGAAACATGCGAATAATCTAGTAATCTCGCGCAAAAAAGCGTAAAGCTGGCCAGCAGACTATTATCATAATTAAGTAAACTTATCAGAACATATAACTAATATTACCATAGAGATTCCAGGGGGCGAGAAGCATTGCACGTATACAAACATAAAATTTTATCGCAAACTGAAATTAACAATGGAATCATTAATCATTAGGATGCAGGTCAGAGCACGCACGCATTCAATCTCCAAATTTTATATAGTGGTCCTTCCAATTTTATAATTTTTAATGTTTTAATTAACAACGTGATATCCAAAACATATATTTAACTATAATTTTCTATTATGGTACATAAGTAAATATTTAATTTTATTTAAGTATTAAAGTATTTCCTCCGTTTCACAATGTAAGTCATTATAGCATTTTTCATATTTATATTGATGTGAATGAATCTAGACATATATAACATCAATATGAATGTGGGAAATGCTAAAATGACTTATATCGTGAAACGGAGGGAGTATGTTTTAATACCAATGCTCTAACTAATGTATTGGAACGGAATTTTATAAGAGTTAGCAATGGTTAAAGATAGATTAGTTTTTTTTTGAGAACTTATCATAACGACGAATAATTATGAAACTTAATGGAGTATTTAACTGTGTCAGATCTCACCAGATACAAACAAAATAAAGCAAATTAATTAAGAAAAGAATGAGTTGGCGCCCCAACACAGTTCACAAAGTAAATCCTTGGTTTAGGGAGGGTGCCGAGTTGACAATGTCAACGGTCAACGAGTCTGACACGTCGTCCGGTGGAAAAGGTAGCTAGCTAACGCGCGCGTAATAACCCAACCCAAGCCGCTCTCTGCTCAACGCGGGCGAGAAGAGAGGAGACGTCACGGACGGAAGAGTCGCGTACGAGTAGTAGGAGGAAGAAGAAGAAGATGTCCATGTCCTTACTATTCGGCAGCCATGCCCGGTTGGTAGGTAAGCCGAGGCACACGCGGTCATCTCTCCACACACACGCGCGCCCCCTCTCTTCCCCAACATATATACTCCATATATACCCCTCTCTCTCCCCCAACACTGACTCCACCTCACCCCTCGATCGCAAGAACACGCGATAAGGATTCAGGGATCGATCGATTCATCTCTCCTCGTCCGTCGTTGGTCACAGGAGATCGCCATCAGCAGCTAGCAGCAGCAGGATGACGAGGAAGAAGGAGAGGTCAGGGTGGGGGAGCCTGTTCAGGGGGTGCCTGAGCGGAGGCGGCGCGGCGGGGAGCCGGAAGGTGCGGCCGGGGCCGAGGACGACGACGGCGGCGGCGAAGCACGGCGGAGGAGCATCATCGGCGGCGGCGCAGCGGCTGTCGTTCACGGACGTGATGAGCACGGCGTCGGAGCAGGAGCTGTCGGTGTCGCTGGTGGGGTCGAACCTGCACGTGTTCACGGTGGGGGAGCTGAAGGCGGCGACGCAGGGGTTCCTCGACGGCAACTTCCTCGGCGAGGGCGGCTTCGGCCCCGTCTACAAGGGCAACGTCGCCGACAAGGCCAAGCCGGGCCTCAAGGCCCAGCCCATCGCCGTCAAGCTCTGGGACCCCGAGGGCGCCCAGGGCCACAAAGAATGGCTGGTAATTTTCACTTACTAATTAATCAATCAATTAACAACTTTATTAGTCATGCAAATAATTAGTAACATTTTTGTGATGCATGCAGTCGGAGGTGATCTTCCTTGGGCAGCTCAGGCACCCCAACCTGGTGAAGCTCATCGGCTACTGCTGCGAGGACGAGCACCGCCTGCTCGTCTACGAGTACATGGCCAAGGGCAGCCTCGAGAACCACCTCTTCAAGAGTATGCCCAATTATTCACCCTCCATTTCTTAATTAATTATATAACTTCTGCTAATTAGTTATGGTAGAACTAGGTTAATATATTATTACTGTATAGCTAGGAATCTTTGTCGCTTACACATCTTAAGCTCCAAAGTTTCACACACAGTACGCCCGCAATACGCGATACTATATTAATATATAGTACTGTGTAAATCCTGTTTATATGGAGAAATTAGGTCCCTAATGACCGCACTAGTGGAGCAGATAATTAGCTACATATGCCATACGTACATGCCACGCCAGCATGGAGCACACACGCAATATATCATCTTCACTGACAGCTAGTAAGCTGGATAGATGGTATACATACTGGCCAGTGGTCAGCAGCTGTAGCTAGTTGATGATTGATTAGTCGACTAAGTTTGATTTGATCGATTATGCTATACATTGCGGCCGCATCAGTCGCTGCTTGTTTTTGACATTGCTGACACTCTCCTCCTTCCTGATCTGATCTTAATTAATCTGACTAGATATATGCCGATATATCTCCCTCCAAGAAAGCTGACTAATTTTCTACTCTGGCTGATTAAGCATTTAGTTGGAATAAAATTCAAAACGAAAAGTCTAGCTAGATGTGGAAGAAGAATTAAAGGAAACTAGCTAGATGAGGTGGTTGTGGACAGTCTCATCTTAGATGAGCATATTGACTCCATTGGCTCCGTTTCACATTGATCATGCCATATGTTCTCAGGTTAATTCGTTCGTTAGCTACTCAATTCCAGAAAGGGAATATATGTATTTATATGCACGAATCACATGTTTTTAGGTCTAATTCCTGTGGACGCTGGGCGGATTTGATGACGTACGATCGATTGAGAGAAAGCTAATTGAGTGCAAAGCAACTAATTAAGCTAGTTGAAATAAGACCTAATAATTGGTAGTAGTAGTTGTTGATAAAGTAGTAGACTTTTACATTCGCAGTGCCTGATGAATTTTCCATCCAAACTCGATCTACTGATTTAGTATGAATCATCCAGAAAAACCTTTAATTAAGAAAAGGTTTGTTTGGCCGGACCAAATTAACAAATCAAAGCATGCAACTTGTGCACAAAACCTTGACTGGTCCACCACCTAACTGGTATACGATTCAGCAGCTGCTATTTTCTTTCTTTTTTTTTTGGGTTTGGTCATAGGCAACTAGCCATGCATTTAGCTGTGCCTCACACACGCAAAGTAATGTAAAGTGAAGCAAGCAAATACTTCTAGTGATGCTTATATTTAACGAATTAATTAATCTTGATCATGGATTATTATTGAATTATGTAATAATTATATTTACTTTTCTTTTTCTTTTTATTTTCAGAGTTTCCTTCGATGCTGTCGTGGTCAACCCGGTTGAACATCGCGGTAGGCGCCGCCAAGGGCCTCGTCTTCCTTCACGACGCCGAGAAGCCCGTCATCTACCGCGACTTCAAGACCTCCAACATCCTACTCGACCCGGTAATTACACTTAATAATATTAATATTATTATTAATTCATTCACTTAAATTCTTCTAGAGATATTGATCAACCTAATTACTTTTCATAGCATATTAATGTGATTTATTTATGGAGTTGACCGGATGCTTTACTCGTTCACACGAATCGAATTTATGGTGCATTAGTCAGAGGTTGGAAAATTAGAAGTGTTCAGGTTACTAGTAGTACAGTACAAAGTAGGTGATGCAGCGACTGATTGACCTGGCGAGTCTGAACGCGCGAATGCACGCAGTAGTTCATGACTGGGCTTGGCTAAAGCCCAACTGATATTTGGAGATCGTCTAACGTGGGCCGAGTAGAAGGCCCAGTAGTGATTAATTCGGCCTAGTAGATCGAAAAAGGCTAATTGAAGTGGCGTCGTGCAGGAGTACAAGGCGAAGCTGTCGGACTTTGGGCTGGCCAAAGATGGGCCGGAGGGTGACGACACCCACGTCTCCACACGCGTCATGGGCACCCACGGCTACGCCGCGCCGGAATACATCCTCACCGGTACGTATACATTATACATACACCTACTATGTATATATATCTTTTCAACACCATCGCTTCTTTTTCTCATCTTGCAAACCTACAATGTACTGGTATCTTTTTACAAATGTTCTAACCAAATGCATCCTGTTATCATTTGCCAGGTCACCTTACAGCAAAGAGCGACGTATACAGCTTTGGTGTCGTTCTGCTGGAGATCCTCTCCGGGCGACGGGCCGTGGACAAGACACGACCTAGCAGGGAGCAGCATCTAGTCGAACACATGCGCTCCTGGCTCAAGGATCCACAGAAGTTAAGCCGGGTCATGGACCCGGCCCTAGAGGGCCAGTACTCCGCTACCGCGGCCCATAAGGCGGCCCTGGTGGCGTATCGGTGCCTGAGCGGTAACCCCAAAAATAGACCGGACATGTGTCAAGTCGTGAAAGACCTAGAGCCCCTCCTCAATGTCACCGATGATGTCTCTGATGAGTCGGTGGCACCCATAGCCCCGGTAAAGGAGGATAATGCTGTGAGAAAGGAAAGAACAGCAAGGAGAAGGCCCGGTGAGAGGGATGGTGGAAAACTTAGGCAAAGTAAAATGCGTTCACCCCAGAAGGTCGTTAGGAGACGTCCAGGCCAAAGCGAGGAGTTTTGGGTGTGGCATATGCCTGGAGAAGTAAAATCCTAAATATCAAGTGTAATATATATATACTCCCTCTGTTTTTTAATAGATGACGCCGTTGACTTTTCCTCACATGTTTGACCATCGTCTTATTCAAAAGATTTATGCAAATGTATAAGATATAAATCGCACTTAAAATACTATGAGTGATAAAAACAACTCATAACAAAATAAATTATAATTGCATAAATTTTTTGATTAAGACGAATGGTCAAACATGTGAGAAAAAGTCAACGGCGTCATCTATTAAAAAACGGAGGTAGTATATCCGTAACCCGCAATGTAATGTTTTTGTTAGTGACTGATGATGAGGATGTAAAATGTAGATGGTGGTGCAGCCGGTGGTCACTGGCCAGGAAGGATGCACCCTCTGTAATTCCTTGTTTCTTTTGTCTTGGTTTGAAATGAGTAAATTTCATAAAACTAGAGATACTTTGACTAAATTATCGCAAAACTACAAATTTAACATGATGTATCATAAAACTACAGATTAACACTAATTTTATCACAAAACTACAAATTTAAGGTAAAATATCGCAAAACTACAGAATTTAGTAACAAAGTTATCACAAACATACAGGTTTAATGTCGATTTAATCACAAAACTTGGATATTTACAACTCAAACATTACATTAGTGCAAAGGATTTAAATCCTAAAATCTGTAGTTTTGTGTAAATTTTGTTCTAAAATATGTAGTTTTGTGATAGTTAGTTTTAAACTTGTAGTTCTGTGATAAATTTGTTGCTAAATCTGTAGTTATATGATATACGACCTTAAATCTGTAGTTTTATGATAATTTAGTCAAAGTATATGCAGTTTTGTGAAATTTACTCGTTTGAAATTTATTGGTCTTGGCCTCTTCGTACTCGATTTTTACTGCTCCGATCTCTCTCCCTCTCTGTGTTTTTTGCTGTTGTTTTTCTTACAGTGATGAATTCCAAAGGATGGATGGAATCATGGAAAGGAAAGGCAAGTACAGTCCTCGATGTGATTGCACAGTTGCACTTGTCTTTTTTTCCGTTGCTGCAGTGAATCAGTGGACGGTACTGATAGTAGCCAGGGATCATGAGTGTGGGGGTAGCAGCAGCAGCAGGCTAGACCCGGCCGCAGGGGAGCCTTTTGGACAGCAGGTGTCAGCGTGTGGGAACACCAGTATACTGCAGACCTGCGGCCTGCAGGTGGCCAATTGATGCCTACGCGGTGTTTGGATCCAGGGACTTAACTTTAGTCTCTGTATTTTATTACTAATTTAAAGTATTAAATATAGACTACTTAAAAAACTAATTGCATAAATGAAAGCTAATTGTAAGACAAATTTTTCAAGCCTAATTAATCCATAATTAGATAATGTTTACCGTAGCATCACATAGGCTAATCATGGATTAATTAGGCTCAATAGATTCGTCTCGCAAATTAGTCCAAGATTATGGATGAGTTTTATTAATAGTCTACATTTAATATTTATAATTAGTGTCCAAATATCCGATATGGTAGGGACTTAAAAGTTTTAGTCCCATCTAAACAGGTCTCTACATTTGGCATTCAGCTTGAATTACCTCGTGAACTATACAGCAGTACGGACTATTCCTCTAACCACAAAATTAGATATAAAAATCTCGAACTATTAACACGGAACGAATTATACCCTAACTCAATCCGAATCCATTTTAGTCGTATGTGACATACATGTGAAGCCAACGAGGCAATACAATAAGAAAAAAGAATAAAAAAACCATGAGCCTCACTTCTCATATACCTCACCTCTATGTCTCTCTCTCTGTTGATTGTCGCCCTGGGGGCGAGGCAGACATGGCAAGCGACGATGATTCGGCGTTGAGGGGCATCGAGCGGGCGGTGACAGGGAGGGCGCTGCGGCTGTGGGAAGGGAGGACGCCTCCGATTTCCATTCTCTCCAAGTCGGCAGGCGGCAAGGAGAAGGGTGGCGGGCGACATGGGGATGGACGGCGGCTTTGTCGACGCGGGCAACACGCTCCTCTTCCGCACCTCCTCCCCCACCGCGACACACCCTTGCTTGTCGCAGCCATGACGGTCTCCATGGGGGAGGAGGAAAGATAAGGGAGGAAGAAGAGAAAGAGAATATGCCAGCAACATAGGGTGAGGGTGGGGGTGGGTCAGGAAGAGGAGACGGTGCCACTACTCACTAGGCCTCCATGATGGACCTCGACGGCCGCATCATCTCCACCACCATGTCCACCGACGTCGTCGCGCTCCTTACCAAGCTCCGCGACCAGATCCACTTCGGCTGCACGTTCACCATCACCTACGCTCTTTGACCTGGTTGCACTCTCAACCGTCCTTCCCATGAAGAGCTTGAATCCGCTGCCCCACCCTCCCAAAGCAAGTTTTCGAGCTTCACTGCCGACTCCCCTCTGACCTCGCTGTCAAGTTGGAGCTGTGGACTACGCGGCCTTCAGCTTGGCATCGATCTGTTGCCACAGCGCCTTGTCGAGCGAGCTCGGCCTCCGTCCACCTTTTTGCAGCCATAGGTGCGCAGAGAGAGAGAGAGAGAGCATAAAGGGGGTTAACGGCAAGATGGATTGACGGAATGACAAGTAGGCTCAGGGATATTTTTTTATTATCCTTGTTGACTGATTTCCACGTCGTTAACAAGTGTGCAAGTTCAAGTCAAAACCGCCCAAAACAGTACTTAGAGGGTAATTAGTCTGATATCAATAGTTCGAGGTTTAAAATATCCGATTTTATGGTTCAAGGGGTAATTCATACTGTCACGATAGTTTAAGGGGTTAATTCAGACCTTGATTAAAACAGTGGCCATCTAAAATTTGACATACTCCTAGTATGTTTGCAAGCTAGATATTTTAAGAAGGAAAAAGTCCACATTACCCTCTTACTATCATGGTCGACCGAATTACCTCACTAAACTCGAATACCAGATATTTTACACCCTCAATTATTCATATTGTATGTGTAAGATATCTGGTATTTGAGTTCAGGGGGTCAATTCGGTCGACCGTAATAGTTCGGGAGGGGATAATTCAGACTTTTTCCTTTTAAGAGGCAGTTTTGATGAGTAACCCATCACTGATAAGGATCTAAAGAATATGGAAAACTCCTGTTTCGCATTACAGGTTCATTTACATGTTCATTTGTATATATTATAGACTGAGTTTTGAAATCTGAAGTGAAAAATATAGAGTGTTTGAGGGAGATAAAAGATTTATAGATTTATCTCCAGCTGCTAGAAACTCCCTTGGCCATGGTATAATCTTCATTTAGGCCCAATTTAATATAACAAAAGATACTAGTAACTGTTATAAGTTAGTTAATACGGTAAAATGATGATTAACCTTCCCAGTCGTTGTAGCCATTGATCAACTCAGACGTGTCAGATGATGACACAGGATTACAGTAACACATAGTATTTGTCAACGAGATCTAACTGAAGCCTACATCTCCATAGCTCTGTTTGGGGCTCTGATTATGAGCACTCTTCTCAACAATCAACATAGCAGCTAGCCGCTACAAATCAATAGCCTCTCCGTGATCCTCTCCCTACGTGTATATGTTACATTATTTGTAATCGCCACCAGCTATATTGTGGCGCCCCTATCTTTATTTAAAGGATTACCAGGTTATAGGGTTTGACTTTAATTTACTTCACCCCTACCACTTATTATAACTCTATGTTCAACTATAATAATAAAATTGGCATATTCGACACATATTCTAACGGTAACATCACGCACCAGAGAAGCAACTGAATTTTTCAAAAATCACAGTTGATTTATCTCACCGTTGGATTAAGATCCAATGGCTATTCGGTTGTCTTCAACCTTTTATTGCTTCAACCTTAAACGGTCAACTCCAGACCTTAAACGGTTGCACTCAGCGAGACTACCCTCTTCTTCATCATCCACTACAATGACCACGGTGTTACTCTAAACCCGCCGAATTAGGAATCGCGATTAGGATCAACGGTGGGGGTAAAGAAAACAAGTGGTCAGAACTCAGAAGGAGGCAAAGGGCTTTAGCCTTTAGGAGAGGAAAGGAGTATCGGAGATGAAGGAATTAATGGCAACATGGGGAAAATATTATCGACGAGTTAATCATTGAGGACAAAAGAAAAAAAAATAAAGAAACATCGGGCTGGGAGGTAAAAGAAATGTCGCATCAGATGGGCGTCTAGTGACGGCGATTATATTATAGTGATCGATCGGTATTTTCTGGATTCTTAGTAAACTGACCATTTAGATGGGAATGTGCAGTCTCAACCATACTTACCATACACATAACTAAGGCTCTGTTTAGTTACTCCAAAATGACAAAAGTATGAAAAAATTTTCTATGCACCTCTGAAAGTTCGTCTAAACCCTTCTATGCCTCTGATATTTGCTCATTTCTTTTTATACGTCTAAATTTCAATTTGGATCCCTTCTATACTCCTTTCGTTAGTTGACCGTTAAATTCCTATCATAAAATCTATTTTGCCATTTTGCTATCAAGAAAATATAAATTTATATTGATGGAGTGTATAAATTTATTGTATGGGACTAATATATTTATGAGATATTATTTAACAAAAATAATTTTTATCTCACATAACAAAAATAAATTATTATAAATAATATCTTGCATAACAAAGTCATAAATAATATTTATGATAATTTATTTTTAGATATGACATAAAAATATTTTTTTATTATTTATTTCGAACATAAATAGATTTATCTTATAAAAATGTTGTACTACTGTAACAAAATATGATATATATACAGTTTTTAGTGGCAAAAAATATTATTATTTTTGTTATTTCTAAAAATAAACTTTGTCATAGATAAAAATTATTTTTTGTTTTTCCTTCGCGCAGGCGGAACTAAAATATTATTTTTGTTAAATAATACCCCACAAAATAAACTCATAAATATAATAGTCGCATACAATAAATTTATACACTACATCAATATACTTCATAAATTTATATTTTCTTGATACCAAATGGAAAAATGGATTTTATTGTAGGAATTTAACGGTCAACTAACGAAAATGGTATAGAAGGGGTCTAAACTGAAATTTAGGGGTATGGAAGGGAAAAATATCTATAACAAAATTTATTTTTAGATATAACAAAATATTAATATTTTTACCACCAAAAAGTTGTATATAGAGCAATTTTGTTACAGTAGTATGACATTTGTATAAGATAAATCTATTTATGTGCTAAATAAATAATTTTTTAATAACAAATAAATAAATTTTATTTTTTATGTAATTTGTGAACGGCGTGATGTCTCGACTACGGTATTTGGACATGTATGGGGATCGTTGTGCTAGGATAACGCAGACCGAGGTAAAGAGATGGAGACGAGGATTTTATACAGGTTCGGGCCCCTAAGTGGTCAGGTAATAACCCTACATCCTGTTGCCCGAGCCGATGTTGCTCTTTATTCACCACAATCACACAGTACAATATGTGGGGTAGCCTATCTAACTGTTGTCGACATGGCGGTCTGAAGGTCTGACTCGTAGTCATAACAGGGTAGTCTTCCTCCTCGAATCCGTGCCCGGCGAGATCAGAGATAGCGCTTTCGTATCTCCTGACGGTATCCGGAGACATCGTTAGCCGATCGTCTCGAGTTGCATACGCTGCTCTAAT
>CM020180.1:22809336-22824554 GCA_009805545.1 Oryza longistaminata | reverse complement strand
AAATTATTGTTTTGCCTTCGTGGAGGGGAAATTAAAATATTATTTTTGTTAAATAATATTTCACAAAATAAACTCATAAATATAATAGTTGCATGCAATAAATTTATACAATATACTTTATAAATTTATATTTTCTTGATATCAAAGGGCAAAATGGACATAATGATAGAAATTTAAAGGTCCACTAACGGTCAACTAATGGAAGGGGTATAAAAGGGATCCAAACTGAAATTTAGGCGTGTGTAAGAGAATGGGCAAATTTCAGGGGCATACAAGGGAGCCAAACTGAAATTTAGGGTATGTAAGAGAATGGGCAGATTTTAGGGGCATAGAAGGGATTTGGTGAACTTTCAGGGGTACTCAAGGAATTTTCTCCAAAAAGTTTTGATGTTTTGGAGCACTTTTTGTTAAAATAGATCTAAACACTAGTAGCAAAAGTTGACAATTTGACATTTATCATTTGGGAGTCTAGAGTAGCAAATTTTGCCAAAAAATGCGTTAGGAGCCGTGCTCTATCTCTTTGCTAGTAAAATGGCAAAACTTTACCATGCATCTAAACACCAACTAGTAAAACTTCAATACCAAATCTTTTGCCACCAAAACTTTTGGTAAAAAAAAAAATTGCCACAACAAATTAGTCTAAATAGGCCCTCGCAAATATTATCAAAGATTTAGAAAAAAAGTAACTTATCAGCGCGTACAATTTTTTTTTATAATTTCCAAATTCCAATGACTAACATTTGTTAGTGTGCACGAAATTTATGTACACATCATATGTTTCCATTAGGTAAATTTGGGTCTGTTCACTTTGATGTCATTTTCAACCTTACCAAATTTTGGTAAAGTTGCAATAAAATAGCTATATTTAGTTTGCTGTCAAATTTTGGTAACTATATAAGAAATCCTGTCAAAATTTTGACAAGTTACCAAAAGTTTTGGCATTTGACAAAATTTGGTAAGGTTTTTTTTCATCAAAATGAACAGGTCCTTTGTTACCCCAAATACAAATTAAAGCAAACACAAAATTGTCCCTATTTTGGTAGCTAATGTTCTGTGACAATTAATGATATGATACTGTATACATGCATGCACTGTGCCTTTTTCTCACATGGCGCATGCAACAAATAGTTTTTTATCGATCGTTTAGTTTGTGGCTTGTCGGGTTCTAGGAGAAGCTGTGAGGTCCGGAGGGGTTCCACGTTGCTACGTGCCAGAGCTATGATCGAGAGACCATATGGCAATGGCATGCATGCATGCTCGAATAAAGTCGATGCATGGCGACAATTAAAGGACGCATGCCGCTAGCTGCTGCGACCCCCGCCCCTATACTGTGTACTTCTGTATCCTACTATACAGTAGAGTCGTTCTCAACTGACACCAAGCTAGTATACTCGATCCATAGTCCCATTCCCATACTCATGCTATACAGAGAAGTTTCTTGATATATAACATCATTAAAATATATTTAACGACTACTTATTTAATTATTTGTTTTTTATGGTTTGATTTATTAGTAAATATTGTTTAAACACAACTTATGTTTTTTTTTCATGATTGTAATTTCTTTATAAGACGAACGACCAAACGGCGTCATATGTTAAAAAATAGATACAGTAGTACTTACACAATGCATATGTCTATACTCACTATGTAAACGGCGTCATATGTACATAGATATTTTGGCGCTATATAAGACGTTGAGGCACGTAGTTCGTAGTACCGTACTCTCTCCGTTCTTAAAAAAAAAGTAAATCTAGAACTGGATATGACACATTCTATTACAGTAAATCTGAATAGATGTATGTCCAAATTTGTGTCACATCTAATAATATGTTGTTGTTTATGAGACGGAAGTTGCAGATGTTTGGGAGTTTAAATATAGTACATGTCGTCGTGTGTGCATGGTGCACCTGTCCTTCTCGCCGATATAGGACTACTTTATATATAGGCTCCGATTTTGCTATATATTTGTCGACAAATTTTCCCCCAAAAATTTGACAGATGTAATTATAGTACAATCGTAGTGTAATTACACTGTAACTTGCATGTAATTACACTGTAACTATAGTGTAACTTTAACGTAACTTTCAAAAATCCCTCCGTAACATGTTATTTCGGTAAAATGGAGGTCGTGGGAACAAATTCTTTCACATATGTGTACGCTATGATTTGTTTTCTTCCTCACCAAAACAAATCTTGTAATAGATCTAACGATTCAAAATTATGTGAAACTTACATATAAGTTACACTGTAGTTACATGCAAGTTACAGTGTAATTACATATAAGTTACAGTGTAATTACACTACGATTGTACTATAATTACATCTGTCAAATTTTTAGGAGAAAATTTGTCAACAAATGTATAGGTAGTCCCTATACGCTCATATATGCATCGCATGCGATTACGTACGTACATGTGCAGGCAGTGTGCTTACGGCGTACGCAGTCTGGGCCCAAATACGCAGGACAACACTATATAATGCAGCAGTGATCACGAGTAGACATGATGGGCCGTTGGATCGGGACTGGACGGTACGATGGAGATCTAGCCGCCCAACAACTTAAAACATCGCGTGGGCCTGGCCGGTTCGTAGTGTGGGAGCATGTTAAGATCCAATGATGTTATCGCCAACATAAATTACGTCCTTCCGGACTTGAAGCGACAAACGTAAATTACGTCCTTTCTGTTGTGCATTGTGTATGAGACAAATAATGGTAAGATTAAAAGAGAAACGAACGCATAAAAGCTCGATATTTCCTGGTTATTGCTACCGATCGATCGATCGAAGGAGACAATTCTTCTGTTGCCCAAAATGTCTCTCGCGGTCTGAAACACAGGACCTTAATTAGGATCAGAAAATTAAACACGGAGATTTAATTATTCAACTAGCAAAAGTGCCCGTGCGTTGCACCGGGTGATTACGGAGTGTGTACAGTGACAAAAAGTGTTGTTTGGTTTAGAAAACTAATCTGCTAAAAAATTGTTTGTTTTTGGATAAATAATCTGCTATATATTTGTGGAATATCTATGATGTTTAGTTTGGATGATTTGTAGCATGAGAGAAAATGGATGGACGAACAATGCGATTGTCTTTGCCCAAAAGACGACGGATGGAAATTTGTGTCATGAATGAAAATATTTATTTTTTATGTAGGTAAGTGTAATAAAATACGAGTGGAATATTTGTACTCAATGTATTTTGAATTGCGAGAATATAAATTTTTTTTAGAAACACATAGTATAAAATGCGCTCACGACGTGAGCATGGAGATTGACGAAGTTACGACGAATGCCTCGAGCACTCGTGTCAAATCAAATATTTGAATCCAGGTTGACTGGTTCCACCACAAGAAACCTATCCAGTTAAACTATACCCACTTTACATTTGTGGGAATATACCTGTGTATTGTTATATGAGGAAAATGTGTCGAGTTTAACAAATCATAAAAATAAATCTTATTAATTTTGTGAGAGTGAGTATTGTTTTTTATTTACAAATTGTATTTGACGTACACATAAAAAATGAAAGAAGATTAGACAATGAGGGAAAAATAATAAAATACAAGAGCGGACAAGGACATAGAAAAAAAAGCAGAGGGGATAGGTCAAGAATTTTTTTATTATTTAAACAATTTTAATAAGTAAATACCCGTGCGTTGCAACGTGTAAACTAAAATTATAACAAATATAAAAAATATTAGATGATTAGGATTTAGTTTTTATGATATGAGCAGTTCAAAAAAAAATTCCTTATAGAAATAAAAAAAAAGTTGTAAAAAAGGCCCATTAGACCCTATCGGCCCTGCTATTACGCGTCCAGCACATGAATCGCGCGTGGTGCGGTGGCCTGATATGGAGGCTGGACCAATGCGGGATCGATATGAGCCATTCGTTTTGATGGACGGCTCAGATTGATTCTAAATCCATCAACACCCTAACCCTAATCACACCTACACCCGACCGCGAGCTCCACCTTCCGCTCAGCTCCTCCCTGACCGGTGGCGCCTCTCCCCCTCCCCTCCCCTCTCCCGACCGGCGGCGCCGCTCCTCCTCCGCCGTCCCCTCTCCGTCGCTCCCCTCCCCTCCCCTCCTGGCGGCGCCTCTCCCCCTCCCTTACGACCAGTTTGCGAGCGCTCTCCTCTGTCGCCCCCTCTCCCGCTACTCCTTCTCCCCTCCCTCCCCTCTTGACGGCTGAAAGAGGCATCTATGCCCTTAGTGGGTTTTGGTTAATTGATGACAAGTGATTAAGGGACTAATGCGCGCTATTGAGTGTATAAGCAAAATGATTAGTCCGATGAAGAAGCTAGAAGATTGACTTATCGATGGATGAGAATTAAAGAGAAGAGATTGAAGATGCGGAGATATGAAGTGACTACCTATGGCAAGACGGTGAAGCACAAGTGACACTCAGCTGGCGATGGACGCATGCGGTGGTGAGGGCAAGCAAGGGCTTGGCGCCGAGACACTGAAACCGGTGGTGAAGGGCGAGTGAAGACTGTGTCGTGATGGAGCCGTGTCAGGCCATTTGAAGCCATGGAATTATCCGCATCAATCATTTGAGAAAGATGGAGATAGAATGTAAAGATCAAGAATGAGATTCTTCCCCGATGACAAATGACCTTGATGTGTGTAACCCTCCAGTGAAAACAATATGGTGTGAGGTACTCCTGTTGGTTTAACTTTGCCTTTTTATTATATTAGGATTAGGATGCCGTACTATTAAGAGGATACCACATGCCATATAATTGGTTGAATACTAGTGCTCAAAATGCCTCATCTTTGTGTGAGTTGAAAAACTAAGCCAAAATTTCATCTCGCGAGTTGTTTCACTTGTCACAACACTTACACCGGGTTTCTTTGCAATTTGTTTCTAGCAGATATCTCTTGAAGGTTTTGGACCATGTTTTATGTTGGGTTTGATAGCCCACGAAACTAGCTTCCATAGAGTCCAAGATCTTCGAAATCGGAGGTTCGGGTAAAAAGTTTATTGCATTTTACTTGAGCAACATCAGACTATCCGATTTGAATCAGACTATCCGATTTGAAATCAGACTATCCGATGTATCGGGACTATCGCGATTTTTTCACAGAACTTCACTCTCTGTCTTGATTTGAAAAAATGCCTGTCGAGTGAGTTTTTCTAAGTATCAGAGTATCCGAGTGTCGGATCAGATAGTCCGATGACACAGAGACTCCGAAATTTCATGGAACTTGAGTCTCTGTTTGAGGACGAAGTTTTTGCTTCTAAAATAATCAGATATAGATACTCCGATTTAACATCAGATAGTCCGATGTCTCGGAAAGTCCGAAATTTCATTGAACTTTCGTTTCTCTGTTTCTCGTTGCCTTGGAGGTTTAAAATATCGGACTATGCCGATCTTGGTATCGGACTATCCGACGTGGCTGAAAGATTCCCCTCTACAGCCAGTCACATTTTGGGGGAGGATCTATATAAAACCCCCCACCAACCCTTTTCTAGGGTGGCCCAAACTGATTACATTCCTATCTTGCTTGGGTTGAGCTTTGTGCTAAGTGCTTTGGATTTTTGAGCTCTCTCCTCTCTATCTCAAATCCCCTTGTTCTTTGTGACTTGGATCTTTGTGTGTGGATTTGGAGTTTGGAGGCCTAGTGTGTGTTTCTCTTAATCTTGAGCACTAGGATTTGTCCAGGGAGTTGTGTGGTGTTTATTACTGCTTGGAGGTTGAGGACTCCTAGACGGCTAGGTGTCGTTCTTGGGCCACCGATCTACGTGTGGTTGGCCAGAGAAGTTTGTGAAGCCGGATCTCGCTCCGCAAGGAAAGAGATACCCTTAGTGGAAGGAGGAGTGCATTTGTGCCAACTCACGAGGATGGGTTGAAAAGACCCGGCTCTTTGTGAGCCCTCAACGGAGACTAAATCCCCTCAAGGATTTGAACTCCGGGAAATACATCGGCGCATGACCTCGGGTGATATCCTCACTCTCTTACCTTCGTTTTCCATTGCTTTGTGCTATGCTAAGTATTGTTGTTGGTCGAGCTTCCTCTTCGCTTGTGGATTGAATCTAGATCTCTTAGGTTGTTCTCTTGTTTGTATTGTTTGTTGTGCAGGTCAGATAGTCTGATCTCAGTTCAGACTATCTGATCATATAGGACTATCCGACTTTGTATCAGACAATCCGACCCTGGTTTTGTTTAGCTTCCGCATTTATTTTTAAAACCGCCTATTCACCCCCTCTAGGCGACATCAAGGTCCTTTCAACGGCGCCTCTTAGTGTGGCGGCTTCCTGCGGGTAGATCCGGCGGGCACCAACGGCGCCGGCTCTTCCCGCGTCCCGATCCAGCGGTGGCGGCGGCTTTCCGCAGTGGATCCGACGGTGCTGACGACTTTCCCGTGGCCCGATCCGCCGACGGCAACGACGGCGGCGCGGTTCCACGGCGGATCTGCGCGGCACCGACGACACTGACGGCTACGTGTGTGGTGCAGCGGCGCTGCTCTGCGTTGGATCGTTGGAACCGACGGCTACGAAGGTGGCGGCGGCTTCCGGTGATGTTTTTATTTTTTTCCTCTTTCGCTTGATTGTCCTATTGGATTTTGTATCTATGTTTGCAATGAATTTTCGCTGAATCGCTCGTGCATTTGGTTGTTGCTGCGGACTCTGGATGATTTTCTTTTTGTCTTGTACTCTCATCTTAGATGTTGTGGACGAGGGATTTTTTTTTAGGACACTGACAAAAATTTAACTAGTTAACGGACGAGGTGACGAAAGGAAAATAATTGATCTTTTAATTAAAATTAAGATAAGATAAGAGGTGCAGTTGTTTTAAAAAACCAACACTTATAAAATATTATAGGTGTCAGTTAATTTAAAATCGACAATATAATATATTATATTACTGGCACCTAAAAAACCGAACAGAGTCTTAGGCCTTATTTAGTTGGGGAAAATTTTTAGGTTTGATTATCACATTGGATATACGGACACACATTTGAAGTATTAAACGTAGTCTAATAACAAAACAAATTACAAATTCCGCCAAGAAACTGCGAGATGAATTTATTAAGCCTAATTAATCCGTCATTAGCAAATATTTTTTGTAGTACCATATTGTCAAATCATGGCGCAATCAGGCTTATAAAATTTGTGAAACAATTTTCATGCAATCTATGTAATTGATTTTTTTATACTATATTTATATTTATGTGTCAAACATTCGATGCGATAGCGTGAATTTTTTTTGTTTCGAGGACTAAGCCTATCTACTCGGATTCAAGGTTTAAACTTGGTATGGGTGCACGTATTTACGGCTAATTATTTTTAAATGGTAGGTGATGTACTGTTGACAGCGAGACGCTCTCATGATGACTTTATCAATCTAAACATATATATGTTGGTGCAACTTTTTCAAAGGTACTTAATTCAAAGGATAGGATATTTATGTATGAGTTTGTTCATAAGAACGAATGTGCCTTGACAGGTTGTGCATGGGTATCTATAAGAGTGAGTGTGTGTATAATATGATAGGGTGTTTGTGTGTTTAGAAGAACGAGTACGCGCATCTCTATCTTTCGGTACATCCCGGGTATGCCTTCTCTAAAAATGTCTTGTGCTAAAGTTGAAGACAACTTCTAAGGAAGGTATCTCTCATCTTCCTTGTGTGTCCTTACTAGAAAAAATATTTTTACAGGCGGCCAAAATATTTTTTTTTGCAGGCGTCCATAACCTCCGCCTGCACCCAAAGGCATGCAAAAATCAATAATTTTTGTAGGTGGCTAAATCCACCCGCCTGCGAAAATATTTTCAGCGTAAAGAAAATTCGCCTGCCCCTCTAGCCCTACCCACCGCCGCCCTCCCCTTCGGCCGGATCTAGGGTTATGGTTTTGGGAGAGAGGGAGGGGAGGGGAGCTGCGTCACCAGTCACCGAATCTGGTAGGTGAGAGCGCCGCCATGAGCTCACCGGTGCGCCGCTGACCTCCTGCCTCCCGTGCCGCCTTCGCCGCTGCAAGCCGCGCGCTGCCCTCCCCACGACGCAGCTGGATCGGGAGGGGAGGGCAAGGAAGGTTCACGTCGCCGCCGCCACCCTCCCACAGACGTAGCACGGATCTGGGAGGAGAGGTAAGCCCGCCGCCGCCTGCACAACCCCACGATGCCGCCAGGTCTGGGAGGGGAGGGCCGCCGTCAGCCAGATTGGGAGGTGGAGCGTCGCCGCGTCCGCCCCGCGCCATGTCTAGGAAAGAGAGATGGGAGCGCCGCCGGCCACCACCCTCCCCCTTCCCCTTCGACCAGATTTGGGAGGGAGGGAGGGAGGAGGGGAGCCATCACGTCGTTGGGAGTAGATGCCGCCACCGCCCTCCCCTCCCTGCGCGCACCACGCTGGGGTGCGCCGCCACCGCTAGGTAGCCGCCTCTGGCTGGATCCGCGCCGAGGAGAGGAAGGAGGAGGGAGGAAGGGAGGGGAGGGGAGATGTGGAAGGTGACTTAGAAAATTTTGACGCCCGGTGGTTTTTAAGATGCTTTACCTTTTTGCAGCGGATTTCTTAAGAGGTCCACTGCAAAAATAAAGATATTTTCACGGTCGGACCTCTTAAGAGATCTACATGTGGAAATCTATTTTTTTTTACTTAAATTACTGTCAGGGCTTTGCCTCATAGTGTAATTTTCATAAAAACTCAAAATATTTACAAATTACAAAGAGGAAGGAAGGAGAAAAACTTATAAAGATTCAAGCTTGTACAATAAACTAGTAAGATTTCATTCTATACAATAAGAAGAACTTTTTCTAAACATATTCTCATGAACAAAGGAGGAGGCTCATTCCGAAAATTTTTCCCATTTCTCTGCTCGTAGGTGGATAACTATCTCATCTCACAGTTGTTTTTTTTAGGTGGCTATTTGCTTCTAGAGACCTACTCTGCGGGAAAAAGAAATGCCAGCATCTAGAAAAATAGTTTTTCTAGTAGAGCGTTGTGAGCGTCTGCGATTGTACTGTGGTAAAGAAAGCCAAAAAAGGTGAAGGACCTAGTGGTCAATGTATTACATATGGGAAAAGCTGTAGACTTTGACCCTTGACTACTCGTTGGAAGTGTGCGTCTGCACGCATTATTGAACGGCTCTGATCCCCGCGGCGCAGCGGATCTAGCTGCGCGCTGCCGCGCCGGGGTCATGTCCGGAGTGGGCATATCGACGAGAAGGATCCGTCCCGACAATCTTTCAAGCCCCGTGCCCCCGTCCTCCTCTCCTCTGCCCTTCCATCATCATTTACGCCCAACCCCACCCCATACATCTTCCCTTGGCTGAATTCTTCCGAAGAACAGCGCATCCACTCCACTCTCCACTCTCTCCTTCCATCATTACTTGCCCAAAAACGGCAATCCCTCCCTCCATCTCCATCTCCATCTTCCATGTGCTCTTCACCTAGCACCCCAAGGCTTTGCTCCCTCTAGCATGCCTGCCCCTATACATAGCGCTGCACCGCCTCTCTTCATAAATACGTTACTAGTTAGGAGTAGCAGCGGCTCATCACTTCGATCGATCATCTCCATTATTGGAACTTCGGAGTGACATGGCAATGGCGGCGGCGCCCCGGCCCAAGTCGCCGCCGGCGCCGCCCGACCCCTGCGGCCGCCACCGCCTCCAGCTCGCCGTCGACGCGCTCCACCGCGAGATCGGATTCCTCGAGGTACAATCTATCTCTATCTGTCTATATCACTACCATTCATACTCCTTCGATCTTGCTTCAAAACAAAAAAAGATATATTTCCTACTTCATATTCATATACACACGTACGGCTTGCTATCTGTCGAATTGTTTGCTTCTGCATGCATGCATCACTCTCATTGTAAGTTTTCCCCAGCTTAAAACCACTCCTTTTATCTTCGTTCTTCTTCCTTCTTTTTTTTTTTTAAAAAAAAACAACAACTCATTTGATCTTCATATAGTGTATCATGCATCATTTGCTTCTTTGATCAGTTCCCCAAAAACTGCTCCTCTCTTCCCAGCCAAATAATTAAACTTAAGCAAACAAGCAAGTTGAACTGATGATCCAATAAAACAAAACAAAACCGATCGAATAGGAAGTCAATGGCATATACCAGCTGCTATAGCTGAAGCCACGAATGCTTAGCTTAGCTCTAGTCGATCCCTGTTGACTGTTCAACACACTGCACTAACACACCAGTTAATGAGCTGATTAATTAAACCATTAAATGAGCTTAACGGGCGGCTAGCTTCTTCCTCTGGGCCCGTGCCGATCGTACCATCGGTTTGCGCGTTCCTCCACCTAAACTCTCTGCCTTGTTATTCCCTTTGCCTAGTACTACATGCATTTGCATCATCATCCCATCACCAATAGTGGAGTACGTTTCAACTGGATTTTGGTGGTGTCCAACCATATCATATTTAGTTTTGTTCTCTAGTTTACTCCTACATTAGTCTCTAGCGGTTTTGTGGAGTACTAAAGAAAACAACTAATCAGCCAGGGTTTAACGTTTAATCGGTTGGTGGTTTTGTTAATTAATTTCAGCTACTATTTTAGACTTCACAGGTCTTCGAGCTATAAGCATCGATTGCCATGCATCAATCGATGCTGGTCCACGCTAGTTTCTGAGTTCTGACTAGCTCTCTTAATTGTGCTTTGACCTACTTTAATTAATTAACCAGTGGCTGCGTCACTCATTGACCAACATTGTCATGTTATCCGGACTGATTTTTTTTCTTTAAAAAAACACCGGATATATTATTAGTTAGTGTATATATATGTCTGCTCAAGCAGCGCATGCATATAGTTTCTCGTCAAACAAAAAATGTACTGTATGCTCAAAGCATCTGTTTTGGAATTGTCATATTCGCCTTTATAATTAAAATAATTAAAATGGTGATGCCCAGCTTTTTTTTTCCTCCAATAATTTATTTATTGGCTTGATTTCCTGTGCTATTAGGAGTAAAACTACTCCGTTTTAATTAGCACCATTTTTAAAGCTTCTAAAATTAACCTAAGTAAAGTACGACACTGCAACCTAACTGTATATGTTGTGTTTGTTCATTAGCAGTGACAGTACTTGCTGTCTAGCTTTAAATGTTTTGGGTGTTAAAATATCCCTCAGACATCACCTGAAAAGTTGACAGGCTAAACACATGCCCATCTCCCTCGTTTACTTAAATTAATTCGAACAAACAACTGTATATATATTTCTTGCAGGGTGAAATAAATTCAATCGAAGGGATCCACGCTGCCTCCAGATGCTGCAGAGAGTAAGCCAGCCTGCTGTTTCTTTTTGTACTACTTCCATTTCTTCTCGTCTTTACTCTTACCATGCATTCACAAAATATACTTACTTACCCCAGTTTTTGATCATGAACTTTG
This sequence comes from Oryza longistaminata, assembly GCA_009805545.1. Taxonomy (NCBI): domain Eukaryota; kingdom Viridiplantae; phylum Streptophyta; class Magnoliopsida; order Poales; family Poaceae; genus Oryza; species Oryza longistaminata. The sequence goes on along the minus strand of CM020180.1, from coordinate 22,813,213 downwards.
ACCGTTATCTTTTTAAGCAACTTCAATAAAATAGGTTTAAATGCAAATGTTATGTACAACATTGATTATAAAACCTTGGCAAATGAAAGTAAAAAACCAGCACATTTAATTTCTGAACGTTGGGAGTATTATTATTTTTATATCTTTTACTATCATTTAATCATAGTATCGTGCAAGCTTTTTGAGTGTAATTAGGTTGCTTAAGGTAAAAAAAATGTAACTAGGTTACATTTAGTACTAAACTGAACATTTAATTAGTAATGTTTCGTTAAGTAACTGTAATTTCAATGCATGCATGTCCTCCCGTAAGAGCAAGTTTAATAGTATAGCCAACTACTAGCTCTAATTTATCTATAGCCAATTTAATAGCTCATTCATACAATAATTATATACTACACTATTAATACCTGGTCCCACCTGTCATACACATACTGCGTCTTGGAGTCCGTGCTATAGCTGACTACAAATCTATAGCCCGCTGCTCTTCTCTCTCCTTATTTATCTTCTTAAAATATGTTTGCAGCTGACTTATAGCCCGCTATTGTACCTGCTCTTAGTACACATGACCTACGGCGCGTGATAAGTCCAGGGCGACGGAATTGTTGGGTAGCGGCAGCATCCCCTGAAGCCGAGTATTCTACTACTCCACTGGGTCTCCTTGCGGCCGCGTGCCGCCGAGCCGCGGGGCACGCGGCCAAGCCCCGGTATTGTGCAGATTCGTGCGCGACAAACGGCAAGGGAAATGGGGGGAAGAGGAGAGGGCAGCCGGGCACATGCAGGCTAGAATCCAACGAAATTGCGGGGGTTCTCACCTTCACCAAGCGACCGGGGCCGTATTCTCGTCGCGCGCGTGCGAGGCTGTGCTCGTCGTCTGAAGTCCTTCACGAGGGAACTGTAGCGCGCTCGCTTGCTCGGCGTGATTTGCCGATTGCCACCCGTTCTGATGGGACGTGCGTGCTGGATGGATCGTAGCCTGGCTCCATCATTCTTTGCAGGTCCCAGCAGATAAATGCGATCGAGTGGCAGTCGGATCCGCCGGGGTCGGTACGGCCTGCCGGCGATGGTGTGGCCATCTACGGGGCTGGGTTGGGGGCAATCGAACTCGATCCACCTCCAGGATGAATTCACCGTTTGCGCTGCGCAAAACGGTACAGATCTGAACGCTATGAATCCCTGAGTGGTCCCAGTTAAGTTAGGTTGGTCTGATTATCTACTGCTACTATGTCAAAATTTTAAATTTTGTTATTGGTAAATTTTGGTAAAATAAGTATCATTTGGTGCATGCACATCTCCTATTTTACTGAAAGTTCGTAACTGGTGAGTTTAGTCCACATCGGTATTAAAAGTTGAGGGCAGTCCACATCCATCAATTAGCATGTGGTAGAGATGGCCCATGGTTGATGAGCTGGATTGTGCACTCTAACGGTAACTTCTATAATAAAGAAATTTAAAATGTTTGTAATGCTACTCAGCACTAAAATCTTTTGGTGAATTAACTATAGGTACATATATTATATTACTATACCTCTCCATGGAGTGAGTTGCCAAAATTAATCTCATAATTAAGTAAGAGCAAAACGAGGAATTCCTTTATATTTTGTCCTCAATGTTTTTATTCAATTGTTAAGAGGATAATATCTTATCCTCTTAATAATTGAATTGAAGAAAAACGTTCGGAAAAACGATAAGATAAAACTCATCGTGTTATCTTATAAGCTAACACGATGAGTTAAATACATCGTTTAATAATTTATAAAATCATCAAATCATTGATCATCCCAGTATATAATATACCACCTAAAGTCCACAGCCGTGCCTAACCCATTTAACCTCAAGCTAAGAAATTAAGTTAAATACTACCATGTATAAGACAAACGGAAAGAGGCAAGGAGAGGAGAGGTCCAACAGAGGGAGTAAACAGGTATGTGTGCATACGAACGGTACTATGAATGGGAGAAGATTTTGTTTTTTAATATATCTATTTGGTCCACCAATTTAAATTATCTATAATTATTAGTTGATCTAATGTACTCAAATAATGAATTACAGAGCATTTATAGAATATCCATGTGTCAGATTAAGAACGTGTTTATAAGATGTTTAATTAACTTAGTATATAATAGAAATAAAGGGACGGAGGGAGAGCTGGGCAGATATAGTAGATCAAAGTCTATTTGTGAGTTTTTTTCCATAAAAAGAGTTTCAATTTTTGATATTTGGGGGATAAAAAAAGCAAGCGAAACGGAGGACAAAAAAACGTACGTCGTATGTCGTACGTGCATATTTCACAGAGACAGGGATGGAGGATGCTTTTTTTAATGATCTAACCATCTAATAATGGGTCCACCGATTTAAATGAAAATCAATGGTCAGATTTCTCTATTTTATTACGATGCCACGTGGCAGTATGAGAGTGTTTATAGGGTGCTACGTGGCGATACGGGAGCGTTTATAGGAAGTTTAATGAACTTTTAGTATATAATAGATAGATATTTTTAAAGTTATAGTCAAAGTTACAAAAGTTTGACCTCAAACATGTACAAAACATCAAGAATTATAGATCTGATCAACCAATAATTTGTAGTGCATCGTCTTAAAAAAATTACATTTCTAGCTATGTATCTAGATAATTACAAGAACCAGGTGAAATCACATTTTATTTTTACTGGACCACGAACTCATTGTTTAATTACCTCCAGCCTTGCACTAAATAACAATAATTGAACCTGGAATCACCTGCACAATTAATTTGGACACAAAGTAAACATGAATGCAACATACTTCGTTTCATATTATTTATTGGTGTAGGATTTAAATTTTGTGTCAAAATACTTGCCGTTCTTACTACATTCTTAAGCACTTTGTGAACTAATCTTCTCTTCCTACCCTTCATCAATACTCCCTCCGTACTCGTAAAGGAAGTCGTTTAGGACAATGTTTAAGTCAAACATTGGGAATATAAATCATGAATAACTCTCAATTTGTTGAGTTTGAAAGTGTAAAAATTATATGAATAGATTTGTCTTGAAAATTACTTTCATAAAAGTATAAATATATCACTTTTCAATAAATATTTTTATAGAAATAAGAAGTCAAAGTTATGCTTTGGAGGCCGTGTCGCTGTCTAAAACAAATTCCTTTACGAGTACGTAGGGAGTACAGTCATACTAACTAATTGGCTCTTCTGCCTTGAAAAACTAATTAGGATGTATTTAATGAGGGTAACCATGTAATCTGCCACCAGTGAATGCAATTTTGGTTCAAAATTTCGGACCCCTCGGTCGATTTTTGTTTTTCTTTGAATTTAGTCAAAAATTATTCAAATTTAGTCAAATTGTGTTAAATTTCAGATAATTTCAGTCTAAAAAGTGCTGAAAATCCCGAAATTTAGGTTCTACCGAAATGGCCGAAATTTTCAGCGAAAATCAAAAGTGAAAACTCTGTATGCCATATTTGTTAGTTTTGTGTAAGATTTGCTAGAACGATAAGTAATTTGAAACGGATGTATATTATATATCCCACAAAACCATCAACTTGTTAATTACATGTATATTTGTGCATGATGCATTCACCACTTTGCGGTTGTTAACGATTAAATCACACGTTTTATTTTTCTCACAGCTGTTTGTGCAGAGCAAGTGCGTGCTGCCTCAGCTACCTCTCCTGGATCTGCTGCTGCAGCAGCGCCGCCGGCGGCTGCTCATCCTCCTCCTCCTCCTCCTTCAACCTCAAGAGGCCGAGCTGCTGCTGCTGCTGCAACTGCAACTGCTGCTCCTCCTCCTCCTCCTCATGTGGGGCGGCGTTAACGAAGAGTCCGTGTCGCTGCCGCCGCCGCAGCTGCTGCTGCCGTCGCTGCCGCTGCGGCGGCGTCGGCGTC
>CM020180.1:22797953-22809311 GCA_009805545.1 Oryza longistaminata | reverse complement strand
GGCGCCGTGGCGAAGCTGCCTGCAGCTGCTCCCCCGCCGTGCGCGTGCTGCGCGCCGCCGTGCGCGGGATGTGCTCGTGCCGCTGCACCTGCCCCTGCCCGTGCCCGGCCCCGGCGGCTGCTCCTGCGCGTGCCCGGCGTGCAGGTGCTGCTGCGGCGTCCCTCGCTGCTGCCCCCCCTGCTTTTGTGATCGACTCGATCGAGCGAAGCTGCACTGATTGGTTAATTATTTAGTTCTCGATGATGATCGGTCGAAACTGCCGTTGCGTTACTTAGCTAAGCTAGGTGCTGGTGGTGTTAATTAGTTCTTCATCGATGCTTAGTTGATTGCCGTGCTCTGATGCGCTTAATCTGAATGGCTTGCTGCCATGATCGAGTACGTGATTGCTGATTGATTTTATATATCCTCTGCTATATATATATCTAGCGGTAGTTAGCTAGTTTTGATCTCACGTGCAAAACTATTCAATTCCTGATTTAACAAGGTCAAATGACTTGGTTGCCTTTGGTCATACTGCCTTAGAGCAAGTTATAAAGGTTTTTATGGAGGGAGAGAGTAAAAAAAAAATCAAGAGTGTTTGGCTCTCATGCCGGAGAGCTAGTTTATTACAAGTTACAAGTCAAATATATTAAATTATAAGTGAGAGATAGAGATGAACAAAATTATAGCAACTTTATAGCTAAGTTATTATTATATGTTGGCTTTAAATAAGCTAATGCCCAGTAAAAAAAATGAGGCAATATATTATCCTTGCCTCTTAGTAATGGCCTCCATTCCTACCACCCTTTTTTTTTTTAGAGAGAGCAGTACAATTTTCGCAGCGTAATATGGACATTGGCCGACGGGGCCTAACTATTACTGGGCCTAAGTGCCTAACTGAGTCTTAAACCCAATACTGAAAAGGAAAAAGTTCACTCAGGGTTCCTCACTTGTCGTTGAGTTTCAAAATCGTCATGGAACAGGAATACCAAATATAATACATCCCTAGTCTTTCAAAACCGGATCACATTAGGTCTAAGGCAGTAATGCTTCCAGTTTTGGCAGACGCTGGATGACTGAGTCAGCCTCGAGACCCACGAGGCCTCCAGTGCTCCCACATTTCAACGGACCTGATCTTCTTTCACCTCTCTCCCCTCTCTTCACATCTTAATTGCCCATCCGGTCAGCCTGGCATGGAGGTCGTCAACAACATCCGGCGACGGGGTCGAACACCTTGTCGTCGTAGGGGTGACCAAGGGGGCCGTCGTGCACAGTCTTCGGCACACGTTTGATGTTGTGCGGCGTGACACCAATGGGCCAACACCGAGCAAAGCCTGCTCTCGCAGAGTCGTGGCGGTCGATGGTTGGTGGAGTGGAAGAGAAAGGAGAGAGGGGAAGTGTTTTTTGTGTGTGTATAACATATGGTCCCATGTTGTCTCTGTCTAGTTGATCAAAGTCAAGCTTGACATGTCGGTGAAAAACAGAGCAGCAATACATGCCTTTCTAACCTAGTATGATCGGTTTTGCAAGATTGGGATGTGTTATATCTGTTATTCTGGATCAACGATGAATTTTGAAAACTGCGAGGGACGAAGAGAGGAGCCTGAAGTGAACTTTTTCCTACGCAAATGGAAAGACAATCATTGAGGACACAACTAGCTCGGAATAGTAACCATGACTACCTTATGTATTAATCAACCAAAAGGTGCATATGCTCTGTATTAGATTTACTTGTATATATTTGAACAAACATTGTTACACAATCAGTTTCGTGTATTTTCATTTGCAGAGGTACTTGCTTGGGCAAAAGAAAAGAGACAAGCAAAAGTATGGATGATTGAAGAAATTGATTGGGGACCAAACCAAGACCTTCTCCAAGTCCACTTCATCTCACCACGTCACTTTTGGTCCATAGAAGACAAGAGATCAAATTTCTACACGTTTTGGGATTTGGATTCGGGCCTTCTGACAGCATCAACTTCAAACGGACCTAGCCGCTGATCTAGAAGGTATTTCGGGGCTATGAGAGCACTTGTTGGAAAGCTTATAGAGTCTACTTTCAGGATGGTTTTGGTCTCCCAGCCCAAATTCCCTACGAGCTGCGGGAATCAACAAAATAAGCCACATATCTCATCCAGTCCGAATCTGATTTGGATTTTGGCCTTTTGTAGTTGTCGTGCGGCTTAGCCCAGGGGGTGTGCGCCCTAGGGCAACCCCCTAGGATGTCCCTAATCATATTTATTCTGTAGCCAATCATCGTTTAGAGTGGGGTTTTGTTAAGATTATTCTGTCAAGAACAGTTTCGCCGCTATAGAATCAGTTTGTGGAACCCCAAATTTAAAGTGCTTAATCATTCATAACAATTTCGGTTGCAATCTATCTTGTTCTTGCTTGTATGTTTTTCGATTCGCATGCAGGGATTTAGCCATCTCAGCGAGGTCAACTGGGTTTGGCACAGTTGATAACCAGAGGGAGAGACTGTGGTGCTGCGATTGCGGGGCTTAGTAGTAGCGTGTTCGTTAAGAAGCTGGATCGAGTTGGTGGAGTCTGTTGTCGTGACTCCGCCCAAATCGACTGTTTCTATCAAAAAAAACATATCGGTAAGATCGGGACCGACAACCCCATCATCAAACAAGTATCGGATATTCCAAGAGCAGGCATGGCCCATTTTACGTTAGGAGACTTGTATGTCCTCCATCGACGTAGAACTTCACATGAATGTAGCATGCATTTACTATGGGTTTTAGTCACTTTCTGTAGGAATACTGCGTGGCAAATTCCTAAGTTTCCAATGAAGATTGCATTATCCATATTCCACGGATGGTGCGTTATAGTAAAAACCCATTCGAACCTTTTACATATACATTGATGTCATGGTTTTAGCATACAGATAAAAAGTAATTGAAAAAAAGTTCAAGTTTTCACACCCCTAAATTCATCTCTGAACTTTAAGGACTATTGTTGGTTAGCCAAGTTATATTAATTAGGGGTCAAAGTCGTACGTATAACCAAAGATAAGTGGGCCGTCCGAAAGTGCCTAAACGCTTTTCATCAGGAACTAGATTTTCTCACACATTGGCACTGATAGGGACGAGTCAAAGAAAATATCTCATGGTATCTTCCCAAGGGAGCTTAGTTTTTTTTTGGGTGAAACTTTATTCCCGAGATCGAGTTGTTCTGGTGCCTAGAATTCTGTAATATTTAAAGCGAGTGGATGGTTTATTCTGTATATCAGTATATGTACATTCAATCGTATATGGGCCCGGACTGCAAGTTGAACGACAATACACATCTCCGATTCACAAAATATCTTGAGATCATTTAATTCCTGATATTATAAACAGGCCATAGAAAATGACTTGCACGTGTGTGTCTAATAAATTAAGAAGTAAGCTTAACTGTATTGCAACTATTGACAAACGTGAAAAATATGAAACAATATCGGGAGCGAGGCTGCTACAATCGGACGTACCAATTTCTATTGCAAAGAATCGGACGCCCAGCCGTCAGCATGACGTCATCAAGCATGCATCATGCAAAACTATTTTTTTCATCTTAAAATTATTTCCAAATCATTGATCCAAATTACACCATTAAATTCTGTTACCAATTAAATCCTTAAAACAAGACCACATATTTGAATATATTCGATTGAAAAAAATTGCTTATTATTAAATTTATATTTAAAGTTGCAAGTGTTCACTAGGTAGATTCTGAGAATGTTCAATCGTTTAAATCGGGTATGGTTTCACCATTATATTGCAAAACAATGTTTCAGCTGAAAGGATGTTTCAAGTCACTGCAACATTGATCCATACAAGTGAAACAATAATAAGTAACTAGGTAAAATTTTTTGGTGGAACAAAAAAATGAAGCGAATTCTCTTAATAGACGTGTTTCCATAATATTGTGATTTGATTGCAAATAATGTTTTCAATTCACATGCAACATTAGATCTATACATAGTGAAACATGGTGGAGTACCTAGCGTGGGAAACATTTTTAGCTGGAACAAAAAATAAAATGATTCCCTAATAGAGGGTTCCAAAATATGTGTGTAATTTGTTGCAACTGAATATGTGGTGGACACGTTGGCAGCACTGAGTGGCTGCCGTGTGGGAGAGAACGCTGGGTGGCACACAGGCTGGCGGGGGAGGTCCGGCGCAGGCAGCAGCACATGCGTCCGATATTTGGATTCCCACCGGACGTGCATCGGAAGCATTTCCATAATATGGATGGTCTTCTTGTTTACTGCGGCAGAATAAATTAGCCTATATTTCAATTAGAAAAGAATTTATATTAAGTTTGGTGGATGCGACACGTAGCATCAGCCTTATATTAATTAAGATACTAGGGGAGAGAGAATATCCTATCCTCGGTCATTAATTAAGATACACAATGATAAGTTTTTTTTGAAAAGGAAAATTAAACTTAACGGTGCATATATAGCGGGGAAAGAATTGATCTCAACTTATATTATGTACACTAGCGTTAAACCACATAAAATTTAGGGTAGCCAATTTTAGAATTGGGAACGCTATATCAACCATTGTAAATTAGAGACTCTCTATACCGATTTCAGAGTTGTAGCACAAATTATCGTAAGTCTCATGTTTTCTACTCGTGGGTAACATGCGTAGTTTTAAAAAAAAAAGTGGAACAAAGCAAGACAAAGGATAACGAATATGCGTCAAACAAGCTTTGTATACCATATAAAACCTTAAATTTTAATTTTCAAATCAACGAGCAAAATTATACTAACATTAAAGGCCCAACTTTTAAAACCCTCCTAATTCTAAAGGGGGGGGAAACAAATCCCTAATTTTTTAGACCTAGGGGGGGGGTACCTAATCTCCTAAGTCAATTACCAAAATATTGTTGTATCTACCGTGCGTGGGAGGGATTATCAAAATCAAATGAACACCCACAGCTCCAAATAAAATTAAGAAGACATGACACTCCAAATGAAGAAAGATTATGTCTCTTATGCCACATAGGCATAAACATCATTGGTTGTCCCCTCCAGCCCCCCCCCACCCGCTCCCCCACCGCCCAACCCCCCTCCCCCAAAACCTGCCCAGAAAATTCAAATCTTTTGGCACAAGTATAAACCCTTTGCTTAGGATTACTTTCCTGAAAAAATAACATATAGACGTTTGATATTTACTGGAAAGTCTCATCTGGATTCTCTTATCCGATTCCTAACATTAGAACTTTGAATATTTATAGAGTTAATGAAAATTGCCCATTTTCGTTGATTCTCCTCCCCCCGCCACCACTTGCTCCCGCCGGCGCTCCTCCTCCTCCGCCCTCTTCCTCCTTCCGGCGTCGCCGCCGCTGCCGCCAACACGCGCCGCTTCTCCTCGGGGCGCCACCACGCGCTAATTCTCCTCGCCCCGCCACCACTGCTCCCGCCGGCGCTCCTCCTCCTTCGCCGATGCCGTCGCCGGAACCGATTTCTTCGCCACATGACAGGTTCTTCTTGCGCCGGTTTGCTCCCGTCGGGTTTCAGTACGAATTAATGGAGACTTTGCATGATATACATTTGTTGTTGAGTCCCCCTGTGCAATTGACTCTCATATATGTTGTTGACTTCCCCTATGCAATTGAATCGCATATATTGATGCAAAGTTTGTGCTGAATAATGGCAACAGCACATGCAAAACACCTCCACATGAAATTAATCCTTCTTTTCCTTCCTATTTCCTTGCAGATCTTTGAAATTTGTGGTTCCCCGAGTATATATATGCCCAGGTTCTGTGCTTGAAGGTTGTAACTCATAGCGACGGATGGCGTTCCTAAATTAACTGCAAATGAATTAAGAAGAGTGGTGATAGTTGATTTGCGGGTCTATGGTGGGGAATGTGGGGGTTACGCTCATGATTTGCGGGTCTATGATAGTTGGCCACGCACTATATATGAATCGATATGGAATGATGTATGCTTTGCTGTTGCAGTTAATTTCAACAAAGTAAAACGGAAGGAGCGATGGATTCTCTACGCCTTGCAAGTGCAATATGAAATGCTGGGGATACGACATTTCAGATTCATGCTTCAAGTGATCACCATTGAAAATTGTCCATTTTCATAGAGCGGCGATACAAAGCAATCCTTTTCATTGACATCGTTATATTAGCTAGCTTGAGTATCAAATCATTCCACTCGATTAGCTTTTGGCCAACAATCGCTCTCGTAAAAGAAATATTCAACAACGTTGTATTCATAATCTCTATCACGGTAGACTACTTCTTTCGAGCCACGTTATACAAAGTAGGGTGTTGATTTTTAAGAACACACAATCCCAACCAATTTTCTTCCCTCAAATCTTATTTTGGTCCAATTGCCACATATACAAGACCCATACCTAAGAAAACAGTCTGTCACTTTAATTAACCCTGTTTACTGGACATAACATGAAAAAAATCTATTTATAATATCAAGGTTTTGCACATCTAGTCCTTCTTGATCTTTTGGTCCATATATGTTTTCTCACTTAGTCTATAATTTCATTTTGGTCATCATTACTAAAATAGAAACATGACCTATAGTAATCCAATCTTTGAAGCACACCTTTGTGGAATTCCAAAAAAGGAATAACACAAACAAGGGAAGGCTCGAAAGAACTAAGTTTAGAAGGACAAATCGCCTACAACATAAGATGTTTTTGCCCTTCCATGTGCTATGTTTCCTCTCAAATCTATCTTCAACTCCTTTCCAGTGCAGGTGCTGCTGCGGCGTCCCTCGCTGCTGCCCCCCCTGCTTGTGATCGATCGATCGATTGAGCGAAGCTGCACTGATTGGTTAATTAATTAGTTCTCGATGATGATCGATCGAGCTGCGCGCGTACTTAATTAGCTAGCTAGGTTCTGGTGTTAATTAGTTCCTCATCGATGCATATGTTGATTGCCTTGCTCTGCTTGCGGTTATCTGTAATTTGGCTTTGCTGCCATGATGATTACGTGATTGCTGATTTATTTTACATATCCTCTGCTATATATATCTAGCTGGTAGTAGCTAGTTTTGATCTCACTTGCAAAACTATTCATTTCCTGATTTTAACAAGGTCAAATGACTTGGTTGCCTTTGGTTCATACTCCTTACAGCAAGTATAAAGGTTTATATGGAGGAGAGAGGTAAAAAAAAAAATTAAGAGTGTTGCTCTCATGCGAGAGCTAGGTTATCACAAGCTACAAATCAAATATATTAAATGTATAAGTGAGAGATAGAGAGAGGAATAAAATTATAGCTAACCTTATAGCTAATGTATTATATATGTTGATTTTAAAATAAGCTAATAGTAAAAAGTGAGCTTTATTATTATTCTTGCTCTTAGTAATGGCCTCGATTCCTACACTTTTTTTTTTGAGAGAGTAGTACATATTTTCGCAGCGTAATATGGATATTGGCCGACGGGGCCTAACTATTACTGGGTCTAAGTGCCTAACTGAGCTAAAAGCCTTAAACCCAATACTGAAAACGAAAAAGTTCACTCCGGGTCCCTCATCTTGTCGACGGGTTTCAAAATCATCATTGAACCGGAATACGCATTCCCAATCTTTCAAAACCGGATCACACTAGGTCTAAGGCAGTATTGCTCCCGATTTTGGCTGATATGGTGGTTGAGTCAGCGTGTGACACACATGGGCTCCACATGTCAACGACCCAATCTTCTTTCACCTCTCTCCCCTCTCTTCACATCTTTATCGCCATCCGATCAACGATGGCATGGAGGTCGTCAACAACATCCGGGCGCACGGGGTCGAACACCTTGTCGTCGTAGGGGTTGACCAAGGGGCCGTCGTGCACGGTCTTCGGCACACGTTGATGTTGTGCGGCGTGACACCAATGGGGCCAACACCGAGCAAGCCTGTTCTCGCAGAGTCGTGGCGTCGATGGTTGGTGGAGTGGGAGAGAGAAAGGAGAGAGGGGAAGTGATTTTTTGTGTGTGTATAACATATGGGTCCCATGTTGACTCTGTCTAGTTGATCAAAGTCAGCTTGACATGTCGGTGAAAACCAGGAGCAATACTGCCTTTCAACCTAGTATGATTCGGTTTTGCAAGATTAGGGATGTGTTATATCTGTTATTCTGGATCAACGATGATTTTGAAACTCGAGGACGAGAAAAGGGGCCTGAAGTGAACTTTTTCCTACTGCAAATGGAAAGACAATCATGAGGACACAACTAGCTCGGATATAACCATGACTACCTTATGTATTAATCAACCAAAGGTGCATATGCTCTGTATTAGATTTACTTGTTATATATTTGAACAAACATTGTTACACAATCAGTTTCGTGTATTTTCATTTGCAGAGGTACTTGCTTGGGCAAAAGAAAAGAGACCAAGCAAAATGTATGGATGATTGAAGAAATTGATTGGGGACCAAACCAAGACCTTCTCCAAGTCCACTTCCATCTCACCACGTCACTTTTGGTCCATAGAAGACAAGAGATCAAATTCTACACGTTTTGGATTTGGATTCGGGCCTTCTGACAGCATCAACTTCAAATGGACCTAGCCGCTGATCTAGAAGGATTTTCGGGGCCCATGAGTACTTGTTGGAAAGCTTATGGAGTCTACTTTCAGATGGTTTTGGTCCCACGCCAAAATTCCTACCGAGCTGCCGGGAATCAACAAAATAAGCTACATATCTCATCCAGTCCGAATCTGATTTGGATTTTGGGCCTTGTAGTTGTGTCGTGGGCTTAGCCCAAGGGGGTGTGCGCCCTAGGGCAACCCTAGGATGTCCCTAATCATATTTATTCTGTAGCCGTCATCGTTTAGAGTGGGGTTTTGCTTAGATTATTCTGTCAAGAACAGTTTCGCCGCTAGATCAGTTTGTGGAACCCCAAATTTAAGTGCTTAATCATTCATATACAATTTGGTTGCAATCTATCTTGTTCTTGCTTGTGTTTTTCGATTCGCATGCAGGGATTAGCCATCTCAGCGAGGTCAACTGGGTTTTGGCACAGTTGATAACCAGAGGAGAGACGTGGTGCTGCGATTGCGGGGCTTAGTAGCGTGTTCGTTAAGAAGCTGGATCGAGTTGTGTGAGTTGTGTCGTGACTCCGCCCAAATCGACTGTTTATCAAAAACTATCGGAAGATCGGGACCTACAACCCCTCATCAAACAAGTATCGGATATTCCAAGAGCAGGCATGGCCCATTTTTACTAGGAGACTTGTATGTCCTCCATTCGACGTAGAACTTCACATGAATGTAGCATGCATTTATTATGTGGTTTTAGTTCACTTTCTGTAGGAATCCTGCGTGGCAAATTCCTAAGTTTCAATGAAGATTGCATTATCCATATTCCACGGATGGTCGTAGTAACAAAACCCATTCGTAACCTTTTACATATACATGAAGTCATGGTTTTACATACAGATAAAAAGTAATTGAAAAAAAAGTCAATTTTTCACACCCCTAAATTCATCTCTGAACTTTAAGGACTATTGTTGGTAGCCAAGTTTGATATTAATTAGGGTCAAAGTCGTACGTATAACAAAGATTAGTGGCGTCGAAAGGGCCTAAACGCTTTTCACTCAGGAACTAACTAATTTTCTCACACATGCACTAGATAGACGAGTCAAAGAAAATATCTCATTATCTTCCCAAGGAGCTTAGTTTTTTTTTTGGGTGAACTTTATTCCCGGATCGAGTTGTTCTGGTGCCAGAATTTCTGTAATATTTAAGCGAGTGGATGGTTATTCTGTATATCAGTATATGTACATCAAATCGTATATGGGCCGGTATGCCAAGTTGAACGACAATACACATCTCCGATCACAAATATCTTTTGATCATTTAATGTCCTGATATATAAACAGGCATATGAAAATGACTTGCACGTGTGTGTCTAATAAATTAAGGAAGTAACTTTAACTGTATTGCAACTATTGACAAACGTGATAAAATATGAACAATATGGGGAGGCTGCTACAAATCGGACGTCCAATCTATTGCAAAAGATCGGACGCCCACGTCAGCATGACGTCATCATGCATGCATGCAAAACTATTTTTCATCTTAAATTATTTGTCCAAATCATGATCCAATTACACCATTAAATTCATTGCAATTAAATCCTTAAAACAAGACCACATATGAATATATTCCGATGAAAAAAATTAGCTTATTATTAAATTATATTTAAATGTTGCAAGCTGTTTCACTAGGTAGATCGAGAATGTTTCAATCGTTTAAATCGGGTATTGTTTCACCTTATATGAAAACAATGTTTCAGCTGAAAGGATGTTTCAAGTCACTGCAACATTTGATCCATACAAAGTGAAACAATATAAGTACACTAGGTGAAACATTTTTGGTGGAACAAAAAATGAAGTGAATTCTCTTAATAGACGGTTTCCATAATATATGGGTGATTTGTTGCAAAATAATGTTTCAATTCACTGCAATATTAGATCTATACATAGTGAAACATTGTGAGTACACTAGGTGAAACATTTTTAGTGGAACAAAAAATAAAACTGATTCCCTTAATAGAGGGTTTCCAAAATATGTGTGTAATTTGTTGCAACGGAATATGTGTTGGGACACGTGGCAGCACGATGGCGCGTGTGGGAGAGACGTGGGTGGCACAACAGGCGGCGTGGGTGGGTCCCGGCGGCAGCAGCAATGCGTCCGATATTTGGATTCCCACCGGACGTGCGATCGGAAGCATTTTCCATAATATGGATGTCTTCTTGTTTACTGCGGCAGAATAAATTAAGCCTATATTTCAATTAGAAAAGAATTTATATTAGTTTGGTGGATGGACACGTAGCATAGCCTTATATAATTAAGATACTAGGGGGAGAGAGAATGATCCTATCCTCGTGTCATAATTAAGATACACAATGATAAGTTTTTTTGAAAAGGAAAATAAAACTTAAGGTGATATATAGGGGGAAAAATTGATCTCAACTTTATTATTAACTAGCGTTAAACCACATAAAATTTTTAGGTAGCAATTTTAGTGGAACTATATCACCCATAGTAAAATAAGAGATTCTATTACCGATTTCAAGAGTGTAGCACAATTATACGTAGTATCATGTTTCTACTGTGGTAACATCGTAGTTTAAAAGTGGAACAAAAGAAAGACCAAGATAACCTGAATATGGTCAAACAATTGTTTACCATTAAAACTTAATTTAATATTACAACAACTGCAAATTAACTAACATAAAGCACTACCTCTAATTAGAATCATATTTTTATAGACCTAATTACCTCTCTAAGTCAATTACCAAAAATATTGTTGGTATTACGTGGTGGAGGGATATCAAAATCAAAGAACACACAGCTCCAAATAAATTAAGAAACATGACACTCAAAGAAAAGATATTCTCTTATGCATAGCATAAATCATG
>CM020180.1:22774114-22788139 GCA_009805545.1 Oryza longistaminata | reverse complement strand
GTGCTTGTATTTTCACCAGGTTTCACTTGATGAGGAAATGAGTTTATAGATGCGTAGAGAATCTGTAAAGAATATTTGGGAAGAGATGATAGGTGCATTTCAGACAATGGCAAGGAGCCAAGGAGGTAATTTCTGTTGTGCGTTATTAATTAATTAGCGATAATAGCTAATCTGTACTACTGTCTCACTGCAGGCACGTTTTCCATTTCTGATGAGAAAGTGATCAAAATGATTGATGGAAATACCAGGTTCAGAGGTTGCTTAACTTGATGAACCTATTGGAAAGGGTGCAAGATTTTGACAGGTTTTTACTTGTTTTGAGCTTAATCCATGTGGGAACTGTTACAGTAAACTAAAATTTGCATTTGTAATTCACATGAAACCATTGACATGACAGTCCCCTTGCTAAAAAAAATTAAAACCTAATTCTGGTAGAGCTTGACAATCTATATTCACAATATTTTATTGCTTGACAGGTATTATTGTTCTTGGATCTTTCATGTTCATGAAAAATATCTCTTAATCGGGCAAAAAAAAATAGATGGGACCTGCCATAGCCATAGCCTTGATATCCTCTCTTCAAATGGATGGTATGTGGATGAGCCTGTTAATTTGCTTGTCTTAGATTGTGGGCTTACTTTATGTTCTTTGCTATACAGTAAGCATGTAAGGTTCTGGTGAGATTTTTTTATCTCTAGCTGCAAATACATTTCGATCTTTCAAATCTATAGATTGTGATTTATCAAAAGGGTGTTGTGCTCCAGTAAACCACTGTTCACTGTTTCGGAGCTGCTAGTGAATATATGAATATATGGGCCTACAGTCATTTATGTGTATAAATTTATAGTTCAATGTTATAAACTTTGGTGATGAACTTCAGATCCTTTCCTGTTACTGTATTGACGGAAGCTGCAATCATTTAAAATTGATCATCAATCTTTTTGTGTAGCAAGGATCTTACACTTCTTTTATTAAGAATCAGGGAGACGAAGATTTGGAGGACACTAATGCTACCAAGTCCCTCGTATTTATGGCCCATTTAAAAATGATGGTTCAATCCAGGGGCGTAACGAGGACCGACAGACAAGATTCAAATCTACACATGACCACAGTCCCCGATGGTCCACCAATGTCTTTACAGTTGCAAATCCACGTATCGACATGTTACCAAAGTAGCCATAGATCTGAATCCGTTCAGATCCTAAGGACCGGCGAGAAGAATCACTCTTGACGAATCATGATGGTTCCCACTTCGTACTGATCAGATTCATTGTTGGTCAGACCTGACTCTTGGCCTGGCCCCCATGATTTTTGACGGTTTAAGTTTGTGCCCATTATTCTCCGTCTGACTTTAGATGGTTACTTTAGAGTTCGAGCAATATGAATATACTAGATGAATGGTCGTACTTGAATTTGCTATTTGGTACTGAGTCTTTGCACTCAAAGTGCGGTCTATTGTTCTTGTATAGCTAGATCATTTTGTAAATATAAGAATATGGTTTGTCTTTGGTAGCTTCATGATAACGTTAACACTATTCTGTCTGTAGATTAAATCTACATAGCACTATATTTGATTGAATTTATTTTAGCCTTTTCGTGCATTGCACTGTGGATGTACTAGTAAGCTAGTAAGCTAAAAAGAGGAAGTGTCCCTTTATGGAATTCCTTCAAGAGAGCCATCAGATCATCTATGATATCCCAGAAAACTTTAGAATCGTGTAAGAGAACTATCCGGACTTGAGGCCTAGCTATGTTGTAGCCTAGACATGGGTATTCATAAGCAAGGGAAAGAAAAAGGCGAGTGAATTGATAGTAAACTACCTAAAGTATTATTTCCAAATATCTCTTTACTGATGAACAAAACTAAAACTAAAGGCATACCCAACTGCAATTTAAACATGTTGAGTTCATCAACTAATTGTATGATTGAATACGTCTAGACAAGTGTACCAGTGGTACACTTGCTGTACGTACAATACGTATACAATCAATTCCCAGCGAAAGAAATACGAGCACGTGCTTAATTAATACGGACTCATATTGTGTTCCACGTCACATGGGGGACACGCTGGCGCCTGGATGGTCCGTCGTTGTTGCAGGTCCACGTCATGTGGGGCCACATGTTCACTACGGAAGAAAGAACATGTGCATATTGCAGTGCAGGTCACTCGTGTTGAAGTTGCAGTGCAGCCACCATGAGAGAGACCCTTGTCTTATTTATTTTTTCTTTTTAGGAAAAACATTAAAACGCAGACGTTCACAACACGCGTATAATCACTTTACGAACGAACACATGCACATCTTACGTACCCTTATGAGCATCTCCGGACTAGGCTGATATTTCTTGATATCGACGAAGCCATCACGTGCGGGCACCTCGCTGTCGACGGGTAGTCGTCTCGCCATGAAAAAAATAATTAGCCATAAATACGAGCATCTGTGTCGAATTTAGTATTTGAACCTGGATGGGCACTTCCACTACAAGAAACTAGGTTGAGTTACGCTCGTTTCGCTACCCTTGTCTTAATTTTGATTGCATAGTTTGCATCTATGGATGATCTAGTATTGTAAAAAAGACTTTATTTGATTAGATTCCAATTAGCCATGGATATGCAGAAAGCTACCGAAAGATAAACTAATGTCGGTCATGAATCGACTTAAAGATATGCATATGATGTGGAATGCTAATTCGGTGGTGATGACTCAGATTCCTTGTGTGACCTACAATACTACTCCATCTTTGGAGATATTTATATTCTGCACAAAAGAATACAACTTCGTAATTTTACCACCTCAAAGATTACATTGTAGCGAGACTCATTAATTAATCACCTCCAATATTCATGCAATAACAGAACAGTACGTAGATTTTTGTCAACCATGATAGAGATTTAGCAATAAAATTCCATTATTGGTATTATCTCTATCTTAGGCTAGTATTACTCTCTCCGGCTGATAATATTAGTCGTTGTGGACAAGGGTAAAGTCAAACTTTAAAATCTTTGACTACAAATAATTTCTAAAATATTCATCTTAAAAATATGAAAATCATATGTGTAGATTAGTCTTAAAAAGTACTTTAATAAAATCATATATTTGTTGACATTTCTGTATATATTAAATAGAAAATAGTTATCAAAGTTATTTTTGAAGACAGTGTCCTTATCCAAAACGACAATATTATCAACCTAGAGGGAGTAGTAAATAGTTTTCTTGTTATTCATCCATATTTGAATTGTAATATGCAGCAGCTCTATCTTCAAACTCGTTGTAATAAATGCTTCTAGCTTTTTTTTAAAACAAAAGGCGAAAACTCTGTAATAATTAGTTTTAGCTTAATTAAAGTAAGTTTGAAATGAATTTTTCCTTATTAAAAAAACCATGCAGGCGCCAACTTTCTATGTAGTATTAATTTTGATAAAATCCATGAAAGTAAAACCCATTTCTAGCGCTCTAAAAATATATTGAAAAAAACTCCAACACTCCCAAACACGATCTCCAAAATATAAAATATGAGCACTGCTACTTGTACTAAATTTTCTTTTAGAAAACTCTTATAAACAATTATCGACCGTTTCCCAAAATATGACTCTTATAGAAATTCCTATTATCTATAAAGTTCATCCCACTAAGTGTAGTTAATTCTAATTCTCTTCTCTCATGAAACCACGTCACCTCAATTGTTTTTTGGTATTTGGATGATTCATTAAGATGTAAATTGCATCTCTTCCCCTAAAAGACACACCATACAACCTAACCATTTATATCCTTAGATAATTGATGAAGGTACAAAAATATATAAACACATTACAAAAATCATATAGTAGGTAAAAAAATTTTAGAACTCATCTATTATATTATCACACAATTCTCCGCGGCAGTGCGTGGGGTACCCATCTAGTATATACTTACAGCGTAAGACAAAATTTAGTACGTATAGACTTTTTCCATATGAAATCATTATTTGTCCATGAAAGTGAAAATCTAATTAATTTTGTCAGTAAGAGTTAATACTGTCAAATGCTTACGGGGTCGTCTCTACCCCACCCCAAACGCTCTCTCCCCGTGGTTTCTCCTCATTTTTTTTAACACCAGCACCTTCGCTGATCTTGAGCAGCATGTTGTCTCCATGGACAACTAGACATTATAAATGTTATAATCCCACCTCCTATACTATGCGTGTTAGATGCATCTCTAGCTACTTGTCCAATAATAAGTTGACACAAATTAATTAAGCTCAACATGATTGAGATAGAACAGAAGAGTGATCAGCATGCTATTAAATTGAATGACCCAATGAATACCTATTAATGTGTAGAAAGCTCCAGCCAACCTCTCAAGTCTAACTTGATCAAGATCCACCATGACTTACAAATAGCAGTGTTAGGTCACAGTTTAAGGTGTAATGGTTTATGAATGCTCTCTAACCAAATTATTTGAAGCATGGACGCTAGCTAGAAGCTAGTGCCACGACAGTATGTAACTTAATTTATTTTTCCCACGTCATGCTTTATTTTGTACGTTATAGTACATCCTTTTATCATCTCGGAAAGCTCAAAACTCATGATTGCGTTACAACTGGGATTTTTTTTGTTAGTATACTCAAACAATGTCATTAGTTGCTACTAGGACAGTTACTGTACATTTATTCAAGTTGGTTTGAGAATCAAAATCCGTTCAATTTTGTAAAAGAAACTTATAGGTTCATATAAACGCATTAGCCTATATAACACTGTAACAATTGTAACACATTTTACATGAGTATACCTTCTTAATTACCTGTTCAAGTGTACATGTGCGGACGAGCAGAGAGGATTGCTTTGAGAACGTAAGAATTAATTGCAAATCTAACGGGCAGCAATATTTTGCAAATGCTTGCAAACCTCTTGGATGGGCTAAGAGAATGTAATGAAATGTTTCCATTTCTAATTACCTTCTTCCATGCATCTCTATAAACATCTTATTAAATTATGGTAATTTTCTACAAATGGAAAACTACTGTACTACCTTCAAGCACAAGCTCCCTATACGCAGGCAAAGGTACTACGTTCCTCTTTTGGAAAGGAAGCTCTGCTGCAATTCAATTCTGGCGCGAAACATAGCTCGAGCTGTGTCACTCCAGGAGCGCCGCGAAGCAGCTTCCCGTGCGCGCGAGCGCGACGCCGGCGGCGGCGACGACGGCGTCGGACGCGTCGGCGGCGCCGCGCCTGGGGCTGCTCGGCGTGGAGCGGACTACCCTCCTCGGCGGCGGCGGCGGCGAGGAGGCGCCGCCCGAGCCGAGGCGGCGGAGAGGGAGCACGCGCACGGCGGCGATGAGGTCCCCGGCGTTCTCCTCTGGCGACGGCGGCGCGGAGGCGCGGCGGCGCGGCAGACGGCGGCGGCGGTCGAGCGCCTCGCCGGGCGAGATGGGCGGGTCGGCGCGCCCCAGCTCCTCGCCGGCTGGCGTCCCCGCACAGCCCGCAGATCCACCTCCCGCCGTACCGCGCCCGCACCTCCGCCATGTACGGCGCCGTGCACTCCTGCGTGAACCCGCAGCACTCGCACGCCGCCGCCACCACCACCGCCGCCGCCGCCGCCTCCTCCACTTCTTCCCCCACCTCCTCCATCCGAAACGACCTTCTATGTATACCCTCAAGCAGAATCCGGAGACGCGCGCGCGCCCTCGAGCAGAATCCGGAGACGAAGGTCACAGGATCCGTACAGGGCGAAGGCGCTCCTCGTCGCCGCCGGTGGCCGGCGCCGGCGCCGGCGAGGGGTCACCGCCGTGGTGCCCCGCTTCCATTTTTTTTATTTTCTCTCCTCGTGTGGGTGTGTCGTGCGGAGGAGGCGTGTCTTTATACGGGAAGGCGGAAAGCGTCAGCGGGCGCCTCTTGCTCGCTCTACGGGCCGCGGGACTTGGTGGGGCCCACGTGGCTCCAATGATGGAGTGGGGCCCACAGGGTGGGGGTAAATGGAGTAACTGGTAAAGTTGTTGGTGGAGATGCCAGGTTGGAGTGGGAGAGGATAAGCTGGCATTGGATGCCGGCCGCGGGGGGCCAGGTGGGGAGCATCGGCCACGTCAGCGTTGCCCTGCCATGCTGATAGCTTCCCCTCCGTTGACTTGGTTGACCGGGCGGAGATAAGAGCGACAATGGTCGACAATAGTTTACTACTCCGTAAACAAAAATCTTAACAATCAACCTGAACACGTATGTCTACATGTTCTAACTACCAACCGCCTAAACAGGTTATAAGGATTGGGTTTTTTATAAGATGAATGGGGTGTTCAATAGTAACAGGTGGTAAAACTGGAGTGCTAATTTCGAGTAATAAACAGAAGTGCGTTTTACTAAACATGGTAAGTATATTCTTACGTATATAGAATAAGTGTGTCGATGTATAGTTAAAGTTATTATATTTTTAAAACGAATATAGTTGTAATTTTTAGATATAAGCTTCAAACATGGACTACGATAAATCATAGAATGGTTGGTGTGGTGTATCATTGGATACTCTAACCCCTTTTTTTTACTCGACTCTATGCAATATTGGACATATTTCTTTCGTCTTAAGATATATTCGTTTGTTTTAAAATAAATTTACTTTTATTCTCTTACCTATTTTCTATTTATAAATTGATGAGTTTTATTCTACTAATCTTACTCTTCTTTATTAATAAGGGACACTTTAGTACTTTTTTCGGTCAACCTTGTTTTAAATATCTAGTGCCGAAGATGAAGTTAACATTTATCTTATAAAATAACCATGCAAGTTCATTTATTTTGTTACGACTTATTTTGTCTTTAAATTTATATTAATAATGAGTAAATTTTTTTCATATTTATGTAAAACTTTCTGATAAAACGACTAATCAAACATACATTCAAAAGTCAGCAACGTTATATATATTTAAACGCTGATAGTAATAGTTATCGTCAAGAAGATAGTAGTAGGCTGGTTAAAGTATTATTTTCCCCTTGATGGTTGACGGAGAATATTTTAGCAAAAAGCCCTAGTTCCACCACGCTTTACAAAACCGGCGGTAACCACGTGGTTACCATGTGGTAATCATGCTTATCACTAGAGTATGGTAACCCTGGCGCCGACGATAAGGGAAACCCTCGTTCCACCCTCCTTGTTCTGTAATGGCATGTACTTTTCTTTTAAAGTTCACTTTTGATGAAAACTGAACAAACAACTGAAAACCAAACCCGTACAATACAAAAGGCAAAAACATTAAAAAGAACCCGTTGCTTTGGTTTGGTGCAGTATGCCCTGGCCTACAGTTTCTAGAACTATAGTCGTTGTGACCGCGAGGTAAATTAAGCTTGCACACATGAGCCCCACACACAGCCTCCGCCTAGCCTATCTAGGGTATGTTTGGGGGAGCTTTAGATTCTGAAAAGCAGCTGTTTGGTAGCCAGCTTCTTAGAATCTGAAAAAGCTCTTAAACCCAGCTTCTCCAGCTTCTGGCTTCTTAATTCATTTTTCAAAATTTGTAACTATAGATTCTCAGAAGCGGTGGACTGTTTGGGGCAGCTTATAGCAGAAGCAGCTTTTGGGAAAAGCTACAGCTGGGACAAGCTCCCCCAAACAGGGCCCTAGAAGGCAAGTTCTTTATCACACTTGAAATTACTAGCTCTTGGAATAAGTTTATTTTTTTCTTTACCCGTTTGTTGCAAAATAAGAGTTTGTTTGGGCAGACTCCAACCCCTAAATTTAACTTCAGAGTTAGATCTGAAATAGAGTTGTAAAGCGGCCTAAACTCAGCTCCATCTCCCTAATTTATTTTGTGAAAGTACTCCAACAAACTCCAATTCCATTTTGGATGAAGCTAAAACTGTTTGGCTAGAAAAGGTGAAGCTGGAGCTGAAGCTGCTAAACAGACCCTA
Organism: Oryza longistaminata; assembly: GCA_009805545.1. NCBI lineage: Eukaryota > Viridiplantae > Streptophyta > Magnoliopsida > Poales > Poaceae > Oryza > Oryza longistaminata. The sequence continues at coordinate 22,780,268 of CM020180.1, read as the reverse complement.
AGTTAATTTTTGAGTAATCATTGTATTGAAGTTGATAAAAGTAATAAATAAATATATTCAGAATGGATAAAAAGAAAAATAATTGTATTGAGATTTTATAAAATAGAGTTATTTTAGTTATTTTATATTGGTATATGTGAAATGAGTGAAAAATGAACTTATTTTAAGATGAAAGGGTGTATTGATAGAAGCGCAACATGGAATTGTTGGTGGAAGGGGACATAAACGTGGTGGTCCGTGCCATTTTACACTACATATGAGTTATATGTACAAATGAGTAATTTGGAGGTGATATCATTAATTTACACGTACGGACGGCTACCTTTGCAGGGGCGGAGGTAGAGTATGGGAGGGGGGGTGCCCAGGAACCCGGTTAAGAAAATTTTTTTTAGCTATACCTTACCAATTTTCATCATGTGTGCACCCCCTAAATACAAACTTAGACATCCGTATCAACTTAAACTTGATCTAAAGTGGAGTAAATTAAGCAAGAGATACCCTTTTATATTCCGTTCTAGCTCCGCCCACCTTTGAGGTGGTGGTCCTGAGTTATAAAGGAAAAATGGCCACGAGTTGTTACACACTCAATTTTGTGTACGAAAATGTTGGATAGTAATCCATCCAATCAAAAAGACTGGAGTTTAATGGGTACGATAGTTGTAAAAATTAAGACTATGGTCATCGGACCAAAAAAAACAAAAATGCTAGGCCCGCTTCAGTTTTAGAAACAGTCCATTCAGCAATATGATATTGCTCAACCTAGCCCATGCTCATCTCACTATCGCATTAACAAAGTAAATTGATGTACGATATGAATATATGGTTTTACTTCTTCCATACTTCTCACTGATGTTTTAGAAATCATTAATTGTATACATCGACCATCAGTATCTCTTCAAATATTTTGAGACTAACTTTTGAAAGCAGTGTGGTTAGATTTATTTTTCAAAAACAGTTTTGTAATTAATATTATAACTTTGCTATGTTCTTTATGTTTTATACTAGTAATTAATCAATAATAATCAAATGATGAAACAAATGTAAGATAATTGTGTTTGGTTACCACTAAGGTTGTCAGTATACTTATCCGTATCCTAGTATTTTACGATAGTGCGATCCTACCAAGCTGAAACTACCAATCTCACCTACTTCCTAATTTTCATATATAGTATCTTGATCTTAATAATTATTTCCACACGATCCTATGAAATCTTAGGTAGTATCTCAATCCTACGATCTTACAAAATATTATTTAAAATAAGGATTGATAACAATGTGAATAAATATACTCAAGTTTACATAAAAAACTAATTAGATTTATTAAAATCAAATTACATGCTTTAATTTATACAACATATTATATATTTTATATAAAACTATGTACTTTCTAAAATCTGATAGTATCCTGATCCTATGATACTAGAAATAAAAAACGATCATACCTACTATCCCGATACTGATTAACTTTTGGTTACCAGAAGGAGTACTTCTCAATTCATCACCCATCGGCGACAGATCGAGAGGAGATGCCGCCCAATCTGACAGGGATGGAGGTGGCCGAGAGAGAGCCTGGCCCAACGGTGGAGCTGCCGAGAGATAGGGAAGAGATGAAAGAGGGAAAGGAAGAAGAGTTGGTCGCTGACATGTGTGGCCTACGTAGCTCGATCCCACTCACCATGTCAACCAAAACCAGTTACTATACTACCGAGGGACCAAAGTTATACATGGTTTTTTGGTTTAGTGACGAGTTTCAGACTCAGTGACAAGTTGAGGGATCTAAAGTGAACTTGTGCTTCTTTAGCAGGCCATTTTTGGTACTCTTGTGCTTCTTTAGTAGGCCATTTTTCTAAGAGCCCAGATATACAATTTGTTTCTTTAATTGTTTTGAATTTGGTTCAAATTTAATTATTTCAAATTTGTTTCAAAACAGTGTTTTGGGTGTAAAGGTCGATTTTGTAGTATGTATAGAGTTTTTTTTTCAAGTCTCTATTTGTACACCAATGTTGGCTAGTGGAGGCTAATGCAACAGTGTTTTGGATATATAAAGGTCTAATTTGATGGAAGTAAATGGTTGTTTTGGACGGTATGGCAAAAAACTAAACTTTGTGAATTTTTTGGCAGTGTTAAAGTGTACTAGAATAATGGTATATTTTTAACCCCAATAATTTTCCGTTGTGTTCATACAACTGATATTTCCCTTTTATTAAATCTGATTTATGTTTTCTCGTGAGCCGAACAACCAGCTGAAGTTTAAACTTTCAGCTCACGACATCCTGGAGTAGTAGAGTCGTATGTGTGGGTGCGCAGCCGAATAGTGGATATATAAGGAAGTTCGTGGAGAGCTCAAAAGGTAAACTTTAATTCTGTTTAGGGAGTTTTTTTATAGCGGCCGGCAGCTTTTTAAGATCATTATTTAGCTGCCCAAACCCAAACAATCTTAAGTTTTGTTAAAATTCTAAAATTATATAGTCACTGAGATATATAAAATAAACTAGACGAAATCAGAAGTTAGAAACCATATTTTTGCCTCGGTTATTGCCATTTAATCTCGAGATTCCTCTCAAACAAGGAGTTCACCATAAACCATGAGTGTTTTTATAGCTAGGAAATGCATGCTGGAGGATTAGAAATTGGAAGGCAGCTTGGATCCCAGTATCCCACATGGCGAAAGGAAAAGTAGATTGATTAAGAAAAAAAGTACTCAATCCATCCTAAAATATAAGCATGTTTAGATCTCAACATAATATTCGAGATGCTACTTTGACCAACAATATATATATAAGTAAAATGTTTTAAATAAAAAGATTGCATATTATGATAGTTCGTTTAATGATAAATATAATAATATCAAATTTATATGATTAATCTTTTTTAATATCTTACTATTAATAGTCAAAATTTAAAAGTTTAACCTAGTATTATTGTTTATATCTACTGCAGTATGGTTCTAGGATGCATTTGTGCATAATAGGTAGGACTAGGTATTAATCGTTATGAATTGGCTATTAAATTAACTATAGATAATTTGAAGTCAGCAGTTAGCTACACTGTTAAGCACTAATAATAACGAACACGCGTGGGCCCGGGTCACTCTCTTTTGCCGACGGGCAGGAGACGCGCAAGGGACGCGCGGTCGTTTTCCAAGTGAAGCGATACGATACATCCGTCTGCTCTAAATTATCCGGTGTGCTCACCGCTCCCTCCTTGCTCCTCCCTGCTCACCCAATTCTTTCTTTCGTTTAGATGTCCCTACTGCTCTTGCAAATTGATTGATCGTAATGTAATCCTGCGTACGTGCAACACCAAGCATGTTGTTAGGTCAATTAGCTCTCGCTCACCGTCCTCTCCTGCTCTCTCTCAGTTTTCTTTTCATTTATCTCAAGGGATAATTGTGCTTTTATCATGTTTAGTCTATCAATTTGATTTTTTTTAGCCTTGCTCCTTTGACTTTTTTTTTTTCAAATTCGAAGGTCAGGACTTATCCTATTCCGTTAAGGCAACATAATGAACTAATGATGTTAACTTAGACAGAAAACCATATTTTTTTGAAGTTTATGTGTATTCGACTCATTTTTATGCTCATTTACCGCACCGCGCCTCGGGTCTCGCTGCAGCTTCCGTCTTTCACAACAGCACGCTGGGCCGAGCTCTATGCTTTGGGTCTCGCCACATGTCCACAGCCTCCCCTCCCCACTAAGTGCCGGGCCACCGGCACGGCTCTCCCTCCATCCGTGCCGCCGCAAAAACCCTAGCTCATGGAGGCCGATGCGGGAGGACCGGCAGGGGAGAGAAAAAAAAAACTCCACCCACTTATTTTCTTTCTTAGAAGGTACTTCGGTATTTTCGTCCTCCAAATGCCATACACTCCTAAATGGTAAGTTAGAAAGGATCAGACAATAGGTTTAGTATTAAAACCGGGGTTAAATAAGCAAATTAAGTTGAAAAGGTGCGACCAAATTTATAATTAGATTTCTGAATAGGGACAAAAGTACAATTATCTCGTATGAAACACACATATGCAGTGCGCATGATTCAACATGCGCTCACACCTCATGTGCACACCAGCGATGACGATGTAATGGTACAATGTTTTCTATAATATAAAACTCTAATGGAAAAGGACATTCTACGTTTTATAGAGGTTCAACAATGATTCCAACGTGGTATCCCAGTTCCCTCTCTTTTTTATATAACGTGCACACGATCTTTTTTTTTTTTTTTCCTAAGATAGATAACACACTACACTTTGTCAGGACTAAATAATTGCATATCTCCCCATATCTATTTAAAGTAAATCGTAACGCTATTTCAAGCCTCTCAATCTGGCACCTCGTGGATTATTTGTTAATAATCCGAACCATATGTGGAATTGCCTCAGAAGTAAAATATTGAAACATGCATGGCGTCTTCTTTACTCCTCTCGTAATCAAAGTCACATGGTTTTGGATAGTTGACAACGTCCTTTTTATTAATGCCATGTGCTTCTCTGTACTAACAAGCTTGAAGGAAGTGCTCTCCATGCTAGTACATCTATTGGATAGTACAGCACTCCGCATGCTTTGTATACTACATTATTCCCCTAAAATTCGGGCCATGTTATAATCCTATTTTTAGTCCATACTCCACACAATGCGATTATTAGTATTTATATCATGAAATAGGGATGACAATTTTACCAATTATGCTTTTTGGAGCTGATGGCCGGCATTTGGAGTACCTTCAATTGGCTCATGTCTAGATTTACTGTATTATGTAATGTCACATCCGTATCTAAGTTGGTTTTTTTGGGACGGAGTGAGTAGAGTCAAACACCAGGAATGTCTTTTTTTTTTAAAAAAAATATTTTTTGACAAAAATATGTGTACTATACTAAACAAGATACAATTATACAAACATGTCACATGTCAATCTGGATTATTATATTTTTCACTTCTGATTTACTTGTGTTGTGAATTGTGATTTATGTATTTTAGAAGTAAATTATATTGAATTACTCCCTCCTTCTCTTTTTACACCAACACAAAAATATTAAAAGGTGGAGGTCAGAGGTTTTCATCTACGATTTTATCAAATCCGGTCAAGATCAGACAGTGTAAACCGAAGTCAAACAATAGCACAGAAACCTGTCCACTAGATCATCATCTCTCCTAAGAAATGAATACGGCCGATCGAACTTGCCGGTTTCGACTTGTAGATCATCATCCGTTTTATATTATTAGTTATTTTAAATTTTTTATAGTCAAATGTGTTTTAAGTTGGGTCAAATTTATTAAAAAAGATAGCACAACTAACAACACCAAATTAATTTCATTAAATCTAATATTAGATATATGTTGACAATATGTTTTTTATTAGAAATGCTTTAAAATTTAACTAGAAAGAAAAAGTCAAAAGGTCTAAGTGAGTACTATGTTAAACATGCTACTCTGGACGATATAAGGCCTGATTAGATCCCCTGGCTAAATTTTACACCTTGTCATATCGAATGTTTGGACACATACATGGAGTATTAAATATAGACAGAAAAAAATAACTAATTACACCAATTGCATGTAAATTGCGAGACAAATCTTTTAAGACTAATTGCGCCATGATTTGACAGTGTAGTGCTACAGTAAATATTTGCTAATGATGAATTAATTAGGCTTAATAAATTCGTCTCGTGGTTTTACATGCGGATTCTGTAATTTGTTTTGTTATTAGACTACGTTTAATACTTCAAATGTGTGTCCGTATATCCGATGTGACATGCCAAAACTTTACACCCCTAGATCTAAACACAGCCAAAATCGTAGCGGTCACTGTGCAGGAAAACATGTCCTCTAACTTAAAGTTCTATGATTTCAAGTGACTGAGGGTGTGTTTAGTTCACGCAAAAAATGAAAGTTTGGTTGACATTGGAACGATGTGACGGAAAAGTTGGAAGTTTGTGTATGTAGAAACGTTTTGATGTGATGAAAAAAATTGAAAGTTTGAAGAAAAAATTAGGAACTAAACCAAGCCTGACATGTAAATCTTATAGCTCGTAAATTAGTACTCCCTCCGTCCCAAAAAAAGACAAACCCTGGGTTTCCTTGTCCAACATTTGATTGTCCGTCTTATATGAAATTTTTTTATAATTAGTATTTTCATTGTTATTAGATGATAAAACATG
>CM020180.1:22731310-22774089 GCA_009805545.1 Oryza longistaminata | reverse complement strand
CGTCCTCCAAATGCCATACACTCCTAAATGGTAAGTTAGAAGGATCAGACAATAGGTTTAGTATTAAAACCGGGGTTAAATAAGCAAATTAAGTTGAAAAGGTGTGACCAAATTTATAATTAGATTTCTGAATAGGGTCAAAAGTACAATTATCTCGTATGAAACACACATATGCAGTGCGCATTATTCAACAGCGCTCACACCTCATGTGCACACACAGCGATGACGATGTAATGGTACAATGTTTTCTATAATATAAAACTCTAATGGAAAAGGACATTCTACGTTTTATAGAGGTTCAACAATGATTCCAACGTGGTATCCCAGTTCCCTCTCTTTTTTATATAACGTGCACACGATCTTTTCTTTTTTTTTTTCCTAAGATAGATAACACACTACACTTTGTCAGGACTAAATAATTGCATATCTCCCCATATCTATTTAAAGTAAATCGTAACGCTATTTCAAGCCTCTCAATCTGGCACCTCGTGGATTATTTGTTAATAATCCGAACCATATGTGGAATTGCCTCAGAAGTAAAATATTGAAACATGCATGGCGTCTTCTTTACTCCTCTCGTAATCAAAGTCACATGGTTTTGGATAGTTGACAACGTCCTTTTATTAATGCCATGTGCTTCTCTGTACTAACAAGCTTGAAGGAAGTGCTCTCCATGCTAGTACATCTATTGGATAGTACAGCACTCCGCATGCTTTGTATACTACATTATTCCCCTAAAATTCGGGCCATGTTATAATCCTATTTTTAGTCCATACTCCACACAATGCGATTATTAGTATTTATATCATGAAATAGGGATGACAATTTTACCAATTATGCTTTTTGGAGCTGATGGCCGGCATTTGGAGTACCTTCAATTGGCTATGTCTAGATTTACTGTACTATGTAATGTCACATCCGTATCTAAGTTGGTTTTTTTGGGACGGAGTGAGTAGAGTCAAACACCAGGAATGTCTTTTTTTTTTTTAAAAAAATAATTTTTGACAAAAATATGTGTACTATACTAAACAAGATACAATTATAACAAACATGTCACATGTCAATCTGGATTATTATATTTTCACTTCTGATTTACTTGTGTTGTGATTTGTGATTTATGTATTTTAGAAGTAAATTATATTGAATTACTCCCTCCTCCTCTTTTTACACCAACACAAAAATATTAAAAGGTGGAGGTCAGAGGTTTTCATCTACGATTTTATCAAATCCGGTCAAGATCAGACAGTGTAAACCGAAGTCAAACAATAGCACAGAAACCTGTCCACTAGATCATCATCTCTCCTAAGAAATGAATACGGCCGATCGAACTTGCCGGTTTCGACTTGTAGATCATCATCCGTTTTATATTATTAGTTATTTTAAATTTTTTATAGTCAAATGTGTTTTAAGTTGGGTCAAATTTATTAAAAAAGATAGCACAACTTAATGCTTCAAGTGACTGACAGGTAAATCTTAATTCTCGTAAATTCATACTCCCTCTGTCTCTAAATATAAGCATTTTTAGCATAGTGTCAAGTCAAACAATTTTAACTTTAAGTATTAATAGTTAAAAAAAATAAAAAATATTAATCATGTAAAATTGATGTTACTAGATATATAATTAAACAAACTATCCTAATATGTAACTTTTTTTATTTAAAACATCTTATTTTTAAATATTGAAGACTACGTCGAATAAAAAAATATTTATATTTTGAGACGGAGAGAGTATATCAGTTACCCATTAAAGCAAGTTTAATAGTATAGCTAACTACTGTCTCTAAATTAACTATCGTGAATTTTACAGCCAATTCATATAATAGTTGTCTGTAAACATATACTACACAATTAATATTTGGGCCCAACTGTCATTCACACATGCATCTTAGAGTCTGTGCTCAGCTGGCTACAATCTGTAGTCCCTGCTTTCTCTCTCTTATTTTATCTCATTAAAATATGTTTATAGCTGGTTTATAGTATGCTATTATACCTACTCTGTTAGAGGACGAGGACAGTAACCGCAAAGACAGAGAGAATCGAAGTGGACCAGCACAGACCCACACACACACATCAGCATGAGAGGCAGAGCAACAGCAAAACGAACAATTAACACAAGCTTTCCTCTCCTCACCGCCCGGTCATCACACCCTTGCCTCGTCTTCGTCTTCGTCTTCCAGCTCATGATTTCTCCACTAAAACCACGCCAAAATACTTAACCCCCAACCCCCCATATCAACCCCATTCCCACGCCTCGCCCTCCCTCCTCCTCCGGCCAGGCGAAGCGCGGCGGCGGCGGCGATGGAGGAGGACTGCGCGGGCGGTGGAGGACGGCCTCAAGCTGTCCAAGCGCCTCGTCCTCCCCGGCGCCGCGCCCTCGCCCGCCCCGTCCCCGGGATGGACCGGGGGCTGCTGCCCGACGCCGCCGCCGCCTCCTCGCTGCTGCCGTCCGCGCCCATGGCGTACGCCGTCGTCGTCGACCCGGCCGCCGTCGACAGCCCCGACGTGCCCAGCTACCAGCCCCACGTCTACGGCCGCCTCGACCCCCCCGCGCTCATCCCGCTCCACATGCGCGAGGTCGCCCTCGCCGTCGACTGCGCTGCCCGCCGGGCTTCCGGCTGCGCCGCCGCCGAGGTCACCCTGCGCGCGCGCTGGTGGGTGCACTGCCTCACCCGCAGCCGCGACTGCCACTGCCGCATCGTCGTGCCCATGGGCGAGCAGGTCATCACTTATTACTCGATCCCCTTCCTCATCCTTTTTTTTTATTATTTCTTCTTCCATTCGATCGGTTGAAATCTTCTATACTAGGCTGTTGGCTGTAGCTGTATTAGTGCTGGATTAGTTGCCTGATTGCTTGCCGTTACCACGCGGGCGATATGCTTCCTGTTTGTTAGGTGGTTGGGGCCCCCATGAATTGGCTGTAGTTTAATCATTTGCCTTGGACTGGGGCGCCTGTTTGCCCAACTTGAAGCTGCATTTGTTGGCACGTTGATGATCCAAGTATGGACGATCATGCCGTTTCGACATTCTGCGCGGCAGCCTGGCTATTATGCCGGCAGTGGGTTCCAGCGCGATTTTGGAAGCAAGCAAGATAAATTCCTTGCTTTACATGTTGCTACTAGATAATAAGCCACAAGGAAGAAATATTGGATTGTTGACTTGCAAAGGGAGGGATAACTGTGTCTGTCCATTTGCCCAATAAAGGCTTTTACCTGGTGCACTTGATGCTATTCCTTTTTCTTGTTAGTACATCGCTTGGATTTTTCTTATTCTTTAATTTCCTTCTGTTACAGCTAAAAACAGAGAGCAACATTGCTTTTTAATCAACCACTAATGTATGCTTACGTTACTAGAAAAATATGCTTTGTGTAACCCATTCAGGTGCGTTTAGGCCTCCATTACTAGCAAACCACAAATCACTTCTTTCTAGTACAATGCTTGTCGATTGTCAACCAAAATATGCTTTTTGATCATCTCTCATTTGTTGGACTTTTTTTTTGACTAATAGGTGGTTGATTAGGAACTTATTATGTGATGAACAGTCTTACCAAAAGCCAATGAATTTCTGTTGTCCTTTTGGTGAATTGTTTGACAGACTAAAGATAGGTCTCAGTGCATGGGATTTCTCTGATTTTCTTTTTCCTTCTTATATATATATTAATCTAATAACTTGGTTGTTACCATACAAACCTTTTGCCGTTCTTTTGTAATTTGCTGGTGATCTCAATCTAAGAATAATTTGGCTAATAGGGTACAATTCTAGGAGCTGAGGTTACTGTTGGGAAGAGATCATACAAAACCCATGTAATTGATGTAGAGGATCAAGGTGCAGTGAAGATTGCTAAAACTGAGAGTGGGGGTCTTTTAAAGCGCCAATTCTTTTCCTTGACAATACCACAGGTACTTTTGCTCCATGTTTTTAATGCTAGCCTGGTCCCCTCTACCTTGTCAAGTTTCAAGCTTTTAGCAGCTGTGTTGTCCTTTGCTGAATGATTTCTTTTACTTCATCAAGGTTGGAGGAGGAGAAGACATATTTGCCACGATTAGATGGTCACAAAAGTTACTATATGACAATGGACAGTTTTCTGTTGATATTCCTTTTCAATTTCCGCAATATGTGAACCCTTTGCCAAAAGTGTTTATGAAAAAGGAAAAAATTCAGTTGACTCTGAATAGTGGTGTGAGTAACGAGATTGTTTTGAAGGGCTCAAGTCATCCATTGAAGGTAATTAAGTGTTTATTGCTTTGTCAGTACTAGTGGGGATGTAATTAATAACTATTAGTTGTCTTTTGTGTTTTCAGGAAAGAAGTAGGCAAGGTGAGAAACTGTCTTTCTTCCATGAAGCAGTTGTTGAGAACTGGTCAAACAAAGATTTTACCTTTGCATATAGTGTAAGTTCTTCTCTAGTGGTACTTTTTTTTTTTGGATCAATTGCACCTGCTCTGTTATATGTTTCTGAATTCTTCATACTTTATAGTGTTCTAGGGCAGGTTGAGGCAAGGTGAGAAATTCCGGAAAATTCATAGCATTTATTGCAACTGCATGATCTTAGGATAGCATATTGAATCATATGCAAATGAGATACATTCTTTAAACATTTTCTTTTGAATCCAGTGAGTATGAGCTACACTATCATTGCTGACTAATTCAAGTTGAGCTGAGATCTTCGCGATTACTGTTACCATTCTGAAACTAAAGAGAAATGAATGCTTTTCTGTTCAAAAGGGATGCACCCAAATGTTTTTATTATGTTATGACAGTTTGGATGAATTTAGCTTTATTTGATATCTCAAATTCTAAATACTAATGTATGAAAGCTTTCTTCCTCATCCTGTTCAGACTTATGGCTTGAATGTTTCATCCAACAAGAAACATCTTCCGATAAGGAAACTTTTACGAGTTCACTGCTTGAATTTAGCTGCACACTTGCAATGGAGATGAGTATGCACTAACCTGCCTATATTTTTTTTTCTTGTCTATAGGTATACTCAGGTGATTTATCTGGTGGAATGCTCGTGCAACCCTCAACATCGGATGACTATGATGATAGAGACATGTTTTGCATTTTTCTTTTACCAGGAAATAACCAAAAGAGAAAGGTAGTTGCTTTCACATGATTATTCTCTCATTATTAATATTATATAATATACGTGAATACATTTAAGTTAAAGGATCCCATGATAACTGTGTTTTCCCTGTTTACGAGTATCAAAACCTTTTAGCTTGCTAAAAAATACTTATCTCTTTGTAAACAGTTCTAATTTCTATTGCTGTTTCTTAGACATGATATTTCTATAAATGTAGTTTGACTTTTTTGTTTACTGCATACTGTTGAAGCTACAAATGCTATCCGATGATGTTCAGTATTGATTCAAGTTGCAGTGGGGTTTATTGGAATCCGCTTTTGTGCAACATAAAATTGTTTCTCTCAGAGCAATTTATCTAATTCGACTTATGCGATAGGTCTTCAGAAATGCCTCTGTGTTTATCATTGATACAAGTGGAAGCATGCAAGGAAAGCCTCTTGAGAGTGTTAAGAATGCCATGTACACTGCTCTTTCTGAGCTTGTGCAAGGAGATTACTTCAACATAATAACATTTAATGATGAGCTTCATTCATTCTCATCTTGTTTGGAGCAAGTAAATGAGAAAACAATAGAAAATGCAAGGGAATGGGTGAACACAAACTTCATTGCTGAGGGTGGCACTGACATCATGCATCCATTGAGTGAGGTATTAGAAGATGATGTCAGTTGATAATTCTTATGCAATTGTGGCTTTTTTTGTTGCTCATATTTTCCCTCCATTTCTCTGATGCTAGGCAATAGCTTTGCTATCAAACTCTCACAATGCACTTCCACAAATCTTTCTTGTGACTGATGGATCAGTTGAGGATGAACGGAATATTTGCCGCACTGTGAAAGAACAGCTCGCAACTAGAGGATCTAAGTCTCCCAGGATTTCTACTTTTGGACTAGGTAACATGCCAGATTATTTATTTCTTTTTATTACTGACCTCTTCACAAGATTGACTAATCTATGTACTGGATGAAATATCAGCTGATTTGTGGTGATGTAAGTAGTATCATTATTCATTCAAAGTTTTCAATGTAAATGGGAATTTCTAAATTGTGATATACATAAAAGTTAGCATATTCTCTTATGTGTTTATTAGTTTCTTCAGTACAGTTAGTTTTTGTGGAGCTAATTAAGAGGCATTCCCATAGTGTTGTTTCATTCTCTATATTCATTTCAGAAATGATATTTACACGCTTGTAAATTGACTAGTTGGTGCATTTTATAATTAATTCTTTTTTCACTGCGAAAACATTAGGCTCTTATTGCAACCACTATTTCCTGAGGATGTTGGCATCCATTGGCAAGGGGCATTATGATGCTGCATTTGATACAGGTAATGTCGATTTTCCCCTTGACTGGAGCACTTTGTTTGGCACACTATCTCGCATTATGCTTTGAAATGCTTCTAGAAACTTTTTGTAAGTTAAATGTGTCGAAATGAACTTCTATAATATTTCCACTGATGAACTTGGGAATCTCTTTTTGGTGAACTTGGGAATGCATTAAATGTGCCAAAATGAACTTCTATAATATGCTGTCAGTAGTCGAAGTCAATCAAATTAGTAAAACTTCTGATATGTTTTCATCGTTGTTTGCACCAGGATCAATTGAGGGTCGGATGGTTCAGTGGTTTCAGAAAGCTTCAAGCACAATAGTGACAAATATTTCCATTGATGCCCCTAAGTACATTCGAGAATTTGAAGTAAGTCCTTCCCTAGTAAATTTTCACTTTTATTCATGTCAAAAAACACCATATGCCATTCACGATTCACCTATATTATTAATCTTTGTCGACTTGTGGTGAGTGCTGAAATCATATCTATTAATACAAACATATAATTGCACATACTGCTAGTCAATTCATTACCGAGTAGATTGTCTCCATATCTCAGCATCCTCGCCAATTGTCATAGTCAGACCTGCTCATGTTTTAAAAATACACATTTATACCAATGTGGACCTTTTTAGAATATTATTTTATTTGTTTAGAGTTTCATCGTAATAAATGTTTATGAAATAAGTAGTCCTTATGTTTTTTATTTATTCTAGAAAAGGTCTGGATAGATGATATATAAGATCAATTTATGTTCTTCTTTCATATTATTATTGCTGAGTAGGTACCTTTCTTAGAACTGTTTCTCTCTCTCTCTCTCTCTCTCCTAATTATAGGTGGATTCTGAATATATTCAAGATATTTCTGCAAAATGCCCACTATGTGTGTCTGGGAGATACCAAGGCAAGCTTCCAGAGACACTTACTGCCACGGGTTACTTGGCTGACATGAGCGAAATATCGATTGAATTGAGGGTCCAACATGTAAAGGATATTTCTCTTGACAAAGTAAGATCTCGCACATATGTTTTGCTTGTTATAGTTACAAAGGGAAGTTGAATTTTTTCACATAGTCCTTAAATAACTCATTTGTTTTTTTTTTCCTTTTTGGTTGGTGGGGATGGGTGATAGGACAGGAAGTTAGGAACTTTGATAATTTGTTGTTGGGGGTGATGAATTTGGTACTAGAAGGATTTTTGTATATAAGATGTACGTTGATTTATTGCATGTGCAACCTAAAGAGGCTTATGACCCCAAGCAGGGAACAGAATTACCATAAACAACGACAGGAGTTTTCTAAATTCTGTCCGAGTCTGCAATTGCTCCTTGTCCAAGGATTGAATTGCATTGCTATTATCCAACAAAACGTGCAAGTCTTGTATGTTGTAGCCTAATTTTACCATACAAATAATTAGCAAGCCAAAAAAGCCTTGCCAATCATGTTAGGAACCAAAAATATTTGGCATTGCCAAATTATTTGGCATGGTTGAATTGAGCTCATAGCTTTGATTACCAACCAAACAAAAGCCTTGCAAATCTTTGCCAAAATTCTTGGCAATGACTAATCTTGCCATTCGTAAGGTTGCAAATGGCAAAGAAACAAACATGCCCGCAGCCTTCAACTTGATATGGATATGCAGTTGTCATTTCCTATCCTGGCACAATGACTTAACACAACTATTTTTTATCAATAGCACAATTAGTCGATTAGAGTTAGTACCATATTATTGGCTTATATGATATCTGAGCACCTGAGCCCAAGTATTTGCCTTCTTGAGATATCACTGATTGAGTCAAGGACTTGCTACTATAATGCACTGGATATCAAACTGATGTTATTATTACTGAAGTTTGTGAGCATAAACTACAGGTATGTTATTCTGTTTTATGTTCAAATATCAGGTGTTAGCAAAGCAGCAGATGGATCTTCTCACAGCAAAAGCATGGTTTTATGAAAACAATCAACTAGAGAGAAAGGTAAAGTAATTGTTCTGGGATAATGCTAGATCCCATTGTTTAGTGGCTTGACGTTCTTAAGTTCTGTGAGGTGGATAAATTTATATCCAAGTCCCTCTGTACAGAATTTATATCAAACTTATTTTCTGTCTGGTAGTTTGACAAGTTTAATTATGCCTCGCAAATAATCATATTTGGATGAGTTAATGACTTATGTCAAGCTTCATGTACAGTCTGATGCTTTGCAAACAATCATAGTACCTTCCTTTCATTATTGTGTTATTTTGGTATTACAAGTTTGCAATCGTTATGTTCTAAACCTTTTTCCTGGACCTATTTCTGTTTAATTCTTGTCTAGAGTGGAATGAGGTTTACCACAGTCCACTGCATTATGAGCTATAAAGTTATGCTTAATCTGCATTATGAGGTAATCTTTGCCTGCTTGCATACTACTGGGCTTTGCAGCATGCAATTGAGATACTGCATGTATTGGAATGAAGTGTGATATATGCTGGTTTCTACTTGTAACTCCTGCTCCATGGTCCGGATTACCTTGTTTCTGAGATCTATCTGACACTCTTCTTTGTTTTAATTATTAGGTGGTAAAATTAAGTATACAAAACAGCATTCCTTCTGAGTACACACGCACTATCCTACTTCAAAACTTCGTGGAAAAAATAGAACAGGTACAACTTCTTTTGAGAATTTTCTACATGTCATACATTAGTGTTTTCTTGCAGATAAAAATTTAGTTATGGGCTATTCCGTTTCAAAAATTATAAGAAGTGGGCTATTCAACTTGTTGTTAAGACCAAAATTTTGTGCGAGGACATTGGTACAATTGCTCCCTCCGGTCACAAATACATATTGCTTTGGACATTGACCCATCTTCCAAACAATAATTTTGACACTCATATATATCCTAATATATTTGTAAAATCCGTAAAGTTATAATATTATGAAAGCACATTTTGAGACAAATCTACACATCATTTTCATTTAGCCAGTCAAGAGTTTTAAAAAATGTAATAATGCACTGAAATTCAGACGTTCCGATGGATGCTTATCCAAAACAGGTATTTGTCACCGAAGGTGGTATACTGCATTTGTATTTTGTACATGTTTTTCAGCTATGGCAACAGGTTGAGTACAGTGGGTTCTTTGTGATCTATAATATATGATTGAATTCTATGAACAAGCTTTTGACTTTCATGTTTAAGGATAATTATTTTAGCCATTTAGCTTTGCTAGTTTGCTAATATTGGAGACATTTTTTTAATTGACCAGTTTTCAGAACCCTAGATGAGACTCTTAAGTTGAAGTGTTTTTTTTTTTAAAACCGCAATCTTCCACCAACTAATGTTCGACTTCAATCGCCGACGCAGTGAAGCCCCTAGAATCTAATGAATCTCACCGCCTTTTGTGCAGGGAAAGCAGAAGCCAAAGAAAAACAGCACCCAGAATGAGCAATCAGCGACGTCGCTCAACGGGCTGACGCTCGGGTTCGGCGACGCAGCGGCAACGAGGGAGAACCTTACCGCTGGGTTCGGGGACACGAAACCACCAGAGAGGTTCGAGATGTTCGACAAGGCCGTCGGCTGCTGCAGCCGCCTCACGGACTGCTGCTGCTGCATGTGCTTCATCAACACCTGCAGCAAGATGAACGACCGGTGCGCCATCGTCATGGTGCAGCTGTGCGGCGCGCTCTCGTGCCTCGCATGCTTCGAGTGCTGCTCTCTGTGCTGCGGCGGGTCTGACTGAGGTAGGACCAAATGCTGAAATGTGCATAGAATTTTACTGTATAGGATGGGCACCACATATATTTGTATACAATAGTTGATCAAGAAAGACCCTTCCTTATGTGGATGTTTTGATATCGGCCGTCAGTGAAAACCTATAAGATGGAAATCATCTGAGCACTGTCCATTTGATTTCATGAGTTGGAAGAGTACATAAAACTATGTACAGTAAAAAAAAAAAAAGAAGAAGAGATTCCTCCTTTCCAGTTGCCATCAAATTTGTAAGACACATCTGATTCCCGAGGAACAAATATGTGGAGGATTTCTAGTTTTCTACCTCTTGTTGTCTCTCTCTCTTCTTTCAATTGCAACCTCTCTATTAACCACCAAGGATTCGCCTTCCTTGCTGTTATCATCTTGCACCGTCCTTTCGACTTCTACCTCTGCATCAACTGCCACAGGTTCACCATCCACTGTGTTCTTCTCGGTGATGTGCTCCTCCACTTCGACCTCAGGTTCTTTCTCACCCTTGGGCTTCAGTGATATATGATGGAATGTGTCCTGAATCTTCCCTACTCCTTTCTCGACGCCTTTCTCCACAGGCCCGATCGCCTGCGAGATGGTTAAGGCCACATCCTTGACAACCTGCAGAAAGATGAACAATGTGATCATCTGGTATATACAGATATCAGCAATTCATTCTTGAAGTTCGATTGCGATCAGTTTACATGATGGCCACCACCGATAACGACATCCTGAACACTCTCTTTGATGCTTGTCCCTGGTGCTTCGACATGGGTCTCTTTCTCCTCAATGGTGGTTGGTGTGCCATTGCTGTCGTCGTCGGAATCTACCTTCACCTCTAGTTTACTTTCTTCACAGGTGATCTCTCCATGCTCTACCACCGGAATGTGCTGGTATGGCTCCACGTTGAAGACGAAAGCATGAGCGACGGCGGCAATAGCCATCTAAGAAAAGGACTAGAATGTTAATATCGTGTAACAGAAGGCCAACATGGGCACTACAAGAAGTATATTACCTCAATGCAAATGAGGAAATCCTGTATTGCATTCTGAACTTTGCCTTCCTTTGGGAGGATCCCAATATGGCAGATGATTGCAATGCCCAGTCCTTGCCACCAAGTGGCGAATACGATGGCCTTGAAGCTTATGAACTTGGCTAGCGGCCTTATTTCCTGTAGCTTTTCATGTGTTGCATTGTAAAATTTCACCAGACAATACAGTGCCCATGTCTGGCTGAAATTTATGACAACAGCAATGTAGGGGTATCTGTATATTAAATGAATGCATTGGTTTAGCGAAAAAGAGCCATTACTATCGTTAAAAAAGTCATTACATGTATATTGGCGGTAGCAATTGCATGTTCACTGGCATTAAATCACGGTTTGCCTGAAATATTATTGCATATCATGATATTTGTTCTAAACTCATGTTAACAACTAAAGAACTCTAAACAGAATATTTTCCATCATCTAGTTATGGATTTTCATCCCTCCAGGGGATATCTCCTCGTTGTTTGCATGTCATCTAAATAGTAATTAAAAAAAATTAAAAATAATTGACAACATAGATTAATATTAAATATATCACTCCACAAACATGCAAAACCAAATTTGACTCCTACAAGCTGCAACAAAAAGAACAAATTAAACTGAAAATAATTATCGTATATTCGTATCTATATTTGTTATTTTTGTTATGTAGAAATTGAATTTTAACTTGCATGTTTGTGGAGTAATATATTTCATATTAATTTATCTTGCCAAAAAAATTAAATTTTTTTGATAACTATTTAGATGGCATGCACGAAACGAGGGGATATCCTCTCGATGGATGAAATCACTTTCCCATATATCTACTATATTCTTCGAATTCACTTGTTTCTCTACTTTAAATAACCCCAAAAAAGTTGTATGAGAGTTACCCATAGTACCACTTGAATTCACCATCTCCATATTTTCCAAAAAGCTCCAAGATGAATGACAAGAAAGCGCATAATGACTTGAGAATCATCTGAAATTTCATGAAAGAAGGGATGTGAGACATTTTGCTATTGACCAATATCAGGATGAGAAAACATTTGCACGCTCTTACATATTGCACGAGACCGAATTTTATAATTGTGTACAATCTCTCTCCCAGAGCATTTGGATCCCAGAAGAAGATGTGGACTTTGCTTCGGTTACGAACTTGTGACTTATCTTGACTCTCGAGCAACTGCTCAGTTAGCTCTTCCCTTTTTTTGTTCTCAAGCAAGCGAAACACTTGCCGTTCTCCACCTGAAATTGTTCAGAACTCAACATCTCCATGGCTTAAGTTTACAGGGATGTGTATGATATACATAACAAGTTGGCGGAGGTCACTTATGAATATGCAGTGCAAATTCTATAGTAGATTGATGATGGATCAATGATGATTGATGATGGATCAATGATGTTT
This sequence comes from Oryza longistaminata, assembly GCA_009805545.1. Classification (NCBI taxonomy): domain Eukaryota; kingdom Viridiplantae; phylum Streptophyta; class Magnoliopsida; order Poales; family Poaceae; genus Oryza; species Oryza longistaminata. Next base: position 22,761,526 of record CM020180.1, on the reverse strand, counting down.
GCATATTATTCATAAGTAGGTAGGATTACCCAGACAAGCAACCAAGTAACGCCCGAAGGCATAGAGCGCAAATGCTTCATAACAATTCCTCAGTATATCACAGGCCAAGGAGAACTCTGAATGCCACAGCGAAATTATCTGAAAAAAATTGGAAACTGAAATGGGATATCAATTTATGTCAGTATGTTACATGGTTTTAAAAAAAAGAATGCTACATGCCTATATGCAGGTAAAATCTTATAACCAAATTAAGCAGCCATGATATTCCGGTACTATTACCACCGTGGCATGAGCAACCTTGAACAGTCAGTAAGCCCAGTAAGATTGCATTAGCATTTCCACAACACAATTTACTACTGAATGCAAATCTAGTAGAACCATCAATCATGGATGCCGCGTCAATTAGGCAGCCTTTCTACAGCAAATCTGAGAATAAACAGAGAGTCCCCCCAACTTACAGATTCAGAGGCATATACAGGCACCATAAACAGGACAGCAATGATCCATTTCTGCTCCTGCAGAATCCAATTTTCAACAGCTTTAAAACAACTGCTTCGCCCGATCCAACTGCAGCAAACTACTCCACAAAATTGTTCTATTCCTTCCGATCCATACAACTAAAATGGCCACCCAAAAAGTGCAGGGTTTTGATGTAGCATGATGTTACCTCTGGGTTGCTGTAGGATCTGAGATGCTGCAGTATGAGCCAGAGCGAGACGAGGAGGGCGACGAGCACAAACGCCGCCCCGACGAGCACCACACTGGTGTGCAGGCTCCTGTACAGATCCCGGAAGCTGGACGACCCCTCATCAAGTGCCATCGATCGGTCGAATCAAACCCTCTGCAAGAACAACGCCATATAATGCTCACAGACTGAATGACTGACCGACTGAAAATAGAGATCTTTTGCAACCGCGATTCTCAGCTTCTAGCGAGTAAGCAGCTTCAACACATTTAATTCTTCAGAACCTTGTGTCTAAAAATGATTCAGAATATAATTCTCTCTATTTCGGAGAAAGCTAGCTAGGCTACCATTAATTCTTGGGAATGAGTATGGCATGCTAAGTAAATGAATCAGCAGACGAGGGCGGCTCTGAGGCCGAGCCGATGAACTAACTAATCGCAAACTAGCTAGCATTTCATCTGGATTCTGGAGTAGTACATACAGATACAGAAGTGGAATGAGATAGATAGACAGAAGGCGCTAACCTCGGATCCTTTCTCCTCTGAATAGTGCGACTGTTGCGTCGAATCGAATGAAGAGGAGGAGATGGAAGAAGCTGGCGCTGGCGTGCGGGCTGTGCCTGCCTGCCTTGCCGTACGTGCAGTGCAGGCATGGGCATGGCGAGAGGAGGCACGTGTCCCGCCCAGTCTGCGTACGTGGCGAACACCCCGCTGCTCTCGTTTGCATTGCATTGCCTGCTCTGCTCGAGTCTCAAGACGGTCGTGGCTCCTATTTCTTCTTCTTTTGCCCGCACCGAATTAATTAATTACTACTCTATTTCAAGTCCACGTTCGTTTTAAGTTTATTATTATATTTTTTTCCAACCGGCAGTACGCACAGAAAACAGAGCGATCTATTAGCACGTAATTAATTAAGTATTAGCTTTTTTTTAAAAAAATAGATTAATTTAATTTTTTTAAGCAACTTTCGTATAGAAACTTTTTGTAAAAAACACATTGTTTAGCCATTTGAAAAGCGTGCGCGTGGAAAACGAGGGAGATGGATTGAGAAGAAGGGTGCCGAACACAGCCTAGGTGTAGAGCTGATCCTGGGATACCATTTTCATTTTGATGTGATTTTCTCTTTTTCCTTAAGAAAATAAATTCGATTAGGAACACACCATGTAAGCACACGCATCACACTCACATACTGACATACCCATGAGTATGTCCTTAAACATACAATTAAGAGACATATATGATCATGAAGTGTGATTAGTTCAACTAATTAGGTTTCTTATCATAGAACCAATCCACTTAGGTTTAAGTTTTAGACTTGACACATGTGTTTATATTTGTAGCTAGTTTTCTTTTAATGATATACGATGTACTAGTCGACAACAAGATATTCGTGATGACTTCGTCAATCGTAAAATATTATGGTATTTTTGAGGTGTTTATAAAGGTAGCATGTGCGTGAACGTTCATAAAGATGAGTGTCTATGTTTATAATGTATTATGTTCAAGAAAAAAAGACATATAGTTGGATTACTTTCTTCTTTTGCCCACGCCGAACTACTTTTACTACTTATAGTTAATTAATTACTCTATTTCGTGCAACCAAGTCCACGCTCATATTATTATTATTATTATTATTATTATTCACTTTGCTATTCTAGAAGCTAGGCTGATCTTGGGCTACCTTTTTTTTATTCTGATGCGAAATTTTTTATTTAGGCACATACATCGTACTAACTTCCTTCGTCCCATAAAAACCTAGAATAAGAAGTGTGGAGGAGACTAGGGATCGGTCGCCGATCCAAGTCTGCAAAAATCGGACGCTGACGTCAGCGCCACACATGCATGCAAAAACCACTTTAAACTGATTTTTCTTTTAAATTATTTATCCAAATCATGATCCGATTGCACCATTAAATTCGTTGCAATTAAATCTTCAAAACAAGACCACACATGGATATATTCCGATGAAATCTTTTTTAGCTTATTATTGAATTATTTTTAAATGTTGCACGATGTTCCACCAAGTATATCAGAATTGTTTCATTAAGTAGATCGAAAATGTTTCAATCAATTAAATCGGGTATTGTTTCACCTTATATAAAAACAATGTTTCGGCAAATAGCGAAAGAATGTTTCAGTTCACTGCAACATTTGCCTGCGCAGATGCGCAGGCTTCCTTCCTAGTTGTTTTATAATAAGTAATTTTAGTATGGTTCTTGGGAGTTAGTACCAAATTTATAGCATATAAGATTTGGTACCAAGGACATAAAATTAACTTTTGGTATCTCCTGGTATCTCAATAAGGACTGTAAAATTTCCAAAGTAAGGGCATCGACGTTGTCCGCGAGATCGACGACTACACACGCATCGACACGTTGAAGGGAACTGGAAATATCATCAATGTTCTTTCAGATTATTGAATCGGAAATTTTATATCCATGTTCGGCAACAGTTTCAGTTGTGCCACCCTCAATGAACACTACTCATATACGGCCTACCAAGAAATGCTAGCATGTTGACATCTTAGATCATCCAAGCTTTGAAGAACTCATATCACTAGTTGACTTACAGTATTGTAAGACAAGATGCAAGACAAATGAAGCTCTAAACGAGAATGTACTACAAAAAGAAATAACAGGTTTGAGTAAAACGAGCTAGGCACACAAAATTGCTTTAAGAAAGAAATAATGGTTTTGCCATAGAATTCAAATAAGAGAAAACAATAATTCATTTTCTTGGTTTCTGCTTTAAAATGTAGAACAGTGTCTATGTTTTTTAGGAGTCACTACGATCATCGATCAAGATGTAATTAATCTACGGGAACGGGAAAAGAGACCAGCAAAAGATCTGCATATTGTCCTTGGATGAACGGAACAAACATGGTCGAAGAGTTTCTAATGAATACATTAGCAGCAAAGGCCACATTTGCTTCAACCAAAGGAACACAGTGAGGAAAAGAATCAAAATTACTTGACACAGCTTGCACATGCACTAGTGCGGTAATAGGTGGCACACATCGATCTAGGATGGAGCCTCACGGGCTACGGTTTGCAGCTCATCCCCGGAGAATGCCCTGAGGAATTGAAAGAGAGGTGTCACGCATCATTTCAGGACTGTTTCACTTGTGTCCTGGCAAGGAACAAGGAAATTAAGACAGCGGATGCGGTAACCAATTTGGTTACACAGTATATGCGATCTATGGCAAGTTTAAATTCCTGATGCCTTCCAATCTCTTCAGTATAGTGTCATACATGGCGTGCATACAATATCCTTACTACGAACTCAACAATAAACCATGAGACTTTGAGAGGCAAATTACGCTACAGCGGAAACAAACGGCTGGCATGTATATATTGATCGAGAGAGTGTGTAGTTTTTATAAATCCTTAAGGAAGTACAACGACTTTAAGTATAGCAATTTAATTACGTTGGTACCTCCTCAAACTTTAACAGTTGGAAGGTACTGGGGGTACCAAAATTAATATTTTTTTCAACGGTAAATTAATACCTTTTATATTGATCCACAACATGTACCTTCACAAGGACCATGAAAACTTGGGTTTGTTATAGACACAAAAGTAATAGAGGTTAGAGACAAATCTTAATTAAGTTACAAAATCCTAACAGTTATGCCTTTCTTCTGTGCTCCATTATTCAGCTAGCTATGTCTACACTTCTCATGGGAAGTTGATCGGCACAATGGTCTCTCATATGGTGCTTCGATGGCAGTTGATGATGTTAATTAGTTGTATGACCAAAAATAATTTCATTGGTTGTCTGCAGTTTGTTTAATTAGTTAATTCGGTTTAATTTTCAGTACAAAAGCTCAGGAGAGTGCACTAACGTGGTAACACACCACTGTCAGTTTGATGTTGATCCCATCGTCTTTCAATTATTCAATCTTAAAAATGGGCATGTGAAGGAAAACTGAATACTCCCTCAGTTCAAGACTACAAACATTTCTAGGATTCAAAATCTGTACGACAACATAAGCATTTCTAGGGCACCGATTACATTTTTTTAGTAATGGAAATTTTATTGAACCCACGCAATTATCAAGGTTGTATAACTATACTGAAGATACTCTTGGCCTTTGCATTACTATGATGCAAACAGCCAAAACACACACCAACTTGTTTTAAACTAAAAGAAGTACATGAAGCATTAAGAACCATCTATCTTCTTTGTCAGCGAGCCCTGTCCATTTTGGCAGCACAGCCATCACCATCACCAAGGCCTCACCCTTCACCATTTCCATGGCCTCACTTGAGCAAACTTTGATAGAAGTTTGAAAGCACGGAAATTAGTAATGCATATTTTTCATTGGTATGATTTAGTTTGATTATTCGATAGAGCTTGGCTAGAAATTGGGGTACAAAAATCACACAATAATTTTTGGAGATGTATATACCTCTTAAGCCATAACTCCATGAAAATGACATATCAAAATTAATACTAGGAGTTAGAATAGGATTACAAATTCATCTTTGTGTATATTCTTGAGTTTTCCTCAAATTTTTCAAAGGCACTAGTACTACGTTTATCCAGGAGGTAAATACCTCTACTAGTACTAAGAGATATATATCTCCTTACTAATATCGTGAGTTATATATACCTCTCGATACCTTTAAAGTATTAGGAGAATCTTGGTGTCATTGGGCTCTCACACTGATAAATGTTTCAACTATGTGCTAGTTTGCCAGTTATGAGTATAGGCTTCGGAGGAATCAGAAAGTCAAATATGGTAATGATATTCCAATGTTCAAGTCGCATATGAAATATTCAACTAATGGTCTAGCCATGATGTAGCTTCTCATATCTTTAGTTCACCTTTTCATCTTTTTTCTCAAAGAGGAATAATTTGCTGGCACATCTGTTTTTTTTTCACTGCCATGCCCGTGATGTATATCAAGAAAATGATTGTTGGATGTCATATATTGTTGATTATGTCTTATGTTTCTTGACATGACCGTTTGATGACTTCTATAAAATCACAAGAACTATTCATGTTGAAATATTATCCTAGACAATTAATTTCATTTTGTGCCACTCGATATACTACATGGACAAAAGCATGTTTTGCCAATTGATCAGTTTGAAAGCCGACACAATTTCGAGTTTCTTTGGAACAGCTTGAATAGCCTTTGTCGGTCCGAGCCTGCTGTATATACATGCTTCATGCAACCATGCATGACTAATTAAATTAAATCACTCTTAGGACGATTTATTCATAAGTCCCCACTTGCCAACCAAACAAATGATTTATGATCTTAATATAGACTCGTTTATTTTTTCTACATTGTAAATGTTGTACCCCATATAGGACTGCATATATCTGTCCGTATAGCAAATACAATTGTACTTATTGTATGATTTGTATCAGTAGCACATATACAAGTTAGAGGGGGACTTCAAGCATTTCAGGTTAAACGTCACATTGACATCAGAATGTTGCAAGAACTCAGATGGAGATATTCCTGTGCTTGAAGAGAATCATTTGTGCTCTACCTATAGGTTTGGGAGGTATTGGCAAGTTCGATTTCTGAAGTCAATGTGAGACATCAGCTTATTTTTCTTCAAAATTGCTCTAGAATATAGTCCATTCCATAAAAATATCAAAGAAATGGGTAGGAAAGAATCCTTTGTTTCAAAGGGCTCCATAGAAATTAGCTTGTTGTAATGCCAAGTTGTTAACAAGTTGAAGCAACTGGTGCCTGCCTGCTACATGACTAAATCAACAGCAATTAGCTACCTAGTTTAGATGTGGTTTCTTCGCATTTTGTTCCTAGTTCAGGCAGTCCGCAGTCCTACTAAGAGATATATACCTCTCACCTTCCAAGTATTAGGATAATCTTGGTGTCATTGGGCTCTCACTTGTGTTATGATTAGTCAAATCGATTTAATTTTTTTTACCACTAAGTGGTGGAGATGTATAGGAGGTATATACCTCTCGAAGGATGGAAGAAAACCTCTTGCTGTAAACTCCAAATAACTATTTTACTAAGGGACTTCCAGTATTTTTGCATCAAGGACTACAAAAGCAAACCTTTTCATTTTACCTTTTTATGTATATCTGTTGGTAAGATAACTTCAATAGCACACTACCTCATTAACCAGAAGATTGTGACAAGCATGGCATTAACCAGAGGTATGGTAGATGTGAAGAACGCATAGCACAGTAGCATCTATGACTGAAAATTAATGTGCTTGAAGTCAGCTTGAAGTGAGCAACTACCTCTCATGGAGTTCTATGTTTCAATTCTGTCCAAAGAATACTGCAATATTTCTAGCTCTTCTGCATTATCACTCATGTATATTGGGGCTTCTGAATTTCTTCATATTTGATGAATTTAGTCAAGCTTGGTTGAAAATAAGATCAGCGTTAAAAAGAGAACGTTATTTATTTGTCACTAAAAGTTCATGAGTTTGGTTTATGCCTATGGAAATTTGCTATTATACCTCTGCTTCAACCAGAGATTCTAGCGGCTTAACTTGATAATGTCACACATAACTAAGGATCAGATGAGGAAGTAAACAGTGGCACCAGTAGTCCGAATGCAAGGCGGTGAGCATTATATTCATCCCTCATCACCGATCTACCTAGAGATAGTCGATGATTATTTTTTCTCAAGCAATCAGGTAATCCGATGTCTAAAGAATCGTATGGACTACATGAACAATCAGATTCACAGCAAGAAAACCCTCATGTGTCCGCATCTATCTATTATATACTAAAAATCCATTAAACTTCCTACAAACGCTCTCAAGCCGCCACGTGGCAATCCTACAAACGCTCCTAGATCGCCACATGGCACTATCTAATCTCACCGTCGATTTTCACTTAAATTGGTGGTCCCGATATTTTAGACTATTAGATTATATGTGTTATTAAAAAATAGTACATTCTTTCCACAGGAGAAATATATAACTGTTGCATGCCTAAAAGATAAATACCTTTCCCTCGTACGTACGACTAAAAGAAAAAAAAAGCTGAACCATTGTTTGCCGCAAGAAAAAGAAGACCATATGTGCATGTACTTCTAAGATAGAGAAAAATAAAGAAAAAAACGAACGTAGTACCGTTCCAAAGAAAAATTCATACAATTTACAAATTTACACAAATATACGTAATTAAATTACACCTATAATATATAAATATAAAATATTCAATCAAGCAAATGCGCGGGCTACCTTCCTAGTTAAAAAAAAAAGAAAATCTTGCAAACACAAGTCGAACCAGGAGGTGGAGGGGATGAGCATGGGACGCACCTGCAAGGCTGCAACTCAATGAAGATCGAGGGGGCTGATGGTGAGCCCTTCTAGGCGCGCCGACGGTGAGTACCAAAGAAGGTCGAAGATGGCGATCTGGCAAAGCGGCGCCGTGACAGGACGATGGAGCGGACGAACGGGAGCCAGTGGAGCCGTAGCCAATTGCAGCGAGGGCTGGAGTGTGCAAGCAGCAGCAGCAGCGACGCCCACCGCCGGCGACGCCCTGCGCTTGACGGTGGCAGTGGCGGCGGAGCGAACGAATGACTATCCCAACACTAGCAGCTGCAGCTCAGTACCTCAGGCCGAGTTTAGTTCCAAACTTTTTCTTCAAACTTCCAAATTTTCCATCATATCAAAACTTTTCTATACACATAAACTTTCAACTTTTCCGTCAAATCGTTCCAATTTCAACCAAACTTCCAATTTTGGCGTGAACTAAACACACCCTCAGTTTGGGGGGCAAATCTGCCTCTCAACCGGGACATTTAACTATTTGCCACTTTTAAGATGTTGGCAATTAAGAATTTGTCACTCGTTATCTATGATATGTGGGTCATCCTGTATCTATGAAATGTGGGTCCAGTGGCAAATCCTTTAGCACCATTTGTAAGAGTGGTAAATAGTTAATTATTCCTATGGATTCAGTCCATGGATCAACTCTTTAGTCAGCCTGCATCCAGCCAAATTCAGCTCGCATTACTGTCAGCCCAATCCAATCCGATCCAACAACCATTTCAATCCAACCACAAGTCCACAACGATCCAAATCAGCATCCAGTGCATTTAATCCAAACAGGCCCGCTCCACTTGCAGCAGGCCTAGGCACAACCAGATGGAGCACTGCTATTTACTTCCATAATAGCCTCTGGACTTAATTTAGAGATGTTCGAATTACTTCCATAATTCTTGTATCATAATTCTATATGCATCTACAATTTAATATATATCAAGTGACATAAGTTTAAATTAATTAGTTGTCCTTGGACAATATTATTTCAACAAGGATAGTTCATAGCATTTTACAGAAACCTTGTCAAATGATCATCACAAGAAATTCAAGACAAAATCGACAATACATGACAAGCAACAATATCTTTTTTATGGTACAACGAGGTAGCGAAGAAACCAGCAGGAGTGTGATATGAACCAAGCATGCTCAGCATCCTGGGACCCAGGTTCAGACTAATACAATAATTAATCTAACTGCAGACCTAAGTCTGCGCATCCTAATGTAATCGATGCACCCAATATACTAACGCGTCCATGATTAGCATCTAATTGCAATCCCTCACTGCATGCAGCGCATCTAATTAAGCAGCTGAAGCTCGCCTCGTCAACGGAATTAGCGACAGTGGCATCAAGCTAGGATGATCAAGCTCCGGCAGCTGCCACCAAGATCACCCGATTGGCCATGGGGAGCCAACCAAGATGTCAAGACAAGCAGGAGTTGGAAAACAGTGAGGTTACACAGACGGTTAATGGGTTCTCCCGATTGCCACGAATAGCAACCGAACGTCTGATATAGTGAACATTAAAATTGTAGCCTATTGATTGCCTAAATAAAGAATTGGCAGTCTTTGGTTCCTTATGCTTCCCAGTCCTAGTCTCACCCCCCACCCCACACACACACACACCTTGCATATGTAGATTTTAGTTTACACAATCAAGTGAGTGTCCAGATGAACTCTCCCTATTCTTGCAGTACTCCCTCCGTCCTATATAAGGGATTTTGCGTTTTTACTTGCATTGTTTGACCATTCGTCTTATTCAAAAAATTTAGAAATTATTATTTATTTTTTTGTGATTTACTTTATTATCTAAAATACTTTAAGCATACCTTTTCGTTTTTTATATTTGCACAAATTTTTTGAATAAGACGAGTGGTCAAACATTGTAAGTAAAAACTCAAAATCCCTTACGGTCTGTTTGGTTGGAGGGAGTTGTTAGGAGAGATTGGGAGTTTAGAGGGATGAGGCTATTAACTGTTTTGTTTGGTTGGGGGACATAGGAATTTTGGTGGGATGGGGATGGGGAATTGAGGAATGAATTCCCTCCTTTTCAATACCTGGATAGGGGCAGGTAATTGGGAGGGAATTCCTCCTTTACTTCTCCTAAACAAATCTCAGACATCTGTTTTCATTAATGATCTAATCTCCAACTAAACTCCCTATCAATTTCCACCACCTCTACCAAACAAGAGACTGGGATGAAAAATCAAATTCCCATCTTAATCTTACCATCAATTCCCTCGTGTAAACTCCCAATCCCCTTCCCTCAAGTTGCCAAACAAGCCCTTATATTATGGGACATAGGGAGTACTTCTGTTTCTTTCTGCCAACAATCTGTATTACATATGGAATGGGGCCTCGTCACTTTTCGTTCTCTCTTCAATAGCACTGTACTAGTCACTATTACTTTTGGACAGCAGGTGACATTGAATAAGCAATTGATACATATTTAACACTGTTGATTTATTTCTGAGTCTGTTCTGACAAATGAACAATTTAGGCATATCAGTGATATCATCAAAAACTAAACAGTAGTTCTGCACATTGTGTCTCTGCAAATTAAATGACACCCAATTGATGAGACAAACACCTTTTTTTCCTCCACTCCAAACAAATTGAATGCCGAGGAACTAAAATATATTCAGTAATTCTTGTAGAACTTAAACAGTACATTCCAAACAAATTGAACGGCGAGGACCGAGATTAAGCTAAAAGAAGAGCAGAGACATCTTGTAGATGGATAGCGTACATGTGAAATGATTGATGCGATGCGTTCATAAGTTAACGTGCATGAGCGCCAAAAATTGAAATGAAAATATTTAGAAAAATGGAAAGAGAAGGGTTGAAGAGATACATTTTTGAAATCACAACAGAATACATTTACCCTTGTGTTGGTGTAGTGCTTGGGCTACTATTCCAATAGTAGAAACTGTTTATTCCATTGCACACATTGAGAGATGATGAGCTGCGTTGCTTGGGGCAGTAGGGCCCATCAGGCCCATGTGGGGCATGACCGGCCAGTTAGGCAGCGGCCCAGGTAGTTAGGCTGGGTTGATTTGTGCTTCCGCCCAACCCTCTCTCTCGTTTTCCGCACGTACGCTCTTCAAACGGCTAAACAGTGCATTTTTTGTAAAATAAATTTCTATACGAAAGTTGCTTTAAAAAATCAAATCAATCTTTTTTTGAAAAAAATAGCTAATACTTAATTAATCATGTGCTCCGTTTTTCGTACGGAGGGGATGGGTTCCCAATGCTCACTATCGAACGCAGCTTGAAAATGTGGAGACAAGGGACTGAAGGCCGAGCTGGCCATGAGACGGAAGGATGACGGGACGAACAAGTGAGCTAGTGTTGAAGGCATGTTGTGCGCCCATGTTGCTCGAAAGACACTAAGGCTGTGTTTGCTGGGGAAGGTTGGAAACAAATCTTCTCCGCACGGAAAATGGAGCGGTCCATTTACGCATGATTAATTAGAAATTAGCTAATTTTTTTTTTCAAAAATGAATTAATATGATTTTTTTAAGCAATTTTTGTATAGAAACTTTTTGCAAAAAACACACCGTTTAGCAATTTGAAAAGCGTGCACGCGGAAAACGATGGAGAGGTGTTGGGAACCCTTGGGTCCGAACACACCCTAAGACCGATTGGCGATTTAGTTGACCGTGTCGCTCGGGCACGCGCTGTACGGCAGGAACACTAATGTTTTAAATAGGTAAAGATAAAGATACACAAGAGTATTTTTAAATAGATTTTTTTTCTTTTTGTCTTATTTTTTAAACTTGTTTTCGGAAACCCATCCATGTTTTTTGGAACTTGTCACATCATGCAAACTCGCTTCAACATTAGCACTAGCAAACATAACCATATGTATAGTTTTCTTAAAAGATGGAAAAAAAAAAGATTATACATAGTGATCTTTAGCCTCCGCGTCATGGATGAACACCGTCAGATAACCATTTGTAGATTTGAAAAGCTAATTAAGTTGTTCGAAACAAATATGGAGGAGCAAAGGCTCCTTTAAATTCACACTATAGAAGAATAGTGCTCTCCGCGAATAAGATGATGATACCACCCACAACAGTGGACGCGCGGATACGTCCATGGATGATGTATTGGCCGTGTTTTCTATGTCAGAATGGGGCAATGCATCATCATCGTCTTGCTGCGTCTCAGGCTCAGCACGCATTTGCCGAAGCAGCTGGAGTATGGCTTTGTTCTCCTTGCGGAATTTCTCATACTAAAGATACTTCCGAAGTAGCAGATGGAACAACTCTTCTTTCTTCTCCTGCACTAGCGTCTCAAGACTTGCAAGATTATATAGACCCTGTTTAGGGACATTAAGATTATGTGAATCTGCTGGTTTTTAGCCAGCTTCTGAAAATCTGAACAAGTTAGGTTTTTTAGCTTCTGACTCTGACAAACTGGGTACGTTTTCTAGATTCTACAACTACAAATTCTCAAAATTTGAATCACAATCTAGACTGTTTGCGGAGTTGGAGATTCTGTGAAAAGCTATAGCTACTATGATTCCCTAAACAAAACTCTATGTTAATACGATGAGACTTGATGGCATCTACAGCTAGATACACAGAACACACAGAGGTAAAGTCGATGCTGCAATCACCGGTGGACAAACCCTTTTTAGTCCCGGTTCACAACCCCCTATAGTCCCGGTTATGCAACCGGGACTACGAATCCGGGACTAAAAATACCTATTTTTAATCCCTGTTGAAATAACCGGGACTAAAAAAGGATCTTTAGTCCTGGTTGGAGTTACTAACCGGGACTAAAGATCTAGTCCCGGTTAGAGTTAACAACCGGGACTAATGTTATTTTTTTTTCTTTTTTTTCCTGCTGCTTGCATGATTTCGAGCCCCACAAATCATTCATATTATCCACAAATCATTCGAACACCACAGATCATTCACAAAATCCCCAAATACATCAAGCTGCATTTTCTAGAGTTCCAAGAACAGAGATCCTGCTGGTGACCGATACCCTGAAACACTTGCCAAGCTTGCCGAATGCTGCCACACTTGGAATACATCTCCAGTAGTGCATTAGCCACATACACATTCCTCAGGAGGCCTTTTCCCCTCGCATACTCCTCCACCTTCCTCCCAAGCTCCATCGCCCCAACTGCTGCGCATGCAGGCAGCACACTGCTCACTGTCAATTCATTCGGTTGTACCCCTGCCCTCTCCCACATCTCCAAGAACGTCTCCACCGCTTCCTCATGCCGACCATTCTGCGCGTACCCAGATACCATCGCAGTCCAGGAAACCACATTCCGCTCTGGCATTTCCTCGAACAGCTTCTCTGCTGAATCGACGAGGCCGCCTTTTGCGTAGGCCGAAAGAAGCGCATTGTACACGGCCGTATCCCTGCACGTCAATTCGTCGAACACCTTCCTGGCTTCAACCAGGAGCTTGCTCTTGGCGTAGAATGAGACAAGCGCGGAGGAGAGGAAGGGATCGATTGATGCGAAGTGGCCTGATTTGATAAGCAGGGAGTGGGAGCAGAGGAAGAAGGGGGTGGAGGAGGCGGACGAGGAGGAGGAGGAGGAAGAGAAGAGAAGGGAGAGGAATGGGAGAGGAGAAGGGATGGAGGAGGATAAGGATGGAGAAGGGATGGATGAGGCTGTTTAATTAATGAGAGGGGAGGGGAAAGAAAGGGGGAGAGACCGAGGCGGCCGGGCGGGGCAGTGGCGCCAGCTCGGTTGATTTTTTTTCCCGGTTGGTACAAAGAACCGGGACTAAAGATCCATCTTTAGTCCCGGTTGTTTATACCAACCGGGACTAAAAAAGAATTGGTGTCTATCTCGGTCCAATAACATTTTGAACCGGGACTAAAAATGATCTTTAGTCCTGGTTGGGGCTAAAGATCAAAATTTTTTTAACCAGGACTAAAAATAATCTTTAGTCCCGGTTCCTATTCGAACCGGGACTATTGTGGATTTTGGACGACCGAGCAAAGATGGTTTCTCCACCAGTGAATCAATCTCTGCCTCGATTCCTGACGTGGTGCTAGCTTGAAAGACGCACTGTCTGAAAACCGACAGGTGATAGGCATTATTCATAATGAGTCTTCCAAATGGTCGCGAAGAGCAAACAACAATCAATTGTGTAACATACAGCATAGGAGTATGGACAATGCAGGCGATCTCGAATTCCTGGTGCTTCCCAATCCCACTCTCCCAACAGCATGCAGGTGTGTGTCTTGTAGCTGATCCTACTGTAGGAGCTACTACCTCCATACCACAATATAAGGAATTGTATGATTGGATACGGGTACTAAGAAAATAGGTAATTCAATGGGTAAAGGTTTTGATTGATGGAGAAGTAGAGGTGGGTGATAAAATTAAATGGCGGAGAGTTGTGATTGATTGGAAAGAAAATACTAATGAAGAAATTGTTATATTTTAGAACTAACCTTGAGGGCTAGAAGTTGTTATATCTTGGGACGGAGGAAGTACCACACTACGCATACGTAGATTCTTGGAGGTTGGAACCTTTACATAGCTAGTTTACAATTAATGGATCGGTTACGTAGTAACCAAAGTGGATGAGGAAGCTACTGAAGATTAACACAATTTATGTTTGGACATAAATGCAACAAAGTGGCATTGAACAATATGCTGATACATCAATTTAACTATCATTATCTAAAAAATCAATTTAACTATCAACTGCCAGCTGCAGGCAGAGCTGTGTGCCATCGAGTAGACCAAGTTAGGGACCCATGAGACCAAGATTAATCAGTTTATCAATAGGCATCATACTAGTCAGGTGTGGCAACTTTGTCAATAAGCATCTCCTTAACTAACTAGTAAGGAGGTGATCGCCTACTGTCAGAGCAACCGTGGGAAACTAATAGGATCAGAAAATTTTGTTGATCAGCTCATTCCCCATATGTATCTATGCGTGGCTCTGTTAATTTCATCACCCAAACAATCAGCATATAGGACTAGTGGGTTGATACATCAGTACCCTGGATACTCATTTTTAGAGGTTCTATGGAAAAATAGTAATTTTGCTACCTAGAATTGTTTCAGCAAATTATTCAGTGTCATAGTCAACAGAGAAACTCATTTTCCACTTTCTGATTAAGAATTTATACTATCTGAAAACGTTTTAGAACTACGCTAATTAATCCCTACAACCAGATAATGTGCTCGTCGATATGTTGCCATTCACCAGTCTCAAAGTCATACAGCCCTTCACTAAGCGCCAGAAGATAATACATGACCTGCTCAGGTGCCACCAACTCTCTTCTCACCTATTCTGATTAGAAACATCATGACTGTCAGGATACAGAAGTTCTGCGCATAATGAAATCCGTGTAATTTGGAGTTGGATCGCGTATGTTACCATTGTAATTCTTTCATTTTGCATACAAGAGAAACAAGAGAATTCTTATGAAACAGTTATATATTGCGGTCGCCTCTGCTGGCTAGAAGGCTCTGAATCCAACAGATCAGATCAACATTTGGTTGATGATGGCATTATTCAGTTTGTGCTATGCCAGTCACTAGCACAAATCAAGGATTAAAGCCAGCGAGAACCTCACCTCATCTTAGCACAGCAAGATGTATCCTGAGTACCGGGCGAGTTGGGCACGCATAGCGTTGCGATGATACCAGCACTAGTGACCAACGCAACACTTGCCAAATAGGCCACGGACAGCCAATCTGGGTCACTCATGCATCAGCTGAAAACAAAGAGGTGACAAGGATGATTTATGCCTTTTCTGTATGGTCAGGACATACTGATGAATTGAACAATCTACTCAAAACCATAGGACAGCTAATTAGGGGCATGGACTATATTAATTCTAGGCTGATCCGATTGGCCTACCCGCACAGAACTCTCTGTAAATTTTCACTTCCTGGTGTGTCTCAATCCTAGTCTCTCATGATCCTGCTGTGGGAGCTAACCTACCAGTAACTCCCATCTGTAAATTTCTAGGAATTTGGAACCCTTTTTATGCAGTTGAATGATCTTTCGGTTCTTGCAACACTCAACTCAAGCATGTTCTGCCAACTGCCATGAGCACACACCAATTAGCTTTATATAAGCAATGGTAGCCGGCCTTGTCATTTCTCATTATCTGTTCATTAGTGTTTGGACTACTCTCACCATTACTTCCACAGACAGCAATTGGCATTGAATAATGAGCTGGTGCATTCAATGCTGCTGATTCCCATTTCTGAAGGTGCTCTAGCAAATGCCTAAATTTAGGCAACATCAAGCCAAACAGCAGTTGGTTACATTGTGGTTCACAAGATAACAGTTGTGCGCATTATATTCCTAGTTGGTGCAAAGAAGCCTGGAATTACCTTTTTCAATATCTAAGAAGTATTCAAGTGAAGTGAGAATCTGTTTTGGGCAGATTTCAGTTGTTTAGGTAGGAAAACTCTAAGCTTTTGCTAATGATAGTCTACAACACCTCATGACGTACTGGCACTAAATTCTGCACAATTGTCTATATTAGGGTTCTGGGATCCAATAGAGAAAAAAGAAAAAAAGAAAGAAAGCTCCACCGAAATAGACGAATTTCGGATATTCCGGACGAAATTCGATCAAACATCAACCAAATTTAATAGTTTTGACCAAATTTGAATCAGACGGAGACGAATTGAGGGGTGAAAAGTTGTCTTAGACCTCACCGAGATGAGCGAAATTCGGACATTTCAGTCCGAATCCCCGAACACTACTCTATAACCCGAGCCGATGATAAGTACAGTCCCTCATTTTACAGGATGGGACGAATCGCTGGCTCGATGAGACCAGAAACATAAGCACTGCTAGTGCTTATTATGATGGATGCTGCACTAACTACTACAGAATCGAGTAATACAGACACGGGTTAATGTCGATCATAGACGCAGATTGCATGTCTGTCGGTATGCGTCTGTGATGTTGATCCAATGCGTAATAGAAGACTAACCAACGCCGGCATGGAAGAGAGATGCCACGCATGATTCGATGACTCTCCATTAATTTGTCCAGCGAGGAACATGGGCAAACTTCAATTCGTGATGCCTTGCAATCCCAGTACTGTTATTGTGTGTACTGAACAATATGGTTATGTTACGTTGATCCTGACGAGCAACAGCATGCAGTGGTAGCAGTCAAACAACAAATTTGAGACTTTGGTAGAACTGCTGCAAGGTATGGTATATATCTGAGTGATTTGTGTGGCCCTTAACAAATAACAAGTTATTGGCAGATATCAGAATTTTATGTGTTAATATAGTATCTCATTATACGTACGTTAATACTAGGGAGACACTAGGTGGTGTTTGAATCTCCTGAAGATGAAGATAAAGATTAAGTGTTTCACGTAAACCGAGGTGGTAATAATGTGTGAGTAATTAAGTTTTAATTATTACAAACTTGAAAAAGTGGATTAATCTTATATTTTAGAACAACTTTCATATAGAAAGTTTTCGCACGAAACACACCGTTTAACAGTTTGAAAAGAGTGTCACTTTTATCCAAAAGTTTATCCAATTTTTGTTGGAGAAAGGAACAGGGAACATGAGAGGTATTTAAATTTATGGGTGCTTTAAGAGAAATTAATAGGTACTGTATTTAGAGGTATTAGATTTTATTCTAGAAAAGAAAATTTAGTATCTCCACAGAGACTGTAAAATTTCCTAATATTTACATTAGAACATGTGTTACCCTCCTCCATAAGTGCTAGAAAATTCTATGTTACAGGTGCAAACACAATATATACACAAACATTTAAGTTATCAAACACAAACAAATCTTTAATTTATCGTCCTAACAATTAGTAAGTTGCTTCTAAACTCCTTTCACTATATGCATGGTTGATCGACAAAATGGCCACCTGTCATCATGCTTCAACGGAAGTAAACGATTTGAGTTATATGAATGCATGAAAGAATTTTCGTGAATGGTTATAAAAAATGTTCTTTGAACGTGGTGGAATATTTGGCTTGAGAGGAAAAGAAGAATCTTTCAAAAAGAGTTGCCTTCATGATAAAATTCTGTACATCACACAGATTGAGTTGCCTATATGTCTTGTGACGAGAATTAACCTTGTTAATATACAGCAATTAGATACTACTCTGGTCATGTGATTCGCACCATCCATAATACAAATCAAGGCAGATATCTTGCCAGTTTCTCGAGAACAAAAATTCTTCTGAGTTGCTGCAATCTCTCTTGATCCAACAAATCTCACGGAACAGTGATATACTGCGGCTTCCAGAAGGCTCTGGATCGAAGAAATCAGCATCCGGTTGATATAATTTATTTTGAATGATTTTAACCGCGAGTAATAGCAAGACTGGTAAGCTGGCAGCACTTACAAATTTAGAATCAAAGCAGGCAAGAACATTACCGCGTCCTCATTCCGCAAGAGCAATTGAGTTCCAATCACTGAATGTGTAGGAGGCTCGTAGCTCCGAGATAATCCCAGCGCTCGTGGTTCCTGCAATGCTTTCCGAATAGGCCATGGACATCCAACGTCTGTTCCTTGATCAAGAGCTGGAAGCAGAGAGCTGACACGGATTATTCCAGAGTTTACCGGCACAGCTATATGAACCTATAATTGAGATTAGAAGATGCATTATATTGTACTAGCTGATTTGCCTACCTTTCCAAAGCTGTGGTTAATCTTCATTTCCTGATGCTTCCCAATCCTAGCCACCCAAACCTTGTCATATATATGAGCTTGCAGTACCCGCATAGATTATTGGAAGTTGGATTCCTCCTAATTTGTACAGTCAACTGAGCCTAGCTGAACTCTCTCTGTTTTTGCAATATAATGGTCTTGTTTGTTCACTTCTGCCAACTATCAATATGAGCATACACACACCAATCTGCAATATATATGCGATGGTCACCTTGTCACTTCTCATTATTTGCTCATCAATACGACTCATCATTTACTTTTGAAACAGGACATGGCAGTAACGGACTTCTGCACTCAAACACCGTTTGAGTCTGATTTCTGTAAGTGTGAACACATTTTTGGCATCAAACAAACCAAACAGTAACTGATCACATTACAACAAACCAAACAAAGCGTCGCCATCTCCTTCGCTCGCTGCTGGCCTCCATGAGCTCGGGGCTGCCGCCTCCCTCGCCCACCGCCTAAGGTCGCCGATCGACCCCCGTCACTTCACTGCCCTAAGCTCCTTGGCACTAGATCCGGTCTCCAGATGGTTAGGGACCACAGGATCTGGACAACCCCCATGCTCTAGTCTTTGTGTGGCCCTTAACAAATAACAAGTTATTGGCAGATATCAGAATTTTATGTGTTAATATAGTATCTCATTATACGTACGTTAATACTAGGGAGACACTAGGTGGTGTTTGAATCTCCTGAAGATGAAGATAAAGATTAAGTGTTTCACGTAAACCGAGGTGGTAATAATGTGTGAGTAATTAAGTTTTAATTATTACAAACTTGAAAAAGTGGATTAATCTTATATTTTAGAACAACTTTCATATAGAAAGTTTTCGCACGAAACACACCGTTTAACAGTTTGAAAAGAGTGTCACTTTTATCCAAAAGTTTATCCAATTTTTGTTGGAGAAAGGAACAGGGAACATGAGAGGTATTTAAATTTATGGGTGCTTTAAGAGAAATTAATAGGTACTGTATTTAGAGGTATTAGATTTTATTCTAGAAAAGAAAATTTAGTATCTCCACAGAGACTGTAAAATTTCCTAATATTTACATTAGAACATGTGTTACCCTCCTCCATAAGTGCTAGAAAATTGTATGTTACAGGTGCAAACACAATATATACCCAAACATTTAAGTTATCAAACACAAACAAATCTTTAATTTATCGTCCTAACAATTAGTAAGTTGCTTCTAAACTCCTTTCACTATATGCATGGTTGATCGACAAAATGGCCACCTGTCATTGTGCTTCAACGGAAGTAAACGATTTGAGTTATACGAATGCATGAAGAACGTGGTGGAATATTTGGCTTGAGAGGAAAAGAAGAATCTTTCAGAAAGAGTTGCCTTCATGATAAAATTCTGTACATCACACAGATTGAGTTGCCTACATGTCTTGTGACGAGAATTAACCTTGTTAATATACAGCAATTAGATACTACTCTGGTCATGTGATTCGCACCATCCATAATATAAATCAAGGCAGATATCTTGCCAGTTTCTCGAGAACAAAAATTCTTCTGAGTTCCTGCAATCTCTCTTGATCCAACAAATCTCACGGAACAGTGATATACTGCGGCTTCCAGAAGGCTCTAGATCGAAGAAATCACCATCTGGTTGATATAATTTATTTTGAATGATTTTAACCGCTAGTAATAGCAACACTTACAAATTTAGAATTAAAGCAGGCAATAACATTACACCGTCCTCATTCCGCAGGAGCAGTTGAGTTCCGATCACTGAATGTAATGGTCGCTCATAGCTTCGAGATAATCCTAGTTCTCGTGATTGCTGCAACGCTTGCCGAATAGGCCTTGGACATCCGACGTCTGATCCTTGATCAAGAGCTGGAAGCAGAGAGCTGACACGGATTATTCCAGAGTTTACCGGGACAGCTATATGAACCTATAATTGAGATTAGAAGATGCATTATATTGTACTAGCTGATTTGCCTACCTTTCCAAAGCCGTGGTTAATCTTCATTTCCTGATGCTTCCCAATCCTAGTCACCCAAACCTTGTCATATGAGCTTGCAGTACTAGCATAGATTATTGGAAGTTGGATTCCTCCTAATTTATACAGTCAACTGATCCTAGCTGAACTCTCTCTGTTTTTGCAATATAATGCTCATGTTTGTTCAGTTCTGCCAACTATCAATATGAGCATATACACACCAATCTGCATTATATATGGGATGGTCACCTTTGTCACTTCTCATTATTTGCTCGGTTCTCAAAAAAAAAAAAAAAACACTTCTCATTATTTGCTCATCAATACTACACACCATTTACTTTTGAAACAGGAAATGGCAGTAACGGACTGCTGCACTCAAACACCGTTTGAGTCTGATTTCTGTAAGTGTGAACACACATTTTTCGCATACAACAAACCAAACAGTAACTGATTACATTACATCAAACTGTTGACACAAATTTGGTCTAATCTTCTTTCCAATGCCGATATTACCAAATTTGGTTGTTAACACAAACCAAACACAACGTTGCCGTCTTCTTCGCTCGCCGCCGGCCTCTAGGAGCTTGGGACCACCGCCTCCTTCGCCCACCGCCTAAGGTCACCTGCCGCCATCACTTCGTCGCCCCGAGCTCCTTGGCGCCAGATCCGGTCTCGAGCTGGTTGGGGACCATAAGATCTGGACGCCCCCCATGCTCTAGTCGCCGCCTCTTTCTCCCTTTGTCCCGAGGTCGACGGTCGACGTCTCTCTGCCGCCCCATACTCCTGGGCGTCAAATCCAGTCTCAAGGTAGTTGGAGACCACCGGATCTGCACGCCCCCATGCTCCAGCCACCTCCTCTTTCGCCCCTCTGCCCCCAAGGTCACCGGCAATCGCCTCCTCTAGATCTGCTCGAGCGACGATGACCGCCGAAGCACCATTGACGTTGACTTCCTCCTCCGGTGTCGAGCTTGGCAACAACGGCTTTAGGATTTCATCGTCAATGGCAAGACACTATTTTATTCTCATTAATTTCATGATGCGTTTCATATTGATTTCGTGATGCCCAGATGTGTGTTTGGATATGCCTAGATGTGTGATTGTGATGATTTTTGTGATTTGTGAATTTGCGAGATGAATGCAACTGCAATGAGCTAGAATGGAATAATTTTTTTCAGAAGTAATCTACATCTTTGACAGGTTGCAATGCCACTAGTGAAAGGGATTAACATCACCTCTGACAGGTTACCGTTTGCAGCCAGTCAAAGGTGCCCCATACTAATGATGAGCCTTCACCCGTTAGAGATGAGTATAGTCATCGCTGACCACTCATCTCTAACCAGCATCCTACCTGTTAGAGATGACGGTTTGAGCCCACCACTGATGACCTGATCCAGCGTAGTGGATGGATCAAGTGCCAGTTCAGATCGATTTGCCTACCCACTGTGAAAATTATGGCAAAGCTTCAATTCCTGATGCCTTCCAATCGTAGCACAATAATATGCATGAATGTTAGCTAGTAGCAGTAGCAGTGAAGCACTCAACAACAAACTATGCATGAGACTTTGAGAGGCAAGCTGAAGCTGGAACTGATGTATGTATATAAATTGTCTTTTCAAAAAAAAAAAAAAATCAAATTGTGGTCCTAACGATCGTGCGTGATTTGAATTATCTGGCATTGTTCTATGCAGGCGGTATAGGCGCAAAAGGCAACAGATATACAAGTTGTGAAAATAGAGACTTACATATTCTTTGGTTACTTATGTGCCAACTCCAACCACCAAAAGACTTTACTAGTTGTCAGTGATGATGAATCAAGTCACAATAAAATAAATGATAATTACATAAATTTTTTGAATAAGACGAATGGTCAAACGTGGGATAAAAAGTCAACGGCGTCATATATTAAAATATGGAGGGAGTATCAAATTGTGGTCCTACGATCGTGCGTGATTTCAATTATCTGGTGTTGTTCTATGCAGGCGGTATAGGCGCAAAAGGTAACAGATATACAAGTTGTGAAAAATAGAGACTTACATATTCTTTGGTTACTTAAGGTGGTGTTTGGGAAGGAGTCCCTCTCATAAAAGTATAAGGTGGTGTTTGGTTGGAGGGACTAAAGTAGGGCTAAACTTTAGCCCCTCTCTCGAAAACATAAGTCCCTCTCCCAAACACCCCCTTAGAAAGGGACTAAAATTTTTCAAAGAGGGACTTCCCAAACACCCTCGTTAATTATGTGCCAACTCCAACCACCAAAAGACTTTACTAGTTGTCAGTGGCGACTTTACTAGTTGTCAGTGGCATGGTTTACTTTTTTTTTAATTAAAGACGCACACCTTTTCTCTCCTCTACAGACTACAGGCTCTACAATACTATTTATTTAATTTCCATGTTCAGAAGCTTCAGAGTTGAATATGAATGGAATTTACAAAATATCATGTGTGCTAGTGTTCTGTGATTGTTTATGTTAATTTGTGTAAATGATTGATGCTGAGAAGGTTTGATTGCACATATTTTAGAACGCAAAACTTTGATTTTGAACTAAGAGTGCAATGGTCAAGTCATGATTGAAAGCCCGCAAAAGTGGTCATGCAAATCAAGTACTCCCTCCGTTTCGAAATGTTTGACACCGTTGATTTTTTAGCAAATGTTTGACCGTTCGTCTTATTCAAAAAATTTAAGTAATTATTAATTCTTTTCCTATCATTTGATTCATTGTTAAATATATTTTTATGTAGGCTTATAATTCTACATATTTCACAAAAGTTTTTGAATAAGACGAATGGTCAAACATGTGCTAAAAAGTCAACGGTGTCAAACATTTCGAAACGGAGGGAGTATGTGAACAAGCGGCATAGATAGATCAACTGGTGCCGTGGCATTGCTTCATTACTCATTAGTGGAAGTCAAATACCTAAATCTGGAAAGTAAAACCCTAATAGATCTTATATCTTTTAGATGTTACGGAATATTCGTTAAGTAAAGGAAAAGAGAGACGAATAACATAAAATTCAAATCTTCACATGTTGTGAGGTGAAAACAGGATCTTGTACTACCGATGGATGACAGACAAATTTTTTTTCGTATATATCACCTAGGGTGTTTAGGCATAAAACATTATAAACCGCAGCAGTTGATAGTCCTTGTACTTAACTCCGTGGGAGCGTCGATCTTCAGCTCTGAGACTGCATTTCAGAGGATGCAAGTAATCAGATGGTGCTGGCTTAAAAGTGATATGGGCGAATTACTAACTATAATTTATTACTATCAAATGTGTTTCTTTTCTTGCCATAAATGTAGCCAAAATTTATATTGGTAACAAAATTTTGAATCTACTTCCTCCCTTTCATAATATAAGTCATTTCAACTTTTTTTCTACTCAAACTTTGACTAGGTTTGTGGAAAAATATAGTAAAATTTTCAACACAAAATAAACTTATTATTAAAATATAAAATGGTACATTTGATTAAACTAATCTAGTGTTGTAGATGTTGCTAAGTTTTTCTATAAATTTTGACAAATGTAAAGAAATTTGATTAGGAAAAAGTTAAAACGATTTATAATATAAAAAGAAAAGGAAGAGTAGAAGTTAATTTGTATTAAGCAATAAATATCGTGCATACATGCACGATTATCTCTTCCCCCATCTCCGAATGTATTTTTTAGCAAAAAGGTTTACCATGTACATGCATGCAAAAAGAGTTGAAATTAATAGATGAGCCTTAGCCCACTCAAAGATTAATTCTTTGGAAAATCACAAAAGCTCACCTCATGGGATGGTATGTATGGGGAGTTTACACCTTGCTTATTCCAGGAGAGGGGGACCTCCTTAAAAGGGGATGATGCGCTCCTAGCCACTTGAAGCATGTGACGTGGAGAGAAGAGGGGGAACACACGTGCGCTCGCTCGCCTCGCCTAGCATGGCCTGGCGGCACGCGTGCACGACATACGCGTTGAATGGTCCGTCAAAATTGGTTCCTCACCCTTGCACAGATGCAGTCTTCTTTTGCAGTTTTGTTTTGCTGCGGGAAAAATCCGGTGCGTGAAAACGGCGTGGAGTCCGGATAGGTTATGCGCGACTTATCCGGTTCGGTTACGCGGAGTGGAGATCGTGCGTGCGCCTTAATCAAGCGACCTTTCTCTATATAAACCGAACCGCCGCCTCCACACAATACACATGAAATCAATCTAGGGTTTGCCTCCTCCTCTGTACTGCACCGTCGCTCATAGTCTACTCCATCCCGCTCGTTGGTGCGCACCGGCGATCGGGAGAGCATGTCTCTGTAGGATCGTAAAGGGCCTTTCACACCCCAAAAGCTAGCCATTGAGGTGAGGGACTCCCCCACTTATATCTTAGGTCCTTTGCCCTTCCACAACCAATGTGGGACTATTCAACAATCTCTCCCTTCACACATTGGTGTCCCTTAGCCCTTCACTGCCCCTTCACCGTGTATAGACCCCACAGAACAGGCCCACGGTCCATCAGGTATACAGGCCCCGCAGACACCTACGGTCCATCAGACCTTCACACACTGTGTCCATCGGGCCGGAGATGTTAACCTAGCCAGGCTCTGATACCACTTGTAGGATCGTAAAGGGCCTTTCCTACCCCAAAAGCTAGCCATTGAGGTGAGGGGCTCCCCCACTTATATATTAGGTCATTTGCCCTTCCACAACCAATGTGGGACTATTCAACAGTCTCCGGAACCTCTGCCTTCGACGTCCTGCACCGGGAGAAGATGGTAATAAGGTTTTTGGGAAGCGCTTCGCGCGACTGCTCCCTGTTTGACCACAATGGCTCGTCTTCCTGTTCGCTCGCGTGTGCTGCACGCCTTCGTCAACTCCCACAACTGCGAGAAATTCCTGCTGAGCAACCGGTCTTCCGGAATTCTCGGTACGTGTTCAACATGTTGCGCATATTTGACATGTTCATGTTTTACTGCTTAGTTTACATGTGTAGATCTAATGATGCGTTCATGCTAGTTTACATCTGCAATATCATGATTTATTTATGGAATAAATTAAATCAATATGTGCTTATAAGTTCAACAAAAAGTTCCTATTAAGTAGAAAACAATTATATTCTTAATTACAAATCATTGATTAGAGCCACAATAGTTTAGATTATACATGTGTTGCAGGATTTCATCCCTATATGTCTCCCATTCAAATGCTCCAAGATATAGCCTAAACAAGAACATGCAGGACAATATATCACACCATGCTTGATGATGTGCCCTTAGTATCTTAGCATGCCTGTAGCTAGATACAAACTTATATATCTAATTCGAACGGCCCGATACAACTAGATGTAAAGTTTGGATTGATTTCCACTTTCTAAAAATATCCCTTGCGAGAAATAAAATGAGGGGAGACCAACAGAATGCTGGTGTATATTTGGTCGGTTACAAAATAGTAATTGTTCTACTTCAGAAACTCGCTCCTAAATAAACTTTGTTATTACGTACATAACATCGCTACGTACTTATTATAGGATGAGCTCATGACTGCTTAAATTAACGCCTGAATTTGTGAGCTAGGGTCTAGCTTAGAACAGAACATGAAGTAACAGTTCATATCAACCAGGTTGTCTTTGCTTGTCTCTAATACTGTTACTGTACTACTGTGACAGAGCAAAGTACAGGACAGACTTAACACGATATATTATTGTGCTTGTCTAGCTAATTGCCCTCAAGTGGTTACTGTGCAGCATGCTCATTCAGAATTAGCCATCGTCTGCAAAAGCAGACATGTCTGCACAAGCAGATAGATAGGCTTCTCATGCGAATAGCTGCAATACCACTACCTTACCTGAAGATGAATGGTTGTTTAAATTGGCTTCTCGATGCATCCCAATCCCACATAACTAGACCTATAGTTTCCAGCATGAATGGTCTCACTGAATCTCCTGCATCAACTCTAAGGCATCTGTCAGTTTTGTCGTCCTCGTTGCCTGTCACCGCGATGTACACATTTCATGATGAGAAAATTTTGTCTATCAATCTGAACTTGTACTACGACATGATCTTCAGGATAACCATGTAGATGATCAACTTGTTTCATGTGGGGTAATTTCTATGCACAATTAAAATCCCATTTTGGCTTCTGTGTGATGCATGCAAAACATGGGTTATCTAGATACATACTTCTTCCGTTTCACAATATAAGTCATTTTAGCATTTCCCACATTCAAATTGATATTAATGAATCTAGACATATATATTTATATAGATTCATTAACATCAATATGAACGTGGTATATGTCTAGATTTATTAACATCAATATGAATGTGGAAAATGCTAGAATGACTTACGTTGTAAAACGGAGGGAGTAATCACATATGCATGTGGCAAGGAATCATATATATGGGTACCTTGTTCTAAAGATGAATTTTCCTGATGGTATACATCTTCTTTTATATATAGGTCTTTGCGGTTCGACTTAGGCGCTCTTAGCAAACCATCTTCTTGTACACACTCCTATGCAGAGTGCTTTTTTTTTTTTTCTCTCGCTACCAATGTTATGAAAGTCCAGTAAAATAACAGCACTGGCCATGTTTAATAGCAATATCGTTTCACTAATTGTCTCCTAGCAGACCAATTTTTCCGAGCACATACAAATCTTTAATTTATCGTCCTAACAATTAGTTACTTTCTTCTAAACTCCTTTCACTATATGCATGGTTGATCGACAAAATGGCCACCTGTCATTGTGCTTCAACGGAAGTAAACGATTTGAGTTATACGAATGCATGAAGAACGTGGTGGAATATTTGGCTTGAGAGGAAAAGAAGAATCTTTCAGAAAGAGTTGCCTTCATGATAAAATTCTGTACATCACACAGATTGAGTTGCCTATATGTCTTGTGACGAGAATTAACCTTGTTAATATACAGCAATTAGATACTACTCTGGTCATGTGATTCGCACCATCCATAATATAAATCAAGGCAGATATCTTGCCAGTTTCTCGAGAACAAAAATTCTTCTGAG
Source organism: Oryza longistaminata (assembly GCA_009805545.1). Taxonomy (NCBI): domain Eukaryota; kingdom Viridiplantae; phylum Streptophyta; class Magnoliopsida; order Poales; family Poaceae; genus Oryza; species Oryza longistaminata. Next base: position 22,733,955 of record CM020180.1, on the reverse strand, counting down.
TTGCTGCAATCTCTCTTGATCCAACAAATCTCACGGAACAGTGATATACTGCGGCTTCCAGAAGGCTCTGGATCGAAGAAATCAGCATCCGGTTGATATAATTTATTTTGAATGATTTTAACCGCGAGTAATAGCAAGACTGGTAAGCTGGCAGCACTTACAAATTTAGAATCAAAGCAGGCAAGAACATTACCGCGTCCTCATTCCGCAAGAGCAATTGAGTTCCAATCACTGAATGTGTAGGAGGCTCGTAGCTCCGAGATAATCCCAGCGCTCGTGGTTCCTGCAATGCTTTCCGAATAGGCCATGGACATCCAACGTCTGTTCCTTGATCAAGAGCTGGAAGCAGAGAGCTGACACGGATTATTCCAGAGTTTACCGGCACAGCTATATGAACCTATAATTGAGATTAGAAGATGCATTATATTGTACTAGCTGATTTGCCTACCTATCAAACGTTGTGGTTAATCTTCATTTCCTGATGCTTCGCAATCCTAGCCACCCAAACCTTGTCATATATATGAGCTTGCAGTACCCGCATAGATTATTGGAAGTTGGATTCCTCCGAATTTGTACAGTCAACTGAGCCTAGCTGAACTCTCTCTGTTTTTGCAATATCAATATGAGCATACACACACCAATCTGCAATATATATGGGATGGTCACCTTGTCACTTCTCATTATTTGCTCATCAATACGACTCATCATTTACTTTTGAAAAAGGAAATGGCAGTAACGGACAGCTGCACTAAAAAAACACAGTTTGAGTCTGATTTCTGGCATACAACAAACCAAACAGTAACTGATCACATTACATCAAACCAAACACAGCGTCGCGTCTCCTTTGCTCGCTACTGGCCTCTAGGATCTCGGGGCCGCCGTCACTTCACCAGCCCGAGCTCCTTGGCGCTAGATCCGGTCTCCAGGTGGTTGGGGACCATAGGATCTGTTCGCCCCCCATGCTCCAGTCGCGGCCTCCTTCTCCCTTCGTCCCAAAGTCACCGGCCGCCGTCTATCCGCCGCCCCAAGCTCTTTGGCGTCGGATCCAGTCTCAAGGTGGTTGGAGACCACGGGGTTTGGACGCCCCCATGCTCTGGCCACCTCCTCTTGCGCCCTCTGCCCCAAGGTCAATGGCAGTCGCCGCCTCTAGATTTGCTCGAGTGACGACAACCGCCCAAGCACCATCGGCATTGACTTAATCTTTTGGCGTCGAGCTTGGCAACAACGGCTTTAGGATTTCATCGTCAATGGCAAGTCTCCGTTTCATTCTCATTAATTTCGTGATGTGTTTCATGTTGATTTCTTGTTGCCTAGATGTATGTTTGGATATGCCCAGATGTGTGATTGTGATGATTTTTGTGATTTGTGACTTTGTGAGATGAATGCAACTGCAATGAGCTAGAATGGAATATATTTTGTTTTTTTTAACGGGAAATCTAGATCTTTAACGGGTTGCAGTGCCACCAGTGAAAGGGATCAACATCACCTCTGACGAGTTACCTTTGCAGCCCGTCAAAGGTGTCCCATACTAGTGATGAGCCTTCACCCGTTAGAGATGAGTTTAGTGATCACTGACTAGCATCCTACCTGTTAGAGATGACGGTTTGAGCTCGTCGCTGATGACTTGATCCAGCGTTGTGGATGGATCAAGCGCCAGTTCAAATCGATTTGCCTACCCACTATGAAAAATATGGCAAGCTTCAATTCCTAATGCCTTCCAATCATCGTAGAACAATAATATGCATCAGCTAGCAGCAGTAGCAGTGAAGCACTCAACAACAAACTCTGCATGAGACTTTGAGAGTCAAGCTGAAGCTGGAACTGATGTATGTATATACAAGAAAAAAGAATTATCAAATTGTGGTCCTAACAATCATGTATGATTTGAATTATCTGGCGTTGTTCTACGCAGGCAGTATAGGAGCAAAAGGCAACAGATACACAAGTAGTGAAAAATAGAGAGACTTACATATTCTTTGGTTACTTATTATGTGCCGACTCCAACCACCAAAAGACTTTACCAGTTGTCAGTGGCACGTGGTTTAGTTTTTTTAATAAAAAAGCATAACTTTTCTCTCCTCTACAGGCCTCTACAATTCTATTTATTTAATTTCCATGTTCAGTAGCTTCAGAGTTGAATTTGAATGGAATTTATAAAATATCAAGTGTGCTAGTTTTCTGTGACTGTTTATGTTAATTTGTATAAATGAATGATATTGAGAAGGTTTGATTGCACATATTTTAGAATGCAAAACTTTGCTTTTGAACTAAGGGTGTTCACAAAGAAAGGATATGGCATTCAGCCCCATAGCCAAGAACCGAATATTCGGCACCGCATCGGCAGTACGCGGAGCTAAATGAGGTTCTCGTAGCCAAACTTTGATACTCGTTCTTTGAATGAAAAAAGCAGGGAAAAAGGCGAGCTGCCGCGTTGTGGAGGCCCTGCAGAGACTCGCGCGAGTGGTTTCGTGCAGGCATCGGCGGTGAGCGCGTAGTCACCACAGCCACGGGAAGAGAGAGAGGAAGGTGTCTCCGACGACGAGGCTGCCACCGCCACCACATCCAGCAACGAGGATGGGAGCTTGCCAGCCGGTGCTGTTGCCGCTCGAACCGCCCAGCCACCCGGCGCTGTTGCCGCTTGGGCC
>CM020180.1:22707252-22723623 GCA_009805545.1 Oryza longistaminata | reverse complement strand
TCAAAGTGACGAGAAATCTCAGATTTGAAAATTAGCATCTAAGAAGAATGCAACAGATCTAAGATCACTCAACAAAGTTTATTAAATCCTAGAAAGATAGTCATCCAAAGCGCCTTCTCCAGACTTTCATCTCAAATTTAATGTACTCCTTTATTAAAAGAGATCTCGACGAAGCTCTTTAATATTTTTGTTCCTGATGAAAAGTTTTTCAAAGCATTCCCACAATCTCAAATGAGCCAGTTTCAAGATGTGCAACACGATTCATAACAGAACGAGAATCCCACTCGAAAGATATTACGAGCTTTGCAATTGTTTTCAAATTCAGTTTTTAAAGCATCAGTATTATGGCTTCAGGAATCAATAAGGTGAAAATAGAAACTTTCCTCCAAATATCACTAATTTTCAGCCAAATGTAAGATTGCATCTTACTACACCAATGAGAAAATCAGTTTCCACGAAAAATATGAGGCTTAGTGAAACCTAGCGGGAGTTAGCCATGGGCAAAAACTTTAGATCGATAAAAATCCAAAGAAGAAAACGAGGCTCTGATACACTTGTAGGGATCGAATCACAAAACTTAAAGCCAACCAGAGGGGGTGAACTGGTGCTGTTACCAAAAACCGAAAACTTTTAGCGGAAATAAAAAGTTACCCTCGAAACGATGGATCAACGGTCTGACCGAAAGTAGTTGCGCCGGTCTGACCGCCTGATGAACGTCGGATCTGACCGATGTAGAATCGATCGGTCGAACCGCCGAAAACGCCTGCAGCCGACTCCTGTTGCCGCCGGTCTGACCGCCGTGTGCCGCCGGTCTGACCGCCGCGATGCCGCCCGGTCTGACACGCCGTGCACCGCGGTAGACCGCCGAAACCCGGTGAAACACAAATCGAAGAACTCTTAAAGTCGATGACGAGTTTATTACTTCTCTCTGTGTTTACAAAGTGCACCAAACAGCACTCCTTACAAAAATTTCGACTAAAACTCGAAACCCCTAACTCAAAACTCAACTCAATTGTCTCTAAAGCCGATACCGGGAAGCCTTCACGCTCCCCCTCTATTTAACATGAGGTATGGCAGCCAAAGCCACGAAGCAAACTCATACTAGGAGTCCTAAACACCTTAGGAACCCACTAGTACAAGAAGAAACTTTACATAACCAATCGTAAAATTTGGACTCTTTCCAAATTCTACTCCGCTCCATACGCACCTTAACTCCATCGTTATGCCATATGGAATCTCCATCAACCACGTGCATCAACTCTTGCCTAAGTATCCCGCATGATTTCTGACCACCACGACGTCGTATTATCCCTAAGCCGACTCCCGGTCCATCACCGCAAATACTCTCCCGAGACATCGATTACTACACATGGAACAAACAAAGAAACCATATTCCGAGACCAACTATCTCTAACTTTGACTCCATTAGCAGCAAACCAATAGTATTACATACGTTTATAGTATCCATCTAGAAGTCATAATCATGGATAAACTCGGATATCCAAATAACAACCCAAAACCGAAAACCGAACACAGTATCCGCCGGTCAGACCGCCGGGCCTGCACCGGTCTGACCGTGCATTACACGCCGGTCTGACGGCTACCAAGCCCGGTCTGACCGGTCCACACAATCACAGCGTACCTGTATATTCACCTGTGAAATCCAATCATTCCAAACCACTTCGTGAATAAATTCCAAATAACAAAACCAATAATCTCCAATGCCCAATTGTTCATCACAGAATTATGAATCAAAAAACACCTTTGATTTTTACAATGCATGAGACTTGAGAGGCAAGCTGAAGCTGGAACTGAGTATGTATATAAATTGTCTTTTCGAAAAAAAAAAAATCAAATTGTGGTCCCTAACGATCGTGCATGATTTGAATTATCTGGCATTGTTCTATGCAGGCGGTTTAGGCGCAAAAGGCAACAGATATCACAGTTGTAAAAAATAGAGATTTACATATCTTTGGTTACTTATGTGCCAACTCCAACAACAAAGACTTTACTAGTTGTCAGTGGCACATGGTTTACTTTTTTCTTAATTAAAGAAGCACAGCTTTTTCTCTCTCTACCGCCTCTACAATACTAATCCCTCCGTATTTTAATATATGACGCCGTTGACTTTTAACCAACATTTGACCATTCGTCTTATCAATTCTTTTATGCAAATATAAAAATACTTATGTCATGGCTTAAAGAATATTTGATGATAAATGAAGGCTCACAATAAAATAAATGATAAGTACATAAATTTTTTTTTTTGAATAAGACGAAAGGTCAAACGTTTATCAAAAAGTCAACGGCGTCATACATTAAAATATGGAGGGAGTATTATTTAATTTCCATGTTCAGAAGCTTCAGAGTTGAATTTGAATGGAATTTACAAAATCTCAAGTGTGCTAGTTTTCTGTGACCGTTTATGTTAATTTGTGTAAATGATTGACGCTGAGAAGGTTTGATTGCACATATTTTAGAATGCAAAACTTTGCTTGAACTAAGAGTGCAATGGTCAAGTCATGATTTGAAAGCCCGCAAAAGTGGTCATGCAAATCAAGTAAGTGAACAAACGGCATAGATAGATCAACTGGTGCTGTGGCATTGCTTCATTACTCATTAGTGGAAGTCAAATTACCCAAATCTGGAAAGTAAAAACCCTAATAAATCTTATAGAGTATATTTTAGAAGTTAGGAATAATTCGTTAAGTACAAGGAAAAGAGAGACGAATAACATAAAATTCAAATCTTCACAGGAAAAGACAGACATTTTTTTTTTGTATATCACCTAGGGTGTATAGGCATAAAACATTATAAACCGCCAGCAATTCATGTCCTTGTACTTTAACTCCGTGGAGCGTCGATCTTCAGGTCTGAGACTCTGCATTTCAGAGGATGCAAGTAATCAGATGGTGCTGGCTTAAAGTGATTATGGGCGAATTAATAATCTATTATTTATTACTATCAAATGTGTTTCTTTTCTTGCTATCAATGTAGCCAAATTATATTGATAACAAAATTTTGAATCTACTTTCTCCCTTTCATATTGTAAGTCATTTTAACTATTTTTTCGTAGTCAAACTTTTTAAAATTAACTACGTTTTGGAAAAATATAGTAAAATTTTCAACACAAAATAACCTATTATTAAATAATAAAATGGTACATTTGATTAAACTAATTGGTGTTCTAGATGCTACTAAGTTTTTCTATAAATTTAGACAAATGTAAAGAAATTTGATTAGGAAAAAGTTAAAGCGTATTTAGAATATAAAAAGAAAAGGAAGGAGTAGAAGTTAATTTCTATTAAGCAAAATAAATATCGTGCATACATGCATGGTTATCTCTCCCCCATCTCCGAATGTTTTTTTAGCCAAAAAGGATTACCATGTACATGCATGCAAAAATTCCTATTAAATAGAAAACAATTATATTCTTAATTCAAATCATTGATTAGAGCACAATAGATTAGATTATACATTTGTTGCAGGATTTTCATCCCCATGTCTCCCATTCAAATGCTCCAAGATATAGCCCCTAAACAAGAACATGCAGGACAATATATCACACAATGTTTGATGATGTGCTCTTTGTATCTTAGCATGCCTGCAGCTAAATACAAACTTATATATCTAATAAGAACGGTCCGATACAACTAGATGTAAAGGTTGGATTGATTTCCACTTTCTAAAAATATCTCTTGTGAGAAATAAAATGAGGGCAGACCAACAAAATGCTAGTGTATAATTGGTCGGTTACAAAATAGTAATTGTTCTACTCTTAGAAACTCACTCCTAAATAAATTTTGTTATTACATGACATCGCTACGTACTTATAGGATGAGCTTATGACTGCTTAAATTAACGCCTGAATTTGTGAGCTAGGGTCTAGCTTAGAACAGAACATGAATAACAGTTCATATCAACCAGGTTGTTTTGCTTCTAATACTGTACTGTACTACTGTGAAAGAGCACAGTACAGGACAGACTTGACACGATTATGTTATTGTGGCTTGTCTAGCTAATTGCCCTCAATTTGATTGTGCAGCATGCTCATTCAGAATTAGCCCTTGTCTGCAAAAGCAGACATGTCTGCACAAGCAGATAGATAGGCCTTCTCCTGCGAATAGCTGCAATACCACAACATTACCTGAAGATGAATGGTTGTTTCAATTGGCTTCTCGATGCATCCCAATCCCACAAACTAGACCTTATAGTTTCCAGCATGAATGGTCTCACTGAATCTCCTGCCTCAACTCAAGGCACTTGCCAGTTTCATCGTCCTCGTTGCCTGTCACTGCGATGCACACATTTCATGATGAGAAAATTTTGTGCACTAATCTGAATTATGTAGTACGACATAGTAGATCTTCAGGATAACCATGTAGATGCTCAACATGTTTGGGGTTGTGTGCACAATTGAAATCCCATTCTGGCTTCTGTCTGATGCATGCAAAGCATGGGCTATCTAGATACATATGCATGTGCAAGGAAACAATATATAGGTACCTTGTTTCTAAGATGTATTTTCCTGATGGTAGTATAACATCTTCTTTTTATACTTCCTCGGTTACGTTCTAATGTTGGTAATTCTAGAAAGTATTATAATATGAAACGAAGGAAGTATATAGGTTTTTGCGTTCGAGTTAGATGCTCTTAGCAAACCATATTCTTGTACACACTCCTACAGAATGCTTTTTTTTTTCTCGCTACCAGTGTTATATATATGAAAGTCCAGTAAAATAACAGCACTGGCCATGTTTAATAGCAATATCGTTTCATTAATTGCTCCTAGCAGACCAATTTTTCTGAGCACAAGTCTTATGGCAACAGCACCGCAAGGACCTCGATAGTCACGCCGTGCTACAGCAATCATTCATAAATATTTAAATCATGCTGAAATAATATTGATGATAAAATCAAGTCATAATAAAATAAATAATAATTATATATTTTTTATCAGATGAATGACTAAACGTATCTTAAGTTAACGGCGTCATATTAAGAGAGTAGTTGTGTAGCGTCCAGCGACTAGGCACCGGTCAGCAGGGTTTCCCTTACCGCCGGTAACCGCGCGGTTACGCGGGGTACGGTAATAAAATACCGCGGCGTAACCTCCTTAAATTCAAATAAATTTAAAAAATATTTGAATTTTGATAAATTTTGCACGGTTTTTCACGGTTACCGCGGTTACCGCGCGGTAACCGTGCTTACCGCCGGGACGCGGTAACCCCGGGCCCGACGGTTTTGGAAACCCTGCGGGCAGTGCATTCAACTTGTTATATTTTTTTATATTGTGTGCTTATCCATGTCTGCAATCATGAGAAATCTAAACTTGCCATTGTCTCCCAAGCCTAGAATACTACGTGACCCTCTTCCAACAAAGGAAAGCACATCGATCGGAGTTTTTGCAACACTCCGTTACCTCTGTTACCTCTGCTTTTAACATATATGATTGCAGACATGTCTCTTAAAAATCAACGACACCATATATAAATTACTGAGGTTACGGAGGTAGTACCGTAGCGTTGATCATTTGTCTTTATTCAAAATTTTATGCAAAAATAAAATTTTTTATTTAATCATACTTAAAGTAATATATTTTTAGAGAAATAATTAAATAATATTTAATTACAAATCAAGTCACAATAAACTAAATAATAATTTACATAATTTTTTTAATAAGATGAATGATCAAAACGTATCTTCAAATATCAAACGGAGAGAGTAGTCGTGTAGCGACTAGGCATCGGCAGGTGCATTCAACTTGTTAGTACATTCTTCATCTTGTGAGCTTATCCATGCCTACAATCATGAGAAATCTGACTTGCCATTGCCTCCCAAGCCTAGAACACTACGTGACCCTCTTCCAACAAAGGAAAGTACATCCATCGGAGTTTTTGCAACACTCTTGATGAGGTGAAACGTGAAATTTAAGCTGCAATGCACAAGTGCCTCTCTATCGTGCTTATTCTACGGATATCATACAATATATTGAACATCATGTGTTTCGATCGGTGTATATGTTCTCTTGTATGCAAACCGAGATATGAGGTCTTACTCTTATGAGAGGCCGCAATGCATTTATATAGTCCAAAGAAGATAAATGTGTCTCTGTTCTCTTTAGTGTATGAGTAAATTTCCTGTGTACCCCTAAAAACTCACTCAATCCTTCATACACCTAAAATTACCAGATCTCTTCTATACCCCTGAAATTTCAACTTGATCTCTTCCATGCCCCTACTATTACATTTTCCTTCATTTCACTATTATGTCTGGTTGCAAATGTCATTTTTGCCCTTGATGTTTTAGGTTTGAATGTAAACTTGAAAAACGATTGAAAATTTTGTTTGGGTGCATAGTATGTGCATTTTATGAAACTAATGAGACTAAATATAATTAGTGCAAAACAATTTGACATAAATTTTGAAAATAAAACAAATGTAATAAATTAAAATATTTATTTGTAATTTTAATAGGACAATGGATGTTTTTGATCGGGAGAATTCATAAAAAAAATTATTGTGAGCATTGGTGGTCCTATCCTTATATGAATGCTCTTCATTTTTTATAACTTTTTTAAAAAATAAATACATATTTTTTATTTCACTATCTAAAAATAAATTTTGTGATAGATAATGCATCGCACAAAAAAAATTCATAACTATAATAGTCTCATGCGGCAAACTTTTACATTTTTAATAATGTAATTCATAAATTTCTATGTTTATCCAAAGGGTAAAATGGTCATTTTTATAGAAATTAGACGGTCAAGTAACGGTCAACTGACGGGAGGGATATGGAAGGGATTAAAATCAAATTTTAAGGGTATACAAATAAGTAAGAAAAATTCAGGGGCATATAAGGGATTAGCTAAAATTTCTGAGATATACAAGAGATTTTCTCATCGTGTATACGTGCTGTTCAAGTCGCAAATTATTAATTTAGACATTTTTTGCATCAGCTCATCACTACCGTATTTCTTTTCACATGATCGTACATACATGTGGAATGTAATGGTATTGGCTCTTCCACATTCAATAAGCAATTTTCCTTTTTCTTCATTTAGTATATCAAGTGACAAAGGTTTAAATTTGTTTCTTTAATAATGGAAAGTTTTACATGTCTGGCTTCGGTCATAAAGCACACGACCATAAGTTTGTTAAGTAAAAGATAAAGATAAAAATAACTGAAAATAAGATAAAATGTGATGGGACGAATCCCCAACTCTCCTTTATTACTAACTAGCGCTAAACCACGTATATTCTTTAGCATGCAATTGTAATAGAACTACGCTATCTATAGTGAAATAAAAGACCATTTACTACCGATTCCAAGTGTACAGTATCATTGAACATAGTATCATGCTCACCTGTGGTAGCATCGTAGACTGAAAATGAAGCCAATAAGTTTAAGTTAGTATGTCCTTGAACAATATTTCAACAAGGATAGTTCTTCGGATTTCGGGCCTGTTCAGGAAGCTGGCTGTGGTGGCGGATGCGGTTGCGCCACGTATGTGCGGTACCACGGCTCTGTTGGTGCCGGCTGCGTCGCAACCGCGAACGAACAGGCCCTTTATAGAAATTGGGTCAAATGATCATCCCAATAAATTCAAGACAAAATCAACAGTACAAGACATGTAACACTCATTTTCCCAATATACAACTCGGTAGTGAAGAACCAGAAGTTGTGTTAGAAAACTATTTTTCTTTGGAACGAAGGCAGCAAAAGCAAATCAAAATACTGATAAGTTACATCTTGCCTAGATCACTTATTACGCGTATATCATATGGATCATGCTTACCAACCTGATGCCCAGGTTCAGACTAAATAAAACTTTTTGCCAATCTTCAGCTCTCGATTCTTCCCTTTCCCACCGTCCTAGACCTTGACGTAGGAGCTGTCAGACTCTCATGGTTGATTCTTGGAAGTTGGAAGATGGAAACTTCTTCAATTTAAACTGTTTATACAGGTATCTGAACATTCTCTGTTCTTGCAATACTCATTTTATTTCTTTCTGCCGACAGTTTGCACTATAGATATGCAATGGTGGCTTTGTCATTTTCCATTCTCTGTTCAACATTGCTGTACTAGTCACTATTACTTTTGGACAGCGAGTGCCATTGGATAACCTGTTGACATTCAACAGTGTAAATTCCAATTTCTGAATCTGTACTGGCAAATTAAATGAACACAATTTAAGCAGATCAGTGATATGACCAAAACCAAACAGTAGTTGTGCACATTGTGTCTCAGCAAATTAATTGGCATCCAAGTGACGTGAGAAACACCTTTTTTTTTCTCTCCATTCCAAATAAATAGAATGTCAAGGAACTAAAAGATATCCATTGATTTTCATCAAAATGAAACTATATCTATTGATGAGACGACCATCTTGAACTAGTGTTCAACATCTCACAAAGGTCCTGCCACTAATTAAACACTAAGTCATATATTTAACTCACTCTGTTTGTCGGGCTCAAACACTAAACGATGATCTCTTTGTTGCAAAGAATGAAATGCAGACCATACTAGAATCCCTTTGCAGTATGCTTAATTGTTGTCAGGATTGTTGCCAACGTTGCACTTGACTAACAAGAGATCAAAGTGCGATGACAACACCAAGAGCTGCCCTCAGAATATCATTATCTCCCTCTCCAGGTGATATGAGCATGACATGTTGAAGACGAGGTGTGACCCGTGATTTTGTCAGTTCTAGAGTGATTGCGCTAGTCATCATGGGGATACACGGTCGAAGCACTGAAACAGGAGATTGCTGTCCCACATGAGATCGGTGGTGAGCTCTAGTTCCTGATGCCTTTCAATCGCAGCAGTTCCATGCACAATATGTTAGGTGATCCTGATCGAGCATCTCTAGCAGCAGTAGCATTCAACAACAACAAACTTGAGATTTCTAGAGACAAAGCCATAGCTGGAACAAGCAAGCCATAGCTAAACTACCTAGAAATGCTTACATTTTGGAACGAGGAAGTAGCTGAGTAAATGAAAGAACGAAGAAGAACAAATAAGTTGAAAATCAAGTGAAATCTGTAATTTATTACCTTGCAATTAAGCATGGGAAATTAGCGATTACTATTTTCATTGGATGAATCAGTTGGGGTATCTGCCTCAAGCCTCTCTAATAACTATATTTTTTTTTTTCGAATACGCATGAGATTTGCATATCATTTCATTATGAGAGAAAGAAGGTGATGGGTGAAACATATCACCAAGTTCTCACGACAGACACAAAACGCAAAAAGACAAACAAATGCCCACGCTGACCTCCCTACAGAGCAAGCACTATTTCCATAGCAAAATGCTCAGATAGCCTTGATGCTCCAGCCAAACACCAAAGGGCACCCTCATTAGCCACTGCTTGGAGAACAACTTCCACACTAGACTAGGAGTAGTCCCATTAAAGACATAGCCGTTTCTATGTTTCTAAAATCTCCCAAGCAATCAAAATAATCATCGAGTTGAGCCCATTTTTCTCATTCTTTCTCAACCCTTTCACTACTCTTGACCACAAACTAGAGAAGGTTTGAGTATTATGATCGGGTAGCGTCGAAAATAATACAAACCTTTGCAAGATCAAGGTCTAAACTTATCTATTGAAAACACAATTGACCAAAATATTTTGTATGGATATGAGGCAAACACCGCTTGGCAAGACAGTCAACTGTCCAACATCTGTCATAGACTGCAAGCCACATAAAAACAAACTTACATTCAAGAAGAGACCAATGTAGGATTGAACACAGGAACCAAGTCTACCATGGGGGGAGGGATATGGTAGGAACAAAAAAACCAAAAAAATTTTAGCAGAAATAAAAGCTACCATCAAACTTGATGAAGTTGCGCCAGTCAAACCGCTGCCCTGCCGCCGGTCAGACTACCTCGAAGTCATCGGTTAGACCGCCACATTCTCACCGGTCAAACCGTCGGGATCTAGAAAAACATGTATTGATGAAAGTCTTGAAAGTAGATCAACTTTATTGCATCAATATGTGTCTACAAATTGCATCTAAAGCACTCATCTCTCAACTCATGAACTAGGATTGAGACCTCGAAGCAAACTATAACTTTTCTCTCCCAAAAAGTCAATATCTTATAGCCTTAACGCCTCTTCTATTTATAATCTCTTCGAAATTTCTCATTGTTATATCTCAAACAATGATATAAAAGTTTTCAATGAAAAAATAAAATATTTGACAAATTGCAAAGGTAGCATTACTATTACACAACCATTCAAAGTTTCGAGGATCGATAAACTCAACTTCATCTGTGAGATATAAAAATGAGAAACATATGAAAGAAGAAGACAAAAAGAATAGTGTTATTCTTCTGTGATTTGTTACTTTTATATCTGATAAACGAAGTTGAGTTAGTTCTTCACATTTGATCAATTTAGCCAGGCTTGGTTGATATTAAGGTCAGTTTTAGAAGTAGAAAATTATTTATTTCTCAATTGAAGTTCCAGATCCCGGTTTAAGGCATTGGAAACTTGTTATTACACCTCTGCTTCATCGAGAGATTCTAGCTTATTTGTCATTCAAAATTATTCATGAATCGAAGTAGTATCCAGCTAGAACTCTATCCAGAATTGAGAATCAGATGAGAAAGTATATATACGCAGTTGCACTAGTAATCTCAATGCATCAATCATCACCGACCTACCTAGAGATAGTGTATGATTACTTTTCCCAAATGAGACTAAGAATTCTCATATCTACCTTTAGAGCGTCTCATTTCTAGGTGTCTACCTTACTCATCTCCCCTTAGAACATCTCATTTCCAGGGGTCCAACTTACTCTATAGTAGCTCGACCAAATATCGGATAGCGGGTAGTCTTTCTCACACCATGCTTGCACCCATTAGGATATGTTTCTCATACAGATCTGATTGGCTGAAAGAAAGCTTAGTTGAAAAGCAATGTTTTCAGCACCAACATGCGATAAATATTATGGAACAGAGTAATTATAGATCTTTACTCACAACTAAGATCATCATCCAGCGGGTCATCCTGGTGTCTCCCGATCCTATGTGAAGTAGTGAACTCAGGTCGACTGAAATGATCTCATATCACGCTAGTCTCACTTTGCTCGACTGCCTAAAATATTATTTTCAGAGTAAACATTTAGCTTGTAGATATTTCTAAAACTGAATTCCAACCCAACCACATATATAATGGCACCCCCTACATATGGCCGGCAAAAGTGGTTAAAATCATAAATTTTGCGTTGTTGAATGTTTTTACTACCATAAAGAACACAAGCTAGCAATGGCTTATATTGATAAATTATGGGGATAAAATTCTAATAGGACTAGTTGAGGAAAAACTTTGGAATTTGGTCGGACTCCAATTCTATAAACTTGGTCTAATTTTAAAAACTTTGCTGAAGAAAAAAAAAGTAAAATGATTTATAATATAAAACGGAGGGAGTACATGACATCCAATAATCTTTTTCATGGTACGATTTGGTAGTGAATGTTAAGGATAGTAGGTGATTCTCTGCGCTTTGCTGCAGAAATTACTAAGTAACTTTCAATATTTTTTTAATAACAGAGCTAAAAGTAAAAAAAATATATTAGTTATTAACAACAAATAAAACTGATTTTTCAAACTATGCTAAGAGAGAAATAAATTTAATAGACTCTGTATGAGATTGTAGATGAAATATGATATCCCGCACTTTGATTAGATGGATGAATACATGTTAAGAATTATAAAAATGATGGATATATATATGTTAAAAAAGATGATTTGATGTTGATTTATATAATTCAATGTATTATAGATAATGTTGCATGCTTACATAAGTTTTATATGTAATTATTGCTAGTGGATTATGAGATGGTATGTTTGCATGTTGAGATTTAGAATTAGTAGGTTATAACTTTATAGTAAGATATGATTAGTGTAATAATATATTGTACTAAAGGTATTTTGGTCATGGAACATTCATCTTGTACACATATATTGCGCTCGAGGGCTAAAGTCAAATACATGGTATTAGAGCAAGGGACAACACCCTAGCCATCGATCCGTTGTCGCCGGCGATGAGTCATCCATGTTTGAGTCGGTTTTTATGTCCACTCGCTTTTGGAAAATACATATCCATATTTGATTCGGTTTTTAAGTTCTTTCGCTTTTAGAAATACACAAAGAGTTTTATAAGAAATCTCTTTAAACAAACTCGCATGCTAACTTGAGACGATCGGACTCCTAATTGCAGCTTATGATTTTGTATAAAAAAGAAAATCAGTCCCCCGTTACAACGCACGGACATTTTTTCTAGTGATATATACGCGTACGTGCGTATGTGCATGTACACTTATTAGCTATGTGTTTGCATATATGTTCCAGGCGTACATGCTTACATGGGTGGATCTAGACTATCTCAATGGGCTTTTAGTCCTATGCCTCGGGCCACGGCTCAGGTGGCCCGAGGCCTAGGTCCGCCCCTGCGTGCAATACATAATCATGTATGTCATTGGTGTTAAATTGGTCATCGTACTCCATCTATATATATCTGCACATATCGTCGATTAATTAGTTCGCGCCTTGGCGGTGCCGCAGATTGTTCATCTGGCACCGCCCATGGTTCCACGGCAGTGACACATATTATGAGCACGGTATCGCTACCGGCGCCGCATGCCGGGGCTACGGGAGCGTTGGTCCGCAGGACGGCCCCAGTTCCATGCAACGGAGCAGTAGGACCACATCGTTGTCGCATATCCGAGCCGTGGAACCGTCTCGGTGCCTCGCGAACCCATTGGTCACCACAATGCTGCACTTCCGGGCCGCAGGACCGCCGCAGTTCCGCACTTTTGTCCCGCGCGACCGTGGCTCACCCGTTCTGCGGGAACAGCCTAGTCGGCGGTCCTGCGTCTCCACCACACGGCTTGTGAGCGCACCTGCGTTTTCGATCTGCGGCATGTATATATTTTTGCGATTTCTTCCCACGCAGGTATATAAACACAAATTATGTTAAGAAAAAAATATATTCTCAATTTTTTTTCTTCAAGCCTCTGCTTGTCCCCCTGAAACACCCTTTTGTGCCCTGTCATCAACATCCTATGTTTCCTTTCCTATCTTTTGCTAGTATTATGTTGCCATGCTACAAGGCTTTGATTACCCATCATCATTCTGTGCACTACTAGCTCCTTGATTTACAACAAATGTTTGTTAAAATTGCTAGCTTGTTCCATTACCACTATCATCTTCAGCTCCTTATGCTTCCCAGTCCTACATAGATTCTTGGAACTTTGAAACTTTTGTATAGTTTAAACAATCAAGTGAGTCTGGACGAACTCTCCCTATTCTCGCAGTACTTATGTTTCTTTTTGCCAACAATACGTATTATATATGGAATGGTGGCCTTGTCAGTTTTCGTCTCTGCATTATATATGTACTAGTCACTATTACTTTTGGACAGTAAGTGTCATTGAATTGCCAATTGATACATCTAAAACTGTTGATTTCCATTTCTGAATCTGTTCTGTCAAATGAACACAATTTACGCATATCAGTGATATCACCAAAAACCAAACAATAGTTGTGCATATTGTGTCGATCTCAGCAAATTAATAGACATCCGATTGATGTGAGCAACTGTTGATTGTGCATATTCTCTCTCTCTCTATCTCTCTCTCCCCCTCTCTATATTCCAAATAAATTGAATGCCCAGGAACTAAAATATATTTAGTTGTTTACGTAGTACAACATCAAAACAAATGCTAATGCCATCCATTGATGAGACGGCCACCTTGCACTAGTTTTCAACACCTCAGGGGGTGGGGATAAGGTATAAGGAGGCTAAATAGTCACTGTCGATAATAATCAATACGTAAATTAGTTCTTTAAAAAATACATTGATTTAGCTCTTTAATAATATCATTGGAAATTTTGGAACTAGTCCTTATTTCTAGAGGATTTTTACGGTACAATATACTGCTAGTATATCCTGTAAGTATATATGATCTAACGGTATAGATTGATTTAATTTTTTATTTAATTAGATTGCAGTATAAAGTTTGAAAGGGTAATTTTGTCTTTTCTTCGTTATTTTATCATCAAATCGTGCTATCGTCACGTGCTTTGTCATCAAATGGCGCTCAGGATGCTCCTCCCCTAGTGCACGATAAGATCCAGAACCGGGTACTCTCAATTAGATTCAATTTGAACCAAAAATTACTAAAGTGTTGTTTTATTTTCTATCAAATTCCTAATATGCCCTTTTATATACTGCCAGCATATACTGGTAGTATATTGTACCGTAAAAGTTCTCTATTTCTAAATCCTTTCAATGTAAACTACTAATAAAAATCCTGAGAAATATGAAAGCAAAGTGACAAAAACGAGACGTTGATCTGCATTACTTCTCTGATCTCTCTCATTAACTACTCTGTAGAACCTGTTTTTTTGCTAACGGGCTAATGCTTTTTCTAGACTTGCTAATTGCATGGCCTTGTACAGCAAACACAGGGAGAGGGGGGGAGGTATGCTTACATAGGGGCAAATCGTGGTCTATCATTTACTGTTTTGCTAGTATGGCACTATGGGTCTGTTTGGGGAGCTTTAGATTCTAAGAAGCAGCTGTTTGGTAGCTAGCTTCTGAGAATCTGGAAAAGCTCTGAAACCCAGCTTCTGTAGCATCTGGCTTCTTAGTTCATTTTTCAGAATCTGTAACTATATATTCTCAAAAGCCGTGGACTGTTCGGGGCAGCTTCTAGTAGAAGCAGCTTTTGGGAAAAGCTGCAACTGGGACAAGCTCCCCAAACAGGGCCTATAACTCGGTGGGTGTACACCTCCTAAAACGTGTAGAGGCCAGATTAATTTATAATCCTTTATCGTATGTCACTAAACTAGTACATGATTAGCATGTAACATATTTTGGGTCATGGCTGAAGCTACTTCTAGGAGATTGGCTCATTTTGGATCTGAGCACTTGGGCTGGGTTTTACTTTTATTTTCACCTCATTTAAATATATTAATCTGGTCAAATTGAAAGGAAATGAAACCTCCATTAATTCAAACCTATCCGTAGAGTGTGGTTTCATATATATGTTATATGAAAAGTGTGTGTGGTTTTATTTAAGGAGCTGTATCACCACATCAGTAACGTGATTATGAATTTCATCTATCCCCTTAATTACCTGCAGTTTATCATCTCTGAGAGCGCTTTCTCTTGCAGCAAGAGCCGTGATAGAGATGATATGCTGATTTTGTATTGTATTTGAGGAGCTAATAGGTCACTGATATTTACTATAATTTGCAACAATGTGCTCCCCTGATTTCACCATGGCTAAGACAGAGGATCCTTGTCCAGGGCCCTGATGAATGGTTTATTGACTTCTCCATGTGTCCACCAAGGAACAAGAGCCGATGGTGAAAGGGGATCTTCAATTCCTAATGCCTTCCAGTCGCACAAGTGTCCTGCTGCCTACTGTACAATATGATCATTTTAGCTGATCCTGATCAAGCAGCCGCATGCAGCTGCAGCTAGCAGTCAACAGCAAACTTCAGAATATGAGAGGAAACAAGCTGCAGCTGCAGGGGAAGGTGCATTGTGTGTGTTTATCTCTACTTAAAAAGATTATAATGTATTCGTTGTCCGTAATAAAAAAAGACGAAAAAAGACCGATTCCCCTAAGAAACGGCGGAATAACTTAAAAAAAAAAGTGTTACCACAATATTTATTATATAGCATCTGTTACCATAATCCATCGACGGAAAGTAGTTTGTATAACGACTTGCTAAGCAACACAATATTCTTTATCTCAAGGTCATGACTTCCTAACCCACCTTGATCTTTGGGACGACAAGTGATGTCCCACTTCGTAAGTTAGTATTTCTTCTTATATCCATTCCCTTGCCAATAAAACCTAGATCGAAGGTGATCAATTTTCTAAAGTATCCTACTAGGGATTGCAAGGAATGACATCATATATATTAGGAGACTGCTAAGTACCGAGTAAATTAGTGTAAGTCGTCCTTCCAACGAAAGAAGTTTTTATTTCTAGCTACTCAATTTCTTCTCGAATCTTTCAATTTCTTCTTTCCAATCCACATTTCTGAAAATTCTACAATAAATCGTAGTACCAAGATAACAAAATGGAAAAAGTTGCCAACCTAGCAACCAAATATCCGGTTGCACTGATCTCCAGGGGAAGTATCCAGTGCAATCTCCCCATTCAGTGCAATCATACAATCTCCATCTTCCACCGTTGGATCGAGAAATGGACGTCCGAGATTCGTCCACGTCACCATGAGTTAAAAATTGACTCGCAGATTTACCCATGAGTTAAAACTTAATGAGAGTTAATTTTTAACTGATGGTGACGTGGACGAATCTCGGACGTCCATTT
>CM020180.1:22674816-22707227 GCA_009805545.1 Oryza longistaminata | reverse complement strand
TCTACCTGTTCGTCTCCTATGCGCCGCCGCTGCCGCAACTCGCACTGAGTCGCGTGCTAGTGTGCTGCTTGCTACTGTCGGCTCGTGGCGCCGTCGGTAGCAGCGACGGCGCGACATGACTACGGCAAAGATTTGGGGATTTTTGTCGTCCATGGCGCAACTGTTGCGGAGGGGCTGTTTGCAATTGGTGCTTGCGTGGCGTGCCACGTCGGCGCTCAGAGCCGGTCAAGTGGGGTTTAGACTCAATGATCACTTAAAACAAGATGGTGATCTAATGTGTAATTTACAAGATTATGACAAAAGTGACACCCGCCACTCAACTTAAGACGCCGCCATGTATTTTACTCTTATATAAATCCAATAGTTAAACCCTTCTTCTGTGCTCCATTTATTCAACTAGCTATCCTATACTTCTCATGGGAAGTTGATCAGCACGATGGCCTCTCCTGTGCTTCAATGCCAGGCGACGATGTGAGTAGGATCGATAGGCGACAAAGTGAAAAGACTGGATAGATGGTAGTCTAAAGTAAAACTTCATAAAAAAGGTGGTTCAAACGTGTAATGCTCTCTTCAAAATTAAAATTTTGACTATTGAGATGACTGAAAGGAAATCGTAGTTTCCCTTGAACCTACTATTAGCTAAACTACCTAGAAATGCTATATTTTGGAACGAGGAAGTAGCTGAGTAAATGAAAGACGAAGAAGAACAAATAAGTTGAAAATCAAGTGAAATCCGTAATATTACCTTGCAATTAAGCATGGGAAATTAGCGATTACTATTTTCATTGATGAATCTTGTGGTATCTGCCTTAAGCCTCTCTATAACTATTTTTTTTCGAATATGCATAGATTTGCATATCATTTCATTATGAGGGAAAGAAGGTGATGGGTGAAAACATATCACCAAGTTCTCACGACAGACACGAAACGCAAAAAAGAACAAATTAACAAATGCCCATCGCGACCTCCCTACAGAGCAAGCACTATTTCCATAGCAAAATGCTCAGATAGCTTGATGCTCCTGCCAAACACCAAAGGGCACCCTCATTAGCCACTGCTTGGAGAACAACTTCCACACTAGGAGTAGTCCATTAAAGACATAGCTGTTTCTATGTTTCTAAAATCTCCTAAGCAATCAAATAATCATCGAGTTGAGCCTATTTTTTCTCATTCTTTCTCAACCCTCACTGCTCTTGACACAAACTAGAGAAGGTTTGAGTATTATGATCGGTAGCGTCGAAAATAATACAACCTTTGCAAGATCAAGTCTAAACTATACTATTGAAAACACAAAATGACCAAAATATTTTGTATGGATATGAGGCAAACACCGCTTTGCAAGACAGTCAACTGTCCAACATCTGTCATAGACTGCAAACCACATAAAACAAACTTGCATCAAGAAGAGACCAATGTAGGATGGAACACAAGAACCATGTCTACCATTGGGGGGAGGGATATGTAGGAACAAAAAAACCAAAAACTTTTAGCAGAAATAGAAGCTACCATCAAACTTGACGAAGTTGCGCAGTCAACCCGCTGCCCTGCCACCTGTTCAGACTACCTAAGTCATTGTTAGACCGCCACATTCTCACCGGTCAAACCGTCGGATCTAGAAAACACGTATCGATGAAAGTCTTGAAAGTAGATCAACTTTATTACATCAATATGTGTCTACAAATGCATCTAAAGCATCTATCTCTCACTCATGAATTAGGATTGAGACCTCGAAAGCAAACCATAACTTTTCTCTCCCAAAAAGTCGATATCTTATAGCCTTAACGCCTCTTCTATTTATAATCTCTTCAAATTTCTCATTGTTTATCTCAAACACATGATATAAAGGTTTTCAATGAAAAAATAAAAATATTGACAAAATTGCAAAGTAGTATTACTATTACACAACCATTCAAAGTTTCAAGGATCGATAAACTCAACTTCATCTGTGAGATATAAAAATGAGAAACATATGAAAGAAGAAGACAAAAGGAATAGTGTTATTCTTCTGTGATTTGTTACTTTTATATCTGATAACGAAGTTGAGTTAGTCTTCACATTTGATCAATTTAGCCAGCTTGGTTGATATTAGGTCAGTTTTAAGTAGAAAATTATTTATTTCTCAATATGAAGTTCCAGATCCCGGTTTAAGGCATTGGAAACTTGTTTATTACACCTCTGCTTCATCGAGAGATTCTAGCTTATTTGTCATTCAAAATTATTCATGAATCGAAGTACTATCCAGCTAGAACTCTATCCAGAACTGAGAATCAAATGAGAAAGTATATATACACAGTTGCACTAGTAATCTCAATGCATCAATCATCACCGACCTACCTAGAGATAGTGTATGATTACTTTCCCAAATGAGACTAAGAATTCTCATATCTACCTTTAGAGCGTCTCATTTCTAGGTGTCTACCTTATCATCTCCCCTTAAACATCTCATTTCCAGGGGTCCAACTTACTCTATAGTAGCTCGACCAAATATCGGATAGCGGGTTGTCTTTCTACCACCATGCTTCACCATTAGGATATGTTTCTCTACAGATCTGATTGGCTGAAAGAAAGCTTATTGAAAAGCAATGTTTTCAGCACCAACATCGCATAAATATTATGGAACAGAGTAATTATAGATCTTTACTCACAACTAAGATCATCATCCAGCGGGTCATCCTGGTGTCCCCCGATCCTATGTGAAGTAGTGAACTCAGGTCGACTGAAATGATCTCATATCACGTAGTCTCACTTTGCTCGACTGCCTAAAATATTATTTTCAGAGTAAATATTTAGCTGTGTATATTTCTTAAAACTGAATTCCAACCCAACCACTATATAATGGCACCCCTACATATGGCCGGCAAAAGTGGTAAAATCATAAATTGCGTTGTTGAATGTTTTTACTACCATAAAAACACAAGCTAGCAATGCTTTATTGATAAATTAATGGGATAAAATTCTAATAGACTAGTGAGGAAAAACTTTGGATATTGGTCGGACTCCAATTCTATAAACTTGGTCTAATTTTAAAAACTTTGATGAAGAAAAAAAGGTAAAATGATTTATAATATTAACGAGGAGGACATGACATCCAATAATCTTTTTCATGGTACGATTTTGTAGTGAATGTTAAGAATAGTAGGTAATTCTCTGCGCTTTGCTGCAGAAATTACTAAGTAACTTTCAATATTTTTTTAATAACAGAGCTGAAAGTAAAAAAAAATATATTAGTTAAACAGCAAATAAAACTGATTTGTCAAACTATGCTAAGAGGAAATAAATTTAATAGACTCATAGTATTTGTAGATGAAATATGATATCCCGCACTTTGATTAGATGGATGAATACATGTAAGAATTATAAAAATAGGATTATATATGTTAAATAAGATGATTTGATGTTGATTATTAAATTCAATGAATTATAGATAATGTTGCATGCTTACATAAGTTTTATATGTAATTATTGCTAGTGGATTATGAGATGGTATGTTTGCATGTTGAGATTTAGAATTAGTAGGTTTATAACTTTACACTAAGATATGATTAGTGCAATAATATATTGTACTAAAGGTATTTTGGTCATTGAACATTCATCTTGTCCACATATTTTGCCCTCGAGGGCTAAAGTCAAAGACATGGTATAAGAGCAAGGGACAACACCCTAGCCGTCAACCCGTCGTCGCCGGCGGTGAGTCATCCGTGTTTTGAACTTTTTAAGTCCATTCGCTTTTGGAAAATACATATCCATATTTGATTCGGCTTTTAATTCTTTCGCTTTTAGAAATACATAAAGAGTTTTATAAGAAATCTCTTTAAACAAACTCGCATGCTAACTTGAGACGATCGGACTCCTAATTGCAACTTATGATTTTGTTATAAAAAAAGAAAATCAGTCCCCCTTGCAACGCACAAACATTTTTTCTAGTGATATATACAGTACGTGCTTTGTGCATGTACCCTTATTAGCTATGTGTTTGCATATATGTTCCATGCGTACATGCTACATGGTGGATCTAGACTATCTCAATGGGCTTTTAGGTCCTAGGCCTCGGCCAGGTCCACCCTGCGTCAATACAGCTGTGGCCCGAGGTCTAGGTCCGCCCCTGCATGCAATACATAATCATGTATGTCATTGCGCGTTAAATTGGTCATCGTACTCCACGTATATATCTGCACATATCGTCGATTAATTAGTTGCGCCTGCAGTGCCGCAGATTGCTTATTCACCGCCCGTGGTTCCACGCAGTGACATATATTAGGAGTGCGGTATCACTACCGGCGCCGCATGCCGGGGCTACGGAGCTTGGTCCGCGGACGGCCCCAGTTCCATGCAACGGAGCATAGGACCACATCGTTGTCGCATATCCGAGCCGTGGAACCGTCTCGGTGCCTCGCGAACCCATTGGTCACCACAATGCTCACTTCCGGGCCGCAGGACCGCCGCAGTTCCGCACTTTTGTCCCGCGCGACCGTGGCTCACCCGTTCTCGGGAACAGCCTAGTCGGCGTCCTGCGTCTCCACAACATGGCTTGTGAGCGCACCTGCTTTTTCGATCTGCGGCATGTGTATATTGCGATTTCTTTCCCAAGCAGGTACATAAACACAAATTTATTAAGAAAAAAAATATATTCTCAATTTTTTTTCTTCAAGCCTCTGCTTGCCCCCGAAACACACCCTTTTTGCCCTGTCATTAACTTCTATGTTTCCTTTCCTATCTTTTGCTAGTATTATGTCCTGCTTACAAGGCTTTGATTACCCATCATCATTCTGTGCACTACTAGCTCCTTGATTTACAACAAAATGTTTGTTAAAATTGCTGGCTTGTTCCATTACCACTATCATCTTCAGCTCCTTATGCTTCCCAGTCCTACATAGATTCTTGGAACTTTGAAACTTTTGTATAGTTTAAACAATCAAGTGAGTCTGGACGAACTCTCCCTATTCTCGCAGTACTTATGTTTCTTTTTGCCAACAATACTAATTATATATGAATGGTGGCCTTGTCAGTTTTCGTCTCTGCATTATATATGTACTAGTCACTATTACTTTTGGACAGTAAGTGTCATTGAATTGCCAATTGAAACATCTAAAACTGTTGATTTCCATTTCTGAATCTGTACTGTCAATGAAACACAATTTACGCATATCAGTGATATCACCAAAAACCAAACAATAGTTGTGCATATTGTGTCTCAGCAAATAATAGACATCGATTGACGTGAGCAACTGTTGATTGTGCATATCATCTCTCTCTCTCTCTATCTCTCTCTCCCCCCTCTATATTCCAAATAAATTGAATGCCCAGGAACTAAAAAATATTTAGTTGTTTACGTAGTACAACAAATCAAACAGAATGCTAATGCCATCCATTGATCAGACGGCCACCTTGCACTAGTTTTCAACACCTCGGGGTGGGGATAAGGTATAAGGAGGCCAAATAGTCACCGTCGATAATAATCAATATATAATTAGTTCTTTAAAAAAACTTTGATTTAGCTCTTTAATAATATCATTGAAATTTTGGAACTAGTCCTTATTTCTAAATCCTTCAATGTAAACTACTAACTGAAAAAAAAAACTACTAATAATAAATCCTGGGACATATGAAAGCAAAGTGACAAAATCGAGACGTTGGTCTGCATACTTCTTTGATCGATCTCTCTCATTAACTAATCTGTAGAACCTGTTTTTTTGCTAACGGGCTAATGCCTTTTTAGACTTGCTAATTGCATGGCCTTGTACAACAAATACAGCGGAGGGGGGGGAGGTATGCTTACATAGGGAAATCGTGGTCTAATCATTACTGTTTGCTAGTATGGCACTATGGGTCTGTTTAGGGAGCTTTAGATTCTGAAAAGCAGTTGTTTGGTAGCAGCTTATGAGAATCTGGAAAAGCTCTGAAACCAGCTTCTGGCTTCTAGTCATTTTTCAAAATATGTAACTACAGATTCTCAGAAGTTTGGACTGTTTGGTAGCTTCTAGCAGAAGCAGCTTTTCCCAAAAAGCTACAGCTGGACAAGCTCCCCAAACAGGCCCTATAAACCTCCTCAAAGGTGTGTAGAGGCCGGATTAATTTATAATCCTTTATCGTATGTCACTAAACTAGTACTTTCTCCGTTTCACAATATAAGTCATTCTAATTTTCCATATTTTATTTGATGTTAATGTCTAGATCATTACATATATGAATGTAGGAAATGCTAGAATGATTGCATTGTGAAACGGAGAAGTATTTGAGGATCTAATAGGTTACTGATATTTACTATACTTTGCAACAATGTGCTCCCCTGATTTTACCATGGCTAAGACAGAGGATCCCTGTCCAGGGCCCTGATGAAGAGAGATGTCATGAATGGTTCATGACTTCTTCATCTGTCCCAAGGAAGAAAAGACGATGGTGAAAGGGTGTGTAGGCAATTCACCTGCTGAATTGGACAGATTTGGGATCTTCAATTCCTGATGCCTTCCAGTCGCACAAGTGTCCTGCTGCCTACCGTCACAATATGATCATTTAGCTGATCCTGATCAAGCAGCCGCATGCAGCTGCAGCTAGCAGTCAACATCAAACTTCAGAATATGAGAGGAAACAAGCTGCAGCTGCAGCGGAAGGTGCATTGTGTGTATTTATCTCTACTTCTTAAAAAGATTATAATGTATCCGTTGCGTAATAAAAAAAACGAAAATAGTCCGATTAAACTAAAAAAAATGTCTTACCACAATATTTATTACATAGCATATGTTACCATAATTCATCGGTGAAAAAGTTGTTATAACGACTTGCTAAGCAACACAATATTCTTTATCTCAAGGTCATGACTTCCTAACCCACCTGGATCTTTGGGACGACAAGTGATGTCAACTTCGTAAGTCAGTATTTCTTCTTATATCCATTCCCTTGCCAATAAATCTAGATCGAAGGTGATCAAGTTTCTAAAGCATCCTACTAGGGATTGCAAGGAATGACATCATAATATATTAGGGACTGCTAAGTACCGAGTAAATTAGTGTAAGACGTCCTTCCAACGAAAGAAGTTTTTATTTCTAGCTACTCAATTTCTTCTCAAATCTTTCAATTTCTTCTTTCCAATCCACATTTCTGAAAATTCTACAATGAATCGTAAGTACCAAGATAACAAAATGGAAAAAGTTGCCAACCTATCAACCAAATATCCGGTTGTACTGATCTCCATATTCAATCGCTTCAACAAAATTCACGAACTGTTTCATGTCTGATGACGACTCCATCTAAAATGTTCCATCCATGGATGAAAGTTGTTTGGGTTGGGTTTACTAAATGGTCGGCTACCGAACTAATTCGGTTTGTAGCCACCTTAGTGAATATCTTATAGATGAATTTAATAAGCATATCGGTTTGTATTATTTGATTCGATTTGCTTCATGAACTTTCAGAACTAGAATAATCATCCAAAAATTTAGTCCAAAAATTGGAAGACTGCTATTGTGGAAATCACTAAATAAATTCATCTGGTCATGCTGAATGACGTCCCAAATTTTTTTGTTAAAATTGAACAGGAAAACCAGCTGGTCCAAGCATCCAAGTAGGAGGCCGCTGTCTGACGTGAGATCGGTGGTGAGCTCTAGTTCCTGTCTTCCTGATGCCTTCCAGTCGCAGTAGTGCAGCTGGCAGCAGTAGCACTCAACAACAACAAAACTAAAGATTTCGTGAGGCAAGTCGTAGCTGGAACAAATAGTTGTATGTTTATATATATGGGGGCAAATTGAGGTCCATCATTTATTATTTTCCATGTCTGGCACTAATGTACATAGATGGTTAGCAGAGAGAACATATATAAGGCTCTTGGGTGAAGCTATCACTAGGAGATTGGCTCATTTTGGAGGCTACTCAATTGGGCTGTTTTTGTTTTCATTTTTTATTCACCTCATTTCAATATATTTAATTATCTGGTCGGCTAGGAACGAGTGTCTGCATATATGGGCTGGCTAGGCATATATATTGTGCATAATTGTACATAGCGAAACGTCGGTAGTATGTTTATTATTATTTCCAAATCAAGCTGTCCACTTGTTGCAAAACCGATAAACATTTGGTTAGAATGAAATCCAGAGTATTAATATTTGTCACTAGCTGGTCGATCGTTTGATCAGCACGATGTAAATGTTGTGGATGGGCATGCCGTCTACTTGAGTTGGATATTTTATTACGTTATCATCAGTGTGTTTTGTCACACTTTAACTAGTTTATTTATCCAACCTCCTCAACCATTTAAAACTTGGCAAATTGACATCTGAAGGAAAATTTGATAGCTCATGAGAAAAAGGAAATCGCGAAGAGATAATAAAGCGGAACGATGAGAAATCCATCATATATGTTACATCAGTAATGCGATTATGACACTGGTGGAGAAGAGGTTTTTACTCCCGGTTCGTAACCCCCCGTAGTCCCGGTTTTCCAACCAGGACTACGAATCCGGGATTAAAGATCACTATCTTTAGTCCCGGGTGAAAAAACCGGGTGTAAAAATCCATTTTTAGTCCCGGAGATTGGGTTGCTACTTTATTCTTTTCTTTTCTTCATTTTTTTAATATATTGATTCACTCTATCCCATTCCAAAATCCCAATTCAATCATCCCCGAATAGTCTCCAAATTCTCAAATCGATATCTCCAAATACATCACAAAATCTTAAAAAAATTACATCATAACTTCTACCAAATTCATCACAAATACATCACATATTCACATCACACAAATCTCAGATCCAAATCACATATTCTCAAAAAAAAAAAAAGACGAACGGCTGTCGGCGCTACGCCGCCGCGCGAGGCGCCAGAGCACCCCGGCCGCCTGCCCGGCCCTCCGCCCCGCTTGCAGAGGAGGTGGGGAGGAGGGAGGAGGGAGGAGGAGAGAAGAGATAAGGGTGTGACTGTGAGGAGAGGAGTTAAAGAGAGGAGGAGATTGTATCCGATCCGCGTGCAACCACTCCGCTTAGGTCCGACTTTTTTCCGGTTGGTGTACCGATAATTTAGTCCGGTTTGGTAACAGCAACCCGGAGTAAAGGTTATATCGATCTTTTTTCCCGGTTGGTAACACCAACCGGGACTATAAATGGATCTT
This sequence comes from Oryza longistaminata, assembly GCA_009805545.1. NCBI lineage: Eukaryota > Viridiplantae > Streptophyta > Magnoliopsida > Poales > Poaceae > Oryza > Oryza longistaminata. The sequence goes on along the minus strand of CM020180.1, from coordinate 22,698,132 downwards.
CAACTGGGACTAAAGATTGAAAAGTAGCATTGAGCTTTCAAACCGGGACTAAAGATGTTTTTAGTCCCGGTTTTTAATACAACCAGGACTATTGTGAAATCTGGTGGACCGACCAAAGATGATTTCTCCACAAGTGTGAATTTCATCTATCCCCTTGCCTGCGGTTTATTAGCATTGAGAGAGTGTTTTCTCTTGCAGCAAGAGCCGTATATAATGGCGATTATATAATACTCCTTCCGTCCCTAGATATTCAACGGCGTTGATTTTTTAAAACATGTTTGACCGTTCGTCTTATTCAAAAACTTTTGTGAATATTATTGTAAAACTTGAGTAGTAATAGTATGTTTAACAATAAATCAAATGATAGGAAAGTAATTAATAATTACTTAAATTTTTTGAATAAGATGAACGGTCAAACATATTTAAAAAAGTCAACGGTGTCAAATATTTAGAGACGGAGGGAGTATATATATTAATTTTATGTTGTATTTTAGGAGGTAACAAGTTACTCATATTTCCCAAAGATAAAACACCGTGCACTCCTGACACACCATGGCTAGCTATAAGAGACAGGATCCTTCTCCTGGGTGAACACACACGCATATATATATATATGGCAAAGAACAAGTGACAAAATTAAGGCTGTGCTGCACAATCCCGCGAATAATCAGATGAATTGAGCAAATTAACTAACTTTAATGTAGTCTTGCGCAAACTATTGGCCTCGTGCCATGAGAGCTTGATCAAGCCAATCTTTGCAATTCACAACTTTCGTCCCGAATTTTTTTTTCCCAAAGTAACACGGCGCTGCTAGCTAGCAATCTCGCTGTATACAGGTTTAAGAGCCCAATGCACGGTTAATCGACGTGCTAGCAGCTTGCCCGGAAACAATGAGATCCTTGGCAAGCTACATTTCTTGATGCCTTCCAATCGCACCAGTATTGTCCTAGTTTGTAATGTACAATTTAATCAAGCAGCTGCATGCAGCTCAGCTAGCAGTCAACAACAAACTTCAGAATATGAGAAGAAACGAGCTGGAGCTGCAGCAGAAGGTGCATGTGTATTTATATGTAGAGTATTGTTCTCTACTGCCCTTGACAATATGTACTCGGAGGTGTCAATGGTCATTCAGCAGCCCATTGTTTGGAATAAGCCAAATGGCATATTTGTAAATGAAAAATAATTTGTGAATATAACTTTTATATACGTGTTCGTAACGATTTAAAAACAAAGGCTGAAATATAAACTACGATAAAAAAACCCCTAAAATCAACTCTAAATTTGAGTTTAAAAATTTAAATTTTGGCTGATAAGCATAAGCATAAGAGCAAAGATGAGTCTGCAAGTCGTTTGTCTGCCTCGCCTGCATTTTCGTCTGCCAAACTATGATTAGCAGACAATATCTAGGCCTTGCCACACCAATCCCCATAGCGTGGCAAGACCTCGTTGCACGCCAAAGCTGTTGGCGTGGCATACTGATTCACCAAGCCATTTTATTTTATGCTGCCAATACATATGATACAGAAGCCAGAAGGGTTAATTGACAGTACTTTTTTTTAATGGGTATGGAATTCAGATATGAAAATAAGTTTTTTTAGTGTTTATTTTTTTGTTTTCAATAAAATTAGGGCCATTAATTCATGCACCGGCTAACCTAGTAGTGATCGAAGCGATCGCCGACGGCCAGCCAAGAAGCATCGATGAACAGCAAAGACATTGGCTGAGAGGTGTCACGCATGACTGATTTCGTGACAATCGCACAGCTCCACAGAGGAATTAGAATGATAGACAGTCTGAGGATCTCAAGACGGACAGCAGTGTGCTTGCCTACATGACACCACCGGTAAGCTTCTGTTCCTGATGCCTTTCAATCACAATTAATAGTGCCATTTTTTCCCCCTGATAATGGAAAATTGGAAGCTAATCTAGACTGTATATGAAAAGAAGATTCATCCTAGCTTCTGATGTGGCAGTGTCAGTGTGTGTATTTGTGATATGTTAGCACTCAACAAAAAACTTGAGATCACTTTGAGAGGTACAGCTAGAATAGATGGGCTGTATGTTTATATAAAGAAAAATTTTACAGTACGTCTTTGAATGGTACTCCCTCCGTCCTAAAATATAGCAACTTTTACTTGAATGGGATGTATACCGGTACTACGAATCTGGACAGGAGGCATGCATGTCTAAATTCGTAGTACTAGAATACGTCCTATCCAACCAAAACTTGTTATATTTTGGGTTGGAGGGAGTACTAATTTTTTACTGAAAACTTTGATACTTCTTGGTAGCTGAGGTATATATTGATATGTACAACATAAAATTGTTGGGCATATAATCTTCTTCTTTTTTTACTTGAAATTATGTGCTCTATAAAATTCAATTCCTGATGCTTCTCAATCCTATCTTGTAAGATTGTAGGAGTATAGCAGGCATTAATCCATATATTCTTTGAAGTTGGAACCCTCTTTATTTAGCAAAGTATTGAGTTTCTACCTAAACTAACTTTCTGTGTTCTTGCAATACTTGCTTTGTTTATATCTCCCAGTCTGCAATATATGCAGTGGTAGCCTTGTCACGTTCAGTTTCTGTCGACATTGGTACAACTCTACCATTACTTTGGTCCTTTGGAGAGCAAGTGACAAATAAATAATGGACTGATGCATTAAACGTTGTTGATTCCCATTTTAAAATGTGGTCCAGAAAATGAATAGTACAATTTAGGCATATGAACAAGCCAAACAGTACTAATTCTGCATAGTGTGTCTCAGCAAATTAAATATAAATGGCATTCACATGAAGTGAGCTTGAACACAATATTCAGCTGTGTTTCCATAGGAGAACTCCAGCAGTATCATAATCATATCCAGCAGTGAGAGCCAGTGAGACCTTGTAAATGTTATTATGTAATAGAGTCTTGATCAACATCTCAGGAGATATTGCCACTAAACGCCGGATGATGATGGCCTCTTGCCTGAGCAGGACTTTCAGGTCCCTGGTGACAAACATTTTTAACCATTCCAAGTCCTGCGCGCGAATAATGAATATTACAGGTCATTTGAATTAATTTTGGTTTGATTTTACATAATTGTTTTGCATTTTGGATTTTGTAATGAGATGGGCATAAACAATGTTGCATTTGACACACAGGAGAAAATGCATGAAGAAATTAAATGAAATAAAATGACCAAATTGAATAGGGATAATAAATCAAGCCAATAACCCATTGGTTAATGACATAATGTACCATATATATGTACCGATATATGTTGGTTGGATAGCTAATTTGATATACATCTATCTATCTATACCTCTGTACTAATCGGGCACTTTTTAGGTGCTCCCACGTTAACTGGGAATTATCAGCCGTTGATTACGTAAATTGTTCAACCATGGCCGTAGATTGTGCTGCAAATTTAACGTTGATGTCCAATCTAAACCGTACTGGGCTCATCCTAAGGCCCACAAAAAATATCTCCAAACAGCCCACATAATATCTCCAAACAGCAATTATCTACAGCCATTGATTCTATCTCAAATACTTTTAGGGCACCCACAATGGTTATCTATAGGCTCTCTACAAGAGATCCATGTCAGCATATTTTCCTACTTGGAAGATATTAAATGAAGAGAGAGAGCAAAACTATCTACTAACTTAGAGATAGTCTATAGAGAAAAACGAGGCAATGCATGAGAGAGCTATAGATACCCATGTAGACATACTATTGAGGTGGTTTACTATTAATCTAGTCTATTGCTGAGATGTACATGTTTTATACAGAGCACCTTACTTTACCATTGCGGATGCTCTTATCTCCAAGTGGTAACGATAGGGAGGCAGATAGAGTTGACTCGAACGAACAACAGGAGATGATCCCCACGGATTGCCGACGATCCGGATTCCGAGCGGAGGTACCGAGACGAACGGAAATCCATCGAAGTTTTAATCTCCCACAAGACAACATCCAGATATCTCAGGTTAGGTATTGTTTTTTATCAATCCAGATGGATTTCTCATCTCACACAATTTTGATCTAAGATTGCTGGGGCTTAGATTCACTAACCTGACCCTATAAATTCCCTTGCACATCCGTCTCCACAATCCTCTGCCATCGCATCTACAGTCCACGAAGCAATCCTCCATCGTTGCATTTGCTAGCCACGCAAGACTCAGGTACCCAATTTTGTGTGTTTATGGTATCTATTTTCCCTAATTAAGTTGTCTCGATATATTTTTCTTATTAAATATTTTGTTTTAAATTTGGTGACAGCTTTCTAATCTGAAATTACATCATCCGAAACTCACCTATGACATAATTTGATCCAATTAACAGGATAATCTACATCAGATCGATAAGTTTCGTTCAACCAAAGAAGATTGATCTGTTCAAATTTGTTGCATATACAGAGTCCATGTAGGTATTCTTCCATGTTTTAATTGAGTAATTCTACGGTCCTTGAGGAGGTACCATGAGGTGCAAAAATTTTAGTGTAAAATTTGGTACCTCTTAGTACCAAAAAGATACCTTATGGTACCTCCTCAAGGACCGTAAAATTGCTCTTCTTAATTTCAAATTTGGGCTGAAATACTGGATTATATAATGCCGATATTTTGCCTATGTTCTGTATTCAGATTGGCAGTTGACTAACAGCTCATCCAATATATAATCGATTTATGCAACCAGCTAATTGATGTTAAATAAGACTAATTGTCGATGAAACGGCGATCCCAGGAATCAAATGGTTTTTTGTGGAGCTCCCTAGCACCTTCGTTGTCCATCCGTTGAAGTCGGGGCTGGACCTCTGATCGAACCACTTGACAATATCCCGGTACTTTGCAACTCTCACCAGCTGCCAGATGTGAGCACTAAGCCTAGCCCTGGACGTGGTCATAGGCATGGTCAAGAATATAATTTGCTGACTTGTTGGACTCCTCATCGTCTCGAAAAGACTTGAGCAGTACTCCTTGACAGCATGATCTTCTTGACGATGGTGAACACATCATCTCTCTTGCTCGGTGAACGTGAGGATGGAATCCATGGTAAGCTTCGTTCCCTGATGCCTTCCAATCGCACTAATGTGGCATCTTTGGCTGTGTTCAACTTCAATATGCTTGTTTGCTGATCAGTTCGATCGAGGAGCAGCAGCAGTAGTACCACACATAGGCCTTGAGGATAACACATAAAGCTGGAACGGAAGGGTTTGCAAGTCTGGTGCTGTTCTATACAGGGGCAGACCTACCACTATGGCATGCTGTGGCGCATGCCATAGCTAACCTTCGTCGCGAATACCCCCACCCCCAGCTTCCATAGGTGTTTTTTATCATGAGTCGCATATATATGGAGCAGCAGACATCAGTGTTGTTGGCTGTAGACGCGCGAGGAAGAAGATGAACAGCTCCCTTTGCTGTGTTAATTAATGGACCAGATGTTGTAGCTCCTTCACAGTCATTCAAGACCATCACTACCGTGTTGATGTTTTCTATGCTGCTCTTGATGCTATCAACAGTTCAACACAGAGATGAACCATCTCTTCAATATGAGGTATTCCGTGACTGCAATGTGTGCTTTTTTACGTTTTTTCTTCGATTGGAATGAAGGGGGTGTTTAGATCCCGGGGTGTAAAGTTTCGGCGTGTCACATCAGGTGTTATATAGGGTGTCGCATGGGGTGCTCGGGTATTAATAAAAAAATAATTACAGAATCCGTCAGTAAACCGCGAGACGAATTTATTAAGCCTAATTAATCTGTCATTAGTAAATGTTTACCGTAGCACCACATTGTCAAATCATAAAGCAATTAGGCTTAAAAGATTCGTCTCGCATATTAGTCGCAATCTGTGCAATTAATTATTTTTTTAGTTTATATTTAATATCTTCATGTACGTCTTCAAACGTTCGATGTGACAAGGTGAAAAATTTTAGGGTGGATGTAAACAGGGCCGAAATGCTTTGAATCAACTCGTTTGTCTTCGCCATAGCTATATTTTTATCCTGGGCCCGCCACTGGTTCTATATATGCAGGGAGGTAGACAAAACATGTAATTGTGTACTCTGTGGGTGTGTCTCTCTGGGTGTATATATGATACCTTTTTATAAAATCAATTTAATGTAACTCTAAGCTTTGGCCAGAGCATGTTAATGAAGCTACTTGATTTATTTTAGGTTTGTCTCCATAAATCTCACATGTCAAGAAATTTTTAGATCTTTTGAACTGGTTTTTTTTCAATTCTTTTTCACCTCAACTGAGGGCATCTATCTAGTCAGCTAGGACAGACTCTGATCAGGGCCTGTTTGGTACAGCTCCACCTCAACCTCTTTTGGAGATGGAGCTCAGCTAAACAATTTCAGCTCCACCTAAAATGAGAGCGGAGTTGGGTGGAGCGCTCTCACAAAATGAACTAGAGAGATGAAGCTGGCTTAAGCTGCTCCACAACTTTACTCCGGCTCTAACTCCTGTAACTAAATTTAGAAGTTGGAGCTCTACCAAGCAAACCCTTGATCCAAGACTCATTGCAGACAAGGCTTTTACAAAATATCTAATATCCTGAGTTTGATTTTACATAATTGTTTTGCATTTTGGATTTTGTAATGAGATGGGCATAAACAATGTTGCATTTGACACACAGGAGAAAATGCATGAAGAAAATGAAATAAAATGACCAAATTGAATAGGGATAATAAATCAAGCAAATAACCCATTGGTTAATGACATAATGTACCATATATATGTACCGATATATGTTGGTTGGGTAGCTAATTTGATATACATATATATAACTCCTGAACCAAATGGATATATATAACTGACCAACCAGATCAGTGCCCAAACAGAAAGCTCTTGTTGTTTGTCACTATGAAGAGCTCAACAGCTAGTGGAGGCAGCAAGGAGGGTTCCACGGTGCTGTATGGACAAACTAACAGCCTCATTATTTGGCTGTTTGGTGGAATAAGCCAAATAGCATATTCGCAAACGGAAAGTTTGTGAATAAAACTTTTATATACGTCTTCTTATTGATCTAAAAGCAAAGGCTGAAAAATAAATTTGATGAAAAAACCCCCCAAATCAGCTCCAAATTTAAGATTGAAAATTTAATTTTTTGCTGATAAGTATAAGCATAAGCGAAAAGATGAGGCCGTAAGCTTTTAGTATGTATAGTGTGTGTCACTCCTCAAATTCTTTAAAAAGAGAAAAATGGTATGGGTAGACTTATCTTAAAAAGCACTACCATTACATTATAAACTTGTAGGATTTTATAAACTTATTATAGTATAAAATTGATAGGTCAAAGTTTCAAAGATTTAATCGATCATTTTCTCCAACTCCCTCCACTCACTAGACCAAGGTTATTAGCACTAGATCTGACTAACCGCCGCTGTCCCAGCACAGCCGCCAACACCATCATCAATCTTCCTCATGTTGTTGTTGCCGCCATCTCCCAGCGGCAGGCCAATGTACAGATTCGGAGCAAGAGGACCCTAGCACGAGCATCCCTTTTCCACCTCCCATTCCTTCGGCTCAGTGCCACCTCTCCTCCTCCTCCCTCGCCAGTCTCCACATCAAGCCGCTTAATCCAGATGGACATAGAGGAGGAGATAGAGAGAGGGGAGGTTGGGAGGAGGCAAGGCAGCTAGCGGTGGTAGCATTGGCTTCAGGAGTAGACCGAGGGATATAGAGAGGAAGAGATATTGGGAGAGGCGGAGAGAATTAGAGTCTGGGTTGCCCTCAAAAGATTTGATCAATTGACTTCTTTGGTCGGATCGATTATTACCTGTGCCAATTCATTTAAAAAACTGGTACTATAAGCTGTTATTGAATTTACTTAAATAGAACAAGATCCTAATAACGAGCTCGTATATATTTATTTAATTGATTTAATTGACCATGCATGCATATGTCTCACTAGAAGGCGACAGTACATTGAAATATTAGTCAACAAGCCAACTCCGTCTCAAAATATAACATCTTTAATTTGGTTATAAATCTGGATGCACAATCATCCAGCTTCATAGAACTACAATATTGTAGAGCACAAGCAATAGTTAAAAAGTATGAGTTCGGTAAAGAAGTTGCTTAACCTAACAAACATAAACATTAATTAATCAACATGGCTCAGGACAGAGTACGACGACAGAAAATCAGAACAGGAATTTAAATTCGCTGAATGATGTAACTAATGGCTTATAAGACTAATTGTCGATGAAGCGGCGATCCCAGGAATTAAATGGTTTTTTGTGGAGCTCCCTAGCACCTTCGTTGTCCATCCGTTGAAGTCGGGGCTGGACCTCTGATCGAACCACTTGACAATATCCCGGTACTTTGCAACTCTCACCAGCTGCCAGATGTGAGCACTAAGCCTAGCCCTGGACGTGGTCATAGGCATGGTCAAGAATATAATTTGCTGACTTGTTGGACTCCTCATCGTCTCGAAAAGACTTGAGCAGTACTCCTTGACAGCATGATCTTCTTGACGATGGTGAACACATCATCTCTCTTGCTCGGTGAACGTGAGGATCGAATCCATGGTAAGCTTCGTTCCCTGATGCCTTCCAATCGCACTAATGTGGCATCTTTGGCTGTGTTCAACTTCAATATGCTTGTTTGCTGATCAGTTCGATCGAGGAGCAGCAGCAGTAGTACCACACATAGGCCTTGAGGATAACACATATAGCTGGAACGGAAGGGTTTGCAAGTCTGGTGCTGTTCTATACAGGGGCAGACCTACCACTATGGCATGCTGTGGCGCATGCCATAGCTAACCTTCGTCGCGAATACCCCCACCCCCAGCTTCCATAGGTGTTTTTTTATCATGAGTCGCATATATATGGAGCAGCAGACATCAGTGTTGTTGGCTGTAGACGCGCGAGGAAGAAGATGAACAGCTCCCTTTGCTGTGTTAATTAATGGACCAGATGTTGTAGCTCCTTCATAGTCATTCAAGACCATCACTACCGTGTTGATGTTTTCTATGCTGCTCTTGATGCTATCAACAGTTCAACACAGAGATGAACCATCTCTTCAATATGAGGTATTCCGTGACTGCAATGTGTGCTTTTTTACGTTTTTTCTTCGATTGGAATGAAGGGGGTGTTTAGATCCCGGGGTGTAAAGTTTCGGCGTGTCACATCAGGTGTTATATAGGGTGTCGCATGGGGTGCTCGGGTATTAATAAAAAAATAATTACAGAATCCGTCAGTAAACCGCGAGACGAATTTATTAAGCCTAATTAATCTGTCATTAGTAAATGTTTACCGTAGCACCACATTGTCAAATCATAAAGCAATTAGGCTTAAAAGATTCGTCTCGCATATTAGTCGCAATCTGTGCAATTAATTATTTTTTTAGTTTATATTTAATATCTTCATGTACGTCTTCAAACGTTCGATGTGACAAGGTGAAAAATTTTAGGGTGGATGTAAACAGGGCCGAAATGCTTTGAATCAACTCGTTTGTCTTCGCCATAGCTATATTTTTATCCTGGGCCCGCCACTGGTTCTATATATGCAGGGAGGTAGACAAAACATGTAATTGTGTACTCTGTGGGTGTGTCTCTCTGGGTGTATATATGATACCTTTTTATAAAATCAATTTAATGTAACTCTAAGCTTTGGCCAGAGCATGTTAACGAAGCTACTTGATTTATTTTAGGTTTGTCTCCATAAATCTCACATGTCAAGAAATTTTTAGATCTTTTGAACTGTTTTTTTTTTTTCAATTCATTTTCACCCCAACTGAGGGCATCTATCTAGTCAGCTAGGACAGACTCTGATCAGGGCCTGTTTGGTACAGCTCCACCTCAACCTCTTTTGGAGATGGAGCTCAGCTAAACAATTTCAGCTCCACCTAAAATGAGAGCGGAGTTGGGTGGAGCGCTCTCACAAAATGAACTAGAGAGATGAAGCTGGCTTAAGCTGCTCCACAACTTTACTCCGGCTCTAACTCCTGTAACTAAATTTAGAAGTTGGAGCTCTACCAAGCAAACCCTTGATCCAAGACTCATTGCAGACAAGGCTTTTACAAAATATCTAATATCCTGAGAAGTACCACATGATTAAAACATCTTCGTAAGGGCTGCAAACAAGCCCTAAATTTGGATGGTCCGGAACTGAAGGATAAGACGCTGGAGGGAAAAAAAAACATGTTGACAAGTTGCAGAAGAAAAAGAGGATCGAGGTGGCAACTTACTTGGGGCAAGCTATGCTCACGAACGCGGACAAACGAGTTTTGATGGTCCCATACCACCTAACGTAAGCAACTTCCCCTTTGTTCCGTTCATTTATTATAACCGCACATTAAAATATCGTAATTCATAAACCGTGTTTGCAGCGATCACTATATATTCCTCATATATCCAAGGGACCACATTGTCGTAGTTCTTGATCCAGCCAACTACGAGGAGAAGACGTTCATGGAGTTCCTTATCTTGCTTAATTTTAAAGTTAGCTCAATCAAATATTTCAACTTTGTAGAGGACACGACTATTACAGAAAACATGGCGGCTTCGTAAAGGATCAAAAGAGGACAAGACTTCTTGTAAAGGGACACTGGCCGGTATGGGATCAAATATATATATTCATTAAGTATATGATGCGATTGACAGATCTTATTACTGACGTGTCTACTATTCTTACGCAGTGTTACAAGCAACCGAGCGGCACCAACCTATGTGGATATTACGTGTGTTGACGAAAAAATCGAACACACCGGCCTGGGAGATCTGCTTAGCTCCTGTGCAGGTCCAAATCTTGATGAGATGCGGGCATGCCAGTCTAAGCCGATGACTACTCCGGGCTTACCAAATTTCACTGTTAACAGTGTGCGAGATGCTAAGGGTCATACAAAACTGAGTTTACAGATATAAGTCATCCTGCTCCTTACATATAGGAAATAGTTCATTTAAGTTTCTTTTAACACATATCATTTTTCTTCTATTTCCATAGCTCCCGAGCATCCCATATACCGCAAACCGGTTTGACCAGAAAACGCTTCTCAACTTCTATGCGAACTTATGCCGATTCATTCGTCCTGACATCTGCAGCCATCTAGGGGAGTTCTACAACCCTTATAGCGAACTTGCTACGGACCCCCAATTTAAAAACCTAGGGGAGTGGGAGAGAGAACATGCAATAGAATAAAAAATATATATTTGTGAGGGAGGGATATGGCTTCTCCTCGACGTCCGAAGCAAGGAGGAAAAATCGACAGCATCTCTGGACACAGCAATACACATCTCCAACCATATAACATACACCTTTAACGATATTTAAAACGAATTTTCTCTTAAATTATTTATCTAATGTACAATCCGATCACACCGTTGTATTCGTTGTAATTAAATCTTTACAACAAGATGTCGCATGAATTATATTTCAATAAAAATAATCATATGTTTCAATCGCATTAACACTTTTTGTTTCATACGTGATTAGGGACATGTTTCAATATGTGTCTTCAGCGTGTTTCACAAAATTCACAAAATATCTGTTACTACTCCTCTCTCCTCTCTCTCTCTCCACCACATGCATGCATACATGCATTTTAGCTAGTTTCAAAACGATTTTTCTCTTAAACTAATTATTCAATCTACGATCCGATCACAACGGTTGTATTCTTTGTAATTAAATCTTTACAACAAGATATCACGTGATTATATTTTGATGAAAGAAAAACATATGTTTCAATCCATTAACCATTGGTTGTTTCATTTGTGATAGCGATATGTTTCAACGTGTATCTTCATCATGTTTCCATAATTTTTTTTAAAATGTTTCAGTTGCTGATTTTTTGTTTTCACCTATATAACTTGATGTTTCACTCATTAGTTAACTGGAACATTTAACTGACTGATTCTTTTTTGCATGCCGTATACGTAGGTTGGTGTAATGACGTGTAAACAGTTGGGCGTCCGATATTTGGTGGAATATCGGACGTCCGACGTACAGTCGTCTCCGTGAGGGAGTCATAACTTGTAATAATATAGACTCTAGACATGTACATATGCTATGTAGTTATATATATATATATATATATATATCGATGTTTCTAATTGTGCTCGTATAATTCATATGTAAACTTTATGATTAAAAACACACACACACAAAAAAAGTGTGTACATCTTCCCAAATTGCTAGCATGTGCTAGGGTGACTGCACGAATCTATTATCCCGTGCGGTCGGCCTAGCACATGCTAGCCGACTGGGATAATAGATTATCCCGTGCGTCGACATAACCGAACCACAAGGGATTTTCGACTCCACAATCGCTCGTCTCGTGACCAAATGTAGTCCGCGGAGCCAAAGCTAGCAACGGTTCTTCGACGGGTTCAAGGGTGCAGGCGTGAGGATAAGATAGGCGCGACCGTGTTGTGGAGCGAGTAGCCTCGGTGCAGCGCAGCTTCGCATGCGGTCGCCCAATCCCTAAATCTCCCCTCGTTCGCGGGTTGTGGTTTCCCCTCCCACGCTCGCCTCGCTCCCGCCGCGCTCCCTCAACTTCGTCTGCGCGCCCGCGCCCTATGATTCGGTCTGTCATCGTGAATGCAGCGGCTAAAATTTATATGGAGGACAAAACACACTATGTTCATGAATAAGTGATGGCTCTCCAATTTTGAATGTTTCGTCTAGTTCATAAAGCATTTGGGAAATTGGTTTCTTCTTTATCTGAACTACTGATGTACAAATTTGGTTAGGTCACAACTGTAGACGTGATAATATGCTTGCTATTAGGGCTGACTTTTTGTAGAATAATTGATGCTTTGTCCAGTGCTCTCAGGCTGCAGATGTGTAGATTGGCATGAGGAGGAAAACGAATCGTGGGGTAAATAGGGAAGAGATACCAATTTCTGTGGGTTTGGGAGGCTAGGATACGCCTACTATGGGCTGCCTGTCTTATATGTGTGGCTTCGGATCTACTTGAGCCACACAACACTATAGAATTTCTATCTTTCAAATAGTTTTGGGCTAGGTGGCATCTCAGGTCCAGCAAGTACGTGACCAGCACTGTGAACGCCCTAAGAGTGCTAGCAGCGCGGGCACCAGCGGCACACGCTGCCAACGCCATTGCGAACAACGATGCAGTGCCAAGCGATCGACGGGGACCAACAAAAATAGAGATGTCACGCATGATTACACGATGGCTTGTCCATCTGGCTAGAGATGATCAAGGATGGAGCATGGCTACCCAGCAAGCAATGTATGACAGGCTTCAGTTCCTGACACTTCCAATCGTAGTGCAACATGTACATGTGCGTACATATATGTTATGTTAGAGCAGGCTGAAGTTGGAATAGATCGATGAGATCGTCGACGTGTATTGAAGAACAAATGTGGCCGCATCGATCCTTCATGATTTGAAGTCTATTGAACTGTCCTATGCAGGCGGCAAGGCACGGCAGACAACATATATTAATATATACAAGTACTTTGCGCGTGCCAATAGATCAGTGTGTATGCCTCCTTATTTATAAAAACCAATTTAATGTAACACTAAGCTTAGACATATGTACTGTGTCTCTTTTGTGCTGAATATAATGAAATGGGTGAATATATATAGATGAATCATTTGTGATAATTATTTCAGGGTAGAAATTAATGAATTAACAGTTACAAAGTCTAACAAAATGCTTTAGAAAGGTATTATAAGAATTTCAAATATACAATGTTTGTCAAAAAAAAAAGGGGGGGCACCATTTTGAAGCTCAGGAACCAGGGTCTTTATCCATTCCCTGAAATAGAACAATATATATTAAGGCTGGCCACATAAAGCTCTTGAATACATGGTTTCCCAAACCGCCAGTAACCGCACTTAGCGTGGGGTATTGTAAGTGTTACCGGTTGTAAAGGTTTGATGAAATTAAAATTTTGGAGAAAAAAGAAACCCACCGCCCCTCCTCCTTGAAAAAAAAAAAAAAATCCTACAAATAACACATGATTTGTAATGGTAAGCTAACTCAATATTTTGGTATGACAACAAGGTGGCATTGCTTCAAAATAAGATTTGATGCTCCTGGAAATAGGAAGGAGAGATGACACTTCTTGTCGTAGAGCTGCAATATTGACCATTGCAGAGCACAGGCAGTAGTTAAAAAGTATGAGTTCAATAACGATAAACAGAAGAGGAACTCGAAGTTGCTTAACCTAATAAACATAAACAAGAATTAATCAACATGTCTCAAGCCAGAGTGCGACGTAAGAAAGTCAGAATAGGAATTTGAAATTGCTGAATGATGTAGCAAATGGCTTATAAGACTAATTGTCAATGAAGCGGCGATCCCAGGAATCAAATGGTATCTTGCGGAGCTTATCCCTATCACCTTTGTCCATCTACGGTTGTCGGGGCTGGACCTCTCGTCAAGCCACTTGAGAATTTTCCAGTACTTTGCAATTCTCATCACCAGCTGCTAGGTGTTAGCACTCAGCCTAGCCATGGATGTGGTCATAGGTATGGTCAAGAATATAATTCACAGTTAGGTTGAACTCCTCATCGCCTCAAAAAGACTTGAGCAGTACTCCTTGACAGCATGATCTTCTTCATGATGGTGAACACATCATCTCTCTTGCTCGGTGAACGTGAGGAGACGATCCATGGTAAGCTTCGTTCCCTTATGCCTTCCAATCGCACTAATGTGATATCTTCGTCTGTGTTCAACTTCAGTATGCTTGTTTGATGATCATGATCGATCGAGCATGCAGCAGCAGTGGTACCACACAAAGGCCTTGAGGATATCACTTTGGGAGGCAAAGCTAGCTGCAGCTGGAACGGAAGGTTTTGCAAGCCTAGCTGATCTCTCTCTGTTTCTTGCAATACTTATTTTATTTAGTTCTCCTCTGCATTTTTTGTCACCTTCATTTTTTGTCCTTAGTACTGCTCGCTGGCCCTTTTGGTCGTTCGGATGGCAAGCGGGCTGATGCGTTTAGGACTATCGATTCTGATTTCTTGGTGTGGGACATTACTAAATTTAAGCATATCACTAAACCAAACATTAATTGTGAAGATTTTTTATAGTCCTTGAGAAGATACTACGAGGTACCACGAGATACCAGGTACCACGTGGTACCAATCACATCCGACCGTTGATTTAAGAGGGGTAAGATCGGTATCAGTTAATCTAGGAGTACCGAGCACGCGCAGCCTACCTCCTCGTTTGATCTTCCTCACACGTTCTCCCAACGCCATGTCGCTACAGTTGACACAGGTTGTTGCGTGGCTAAGAGAGATAGTTAACACCTATGCTTATTTGTGTAACAATATTCGTCGGTTAAAGTTGATGATTACATGGATAAGGAAGATTATCGACCCAAGCAGTTATCGTCGACTAAGGAACATATGTACTCCTACATAGTACGCAAAAAAACTAAGGCTCCTATCGCCAAACAACATATTTACAAACAAAAATTAATTTGTGAATAAAATTTATATATACATGTTCGTAATGTTTTAAAAGTAAAGGATGAAAAATAAACTTCAATAAAAACATCATAATCAACTTCAAATTTAAGGTTGAAAATTCAAATTTTAGCTGATAATAAGCGTAAGTATAAGCGAAAAGATGGGGCATAAAGTCTAAAATTTATTAAATATTTTTGCAAAATCTCCCTTGTATTTATAGATATCCATGACATGGTTTATAAGCAAACTAGTCATAGCCATATGTAGGCACAAAATAACATAAGAAACTTTGAGAAACAATATGAACCACCAAAGGACAAGTCCATAGCAATCATGCAGTTTGAGGCTGGACGAACTGTCTCATTCCCTATTTATACCTCTACCAAAGGTCTTGTTTTTTAGATCTTGTTTGTTTTTAATTAATTGATAGATGAAGAAAAAGCATCAATTGCATCAGGTTACATAGTGATAGGCTTAGGCCTGCTATAAACAAACGAAAGGAGAACAAATTAATCTCAAATTCTCAATATGCAAACCACGCCTGATTTTTTATCCTCTAGGTAGCGCTGCCGCTGGGCATGAACGTGTCTGGTGAGGGAGCAGCGTCGCCGAATCCCCGAGGCCGACACAACCCACCTCGCGGAACTCGTCGGTGTGCCCACTTCATAGCGGTAGTTGACAGCCTACTCGCAAACGCGGGGAGGTCTCCAACTGCTGCCCTTGGCCAGATTTGGTGCCCTCGACCACGGCGGTGGCTGGTTCTGGCAATGGGGGTGGCAAGAGTGGATGAGCTCAAACGGGAGCGGAGGAGGCGGCAGCAGAATGCGAGCGGAGGAGATGGGGAAAGCGGCGCACAAGGGAGGCGGGGAAGTTCGCTGGGTCCGGTGTTCTTACAAAATTACCATCTTACCCTTCTACTGAAAAAAACACTTCGGTACCTGCCCTCATGGTGACGCGGTACCAGGCGGTACCGAGCCTATCCAGCCGTTGGATCGTACGAAATTGACGGTTAGGATACGGTACCTCCTCCTCTCAAAAGGACTGTAAGAAATTCTTAATTGTGCACATTATGCATCAGCACAGTAAATGGTCCAATGAGAAAGAAAATACATCCACCAGTAGCAAACAGAAAAAATTTAAATAATGCTCTATGCATGTGTCCAAACATTCGATGTGACGTTTTTGGCAAAAATAAAAAATTGAATCTAAACACGGGTTGTGTTTAGTTTGTCTACCAAATTTTTTTTAAGTATACGAACACATATTTGAAGTATTAAACGTAGACTAATAACAAAATAAATTATAGATTCCGCCTATAAACTGCGAGATAAATTTATTAATCATAATTAATCCGTCATTAGCAAATGTTTACTGTAGCATCATATTGTCAAATTATGGCGTAATTAGGCTCAAACGATTCGTCTCGAGATTTACATGCAAACTGTGCAATTAATTTTTTCCGTCCACATTTAATACTCCATGCATGTATCCAACCATTTGATCTAACGGAAAAGTTTGAAGTTTGAAGAAAAAGGTTTTAATCTAAACACGGCCACGGCCGAAGTTATCATACCTGTACTACTTATTGGCTTGCGACTTCTGTGCTCTCTAAAGATGAAGCTGACAGGAAGACCGCTAGCTGTCAAGCGTGATTTCCTGATGATTTTTCCGTTTGGCCAGCGCGGAACAAGCAGTATGGAGCAAGCTTCAGTTCTAATTTGCCAAGCAGAAACAATGATGCTCGGCTGGCTTCAGTTCCTGGTGCCTTCCAATCGCAGTACAATATGCATGATTTTTTATTTATTTATTTTTTTTTTTGTCTCTCCTGTGTTCCCTGATTGATCCTGATCGAGAGCAGCTAGGCGGTATAGCGCCTTGGGAGGGGAGCTGAAGCAGCTGAAACAATCATGGCATATGTGCTGTTCGTATAGCGCCTTGTTGATTGTGCATGATTTCAAGTCTCTTGCAGACGGGGCTTTTAACTATTTGCCACTTTTAGATTTGGCAAATAACTATTTGCCACCCCTATCTCAATGACATGTGGGTTCACATGTGTCTATGATATGTGGGTCCAGTGGCAAAAAGTTAATTGCCACATCTAAATGTGGCAAATGGTTAAATATCTCCTTGCAGACTGGCACTGTCCCTAGGCAGGTGGTAGAGGATCAGTAGGCAACATATATATATATCTACAAGTGGTATGGTCCGTCTAGTTGGTGAAATGAAAATTCGGACACGAATGAAAAAACTAATTTTGTAACTCGCATGGAAACCGCGAGACGAATCTTTTGAGCCTAATTAATCCGTCATTAGTACATGTGGGTTATTGTAGCACTTGTAGCTAATCATAAACTAATTAGACTCAAAAGATTCGTCTCGCGATTTACATGTAAACTGTGCAATTAGTTTTTCTTTTTATCTATATTTGATGCTCCATACATGTGTCAAAAGATTCGTTGAGATGTTTTGGGAAAAAGTTTTTGGGGGAACTAAACAGCCCCTTAGTGTATGCCACCAGCCACCTTTTTTATAAAATCAAAGTAATGTAACTCTAAGCTTTCACCTTACATTGTCAATTATGCTACTTAATTTGGGTACATCTAAATAAGTGAAAAGTGAAACCTTTCCTTGCAAAATACAACGCCACGTCATTAAGGGAACTTCGGCCGTTCGATTCTTCGTTCCGATGCTTCTAGCTGTTAGATTCCACAGTTTACAAAATATTTTCGATACCCTTCAAGAAACTTCTTTTCTAAAGGGATCCTTCCACGAATCCACATCCCTCCCTGAGAGAAAAAATGGGAACCTTAACATCTCCTTTTTTTCATTTTACCCCCTCCACTTCTACCCTACCATGACCAAAGACATCTCATCCGGTCCTCCCCACGCGTTGCCCCTGCATATCCTCTCCCATGAGTTGAATCTAGCGGTCTTGCTGCTAGCGCTTGCCCGCTCGCTGCCCTCCTTCCCTAATCCCCTCGACCTCCTCTGTTATAGAGCCACCCACAACCCTCATCTCCTTACACGCCTGTGACACCACGTCCATGTCCCGGCCAACGCCACCACGCCAAATCATCCCCATCCTGGCAGCCGCCTCGACACCTCCTCCTGTTCCTGGAGTCTAGCCCCACCGGCGCCAACTCTCCGTCCCCATCTCAGTCTTACTGTCCCTCAATCCATCTAATCTTCGATCTCCTCAATATCCAGACTTGCTCCTACCTAATCCAATGCCACCGGTTTAGAAGCTGAACTTGAAACCATGGTTCTGGTTTGATCCACCAGAACATCTCACAATTATCCATAGCATATAGTACCTTCCAATCCTTTGATCTATCAGAGAACGCCCTGAGTAATAGATTGATGCTTTTCTAGCATGGCTGTAGTTAGGAGGTCTCATCATCAATCAGCTAGTCTCTTATGATGATGGGCGACTCCGTGTCACCATACAGAAATGCATATCATAGGCTCAAAGAGAGAAATCTGAGCTCAATAGGAGGTCATGAAAGCGGATCGGTTTTAGGTAACTCGATCACTTCTCCTAGATACTCCTCTTCCTCGACAAATACAGTGGCATCATCTTCGAGGAGGGATTCAGAAGATTCCAAAGGGAGACACGAAGACACGTTTAATCGGAGCGGGTCTAACGCGGATAGTGATCATCAGGGCGTTCGTTTGACTATCTGCTCGCGTGATTACAAGGGGAACGAAAGTCCACTGCGATTATGAAGGTTAAGAAAAATGGAAATTGCGGGACGAATTAGATCATCCAAACACAATAGACAACACACACGGATATATATAAAATTACTTTATATTTATTTATATTGAAAACACACGGATACATCGCACTGGAGAAGTGCAGTAGCAGACCAGCAATATATACTAAGATAGGTCTGATGCTGCATATATATATGGTTCATCGATTCAGATCGAAACGTGTGTGTAATTAGGATTTGTCGGCGATGACCCAGGTCATAGAGCCATTAAATATCCAGTGGCAGACCTCGTTCTGACCTGGCTTCCCACCTAGTGCCGCAAAAGCAGGATGCCCAGCATTCCAGGCAGACGTGTCAATGTGACAGATGGCGACACCGCTGTTGATCTTCTCCTTCGTCTGGACGGACAGGATCTCGGCCTCATAAACTCTGATTTTCGGCACCGAGTGGCAGTAGTATACCATGTATGGAAATAAGTATTCGTGGCATGATACCGAGCTGGTAATCTTGCCACCATTTATTCCCTTGACCTTACCTACATATATAACAAATGAACAAAATAAAAAAATAATATATCCACTATATTAGTATTACTGTATTAGATAATTAACTGTTGTAAGCCAGCCTTTCATTTTACACAGATATGCCTGGTTATACCTTCTTGCCCCGTTCCAACACGAAAGCTATATATATATACAGGTATAATAATGTAGGAGGTTAGGCTACTCTGGTTTTCACTAGCTAGAATTTAATTTAATTCTATTTCCTATGAATACAAGTGCGCCACTTAACTAGTTGACACTGGATAGCTACACTCTATAAGATGCTTGCAGCTCTAATTAATCATAGCTTACCAATCATGATCGACTCGCCGGGCCCATTTGGCAATACGGTACTCCGAACCACAATGTCATCACCTAACATCGCCACGGCAAAGTCGATCATGTCCTCTGCTGATGTGACGCACCGCTTCGTCTCGCCCTTGCTTGGCGAGCTCTGGCATTGCGCCACCGTTTCATCCACAGCCTTTGCCAAGGTCGTGTTTGGTTCTAGCCTGAACAGGGACTTGACGGCCTCAGCCTCGAATGGGATCCTATCCGCGATCGATCGGGGAAGGAACGACGAACGAGCCGTCGTCAACTCATTCGCTATATCTGGCATTCGGACCACATTCCCCTCTTTCAATTCTCGCTCCCGAAAAAATATACCAGGCTTTACGGTGAAGTTGGTATGTTCGTATGTGAAGGTGCATGTGTAACTTAAGGTGCATCCATCAATGAAGACAGTGCTTGAGAGGGACTGAAAATAGGTAGAGTTAGGGCAGAGGAGGCGAGCAGAGCGGCAGATGGACGGGGATATGGAGAGCGGAGAGGAGAGGGAAGAGGAGACAGATGCGGGAAGAGGGGAGAGGAGTGAAAGGAAGAAGTCGGGGTGAGGAGCATTGTTAGGAATCTTGCGATTCCAGTAACGGACGGCGGTCGCACCGGCGCTGAAGGGGTCTACAGATGACGCATGGAGAGGAAAGGGAAGAGAAAGGGCAGTGATGAGGAGGAGAATGAGAGAGAAGAGGAAGGATGTTGCCATTGGTTGGTAGAATGCTAGCTGTGCTGGAAAGGCAAGTGAAGGGAAAGAATGAGAGCGATGAATAAATAGACGAATGGAAATGAAAATGACAACAGAATCATGATTAATGCCTATATTATTTTATTTGTATTTTAATAGTAAATATCTATTTGAAATATTATACCAGATCTGTTTATGTCATATTTAGCTCGATATTGAGGGCCAGTACCAAACCAATTTAATTATACCTTCTTCTGTCAATTCTAATTAAGTTACTGTCGTAGATTCAATAGAAATGTCTAATTAGAAAAATGTAATCAAATAGGATTAACTTACTTCACGAATAATTGCCATATTGTAATCATATTATTATCTTTCTATGAATTTTTAATATAGATTTGAATACGGCGTTATATAGTAAACATATACACACACACAGATATTTATAGAAGACTGAATGAGAACATATGTCACTACGAGAAAAATATCATTCATCTCATATTAAAATTAATTACAAATTATGCTTTCATCAATTCTTTTTTTTAAGTACGATTTTCAATGTACATGTTGGCTGGCCACTGCGTACATATATGTTGTATGCATGTGCACAATGAAAAGATAATCAGAAACATATAAATTATGGAGAATTCTTGAATGTTTCATAAAAATAATAAGATTAATATACTAATAAAGTTTTAGAAATTTAAATGAGAGTTTCTATATTTATATGAGTAATTTGTAAGTTTAAAAATCAAAATTTTTAATAAGCATTCGCATATGCTGATATCATATTCAATATCAAATTTGATACTACAATCAAATTCCGACATCTCTCTCATCTGCTTGCGATCTCTCTCTCCCTATCCTTCTTCCTCTCAAGTTGTATCTTTCTTCCTCTTTCTCTCACATGATCTCCGTGTCCCTCTTTTTCTCTCATTGTGCTTTTTATTCACAAGTTGTATATATATTCTTCTTTCAACCTTCGTCTTCCTCTCTCCCTCTAATATTTCCCGTTTGGGTTAAAACTAAATGTCTTCAGGTTATTAAAGGTAGTTATTGAGGAACTTTAATTATTCATGCTACAACTATACCAGCAAGTTTGTACTTGTTTCATCAATTTGAAGCTGAGTGTCTTCAAGTTAAGTATTCTGGTATACAGGTTATGAATAACAATTATTCAAGTTAAGGATTGTAGGTACTCAGATTATTGACCGTATATAAGGAAGTTTGTACTTTCTTTTTAGGTTGAAATTGAATGTCTTCAAGTTAAGTATTATGTTATTCATGTTATTATTAAAAGTAGTTATTTAAGTTAAGGACATTAATTATTTAGTTTACATACTATACCAGCAAGTTTGTATTAGTTGTCTTAATTTGAAATTGAATATCTTCAAATTAAGTATTTTGATATTCAGGGACAAGGATTGTAGGTATCCAGGTTACAAACTATACTACTCATATTAAGTTTGTAGTTGCATTGCACGTTGAAACTGGGTATCTTCATATTAAGTTTATATTATTCATGTAAGTAGTTAATCAAGTTAAGGATTCAAATTATTCATGTTACATACTATAGCAACAAGTTTGTACTTATCATAAATTGAAACTGAATGTTTTCAAGTTAGGTGTTCTTGTATTTCGGTTAAAATTAACAGTTTTTCACGTTAAGAATTGTATATATTCAGGTTACAGAGTGAAACAGAAAGTTTGTTCTTGCTTTTTAGGTTGAAACATAGTGTTTTCAGGTTAATAAAGTTAGTTATTCAAATTAAGGACTTTAAGTATTTACGTTACATACTATACCCATGTGTTTGTACTTGTTACATCAATTTGAAACTTAATTTATTAAGATTAAATATTATAGTATTCATGTTAAAGACTATACCATCAAATTTGTACTTGTTATATTAATTTGAATCTTAATGTTTTCAGAATAAATATTCCGGTGTTTAAGTTATGAGCTGTAGTTATTCAGGTTAACAACTTTAATGTTCGCGCAAGAGTGAGAGGAAAAAGAAGAAGAAAAAATGAATCATAGTGAAAATTTAATTTGCATTCTTTAGCTTGAATAACAATTATATTAACCTGAATAATAATTATATTAACTTGAATAACTACTTTGTTAAGAAAATTTGGCTATATATTATATCAATTATGATATAGAAAGTGATATCGTCAACACATTTTCCACAACAAGTAGAAACGTGGGCTCCACCTTTGAAATCCTACTTGCATGCCGCGACGACGTAACTCTTGTCCTGCACAAATAAATAGCTACGGTTTTAATTCTCTGGGATATTGTATTGTATTTACTAAATTAAATAAGATAAGGAGCAGGTCCAAGTTGTGTAAATGCATTCGCTCTGGTCTCATTTCGCTCAACGAAAAGAGACAATTAAAATGAGGAAGTCAAGTTTGAACAAACTAGATCAGCACATATAACGATAAAGACGAGTGAGCCCTAGTCATATATTATATACTTCGTCCATTTCTAAATATTTAACACCGTTAAACTTTTAAGTATATGTTGAACCGTTCATGTTATCAAAAACTTTTGTTAAATATATAAAACTATATGTATACATATAAGTATATTTAATAATAAATTAAATGATAGGAAAAGAATTAATAATTACTTATTTTTTTTAAATATG
>CM020180.1:22577530-22674791 GCA_009805545.1 Oryza longistaminata | reverse complement strand
TATGATGAATGGTCAAAAATATTTAAAAAAGTCAAATGCCGTCAATATTAGAAATAGAGGGATATATATATAAACACATATATGTAGCGTCTCTCCTTCACTCAGCTCAAAGAGACAAAACTAATGGTGTGACGTTTGAGCGAACTCAATCAGTAGATCGATACTGATGATATTAAAAGATATATAACAACTAACGAGCGAGTCACGATCATGATTGTTTCAAATGAGGCGGCGAATGCACATGCTTGTTTCAAATGAGGTCGATGTTCCCTTTATTTTCGAAATTATACTTAATATTTTGTATGGAAAATTTTTATTATATTAGTTGATATTTCTGCATATCCTCAGTAAATGAACCTCATTCAAATATATTTGTAATTTCTTGTTGAACTTAATTGTTTTACAATTTGGAAATACTTCGGATGTATTCACAGTATATATTTTCTTCATCAATAAATATATCAAATGAGAATCACTACTACTTTGACAAAAAAAAAAAAGGCTAGCGTCAGCTGAATAAAAATAATTAAATAACTTTAATTATTTGATTTCCCTAACTAAGATTACTTTATCTTCTGTTCTCTCTCTTAAGTACTCCCACAATAAAGGAAAAGAGCTTTTGATTGAGAATTTTCTTCATTTCAAGATTAGTTATTTAGGTACAAAACAGTTAAAATAAATCACAAAAATACTCTGAAACTATATGTATAATAATATTGGTTAGCGATTTCATTTAAGCCATAAACTACGAATTGCAGTTTAGATGGATACTTTTTTTTACTTTTATTAGTATGATTCTCAATTAAATAACTAGTCATTATTTTCCCTTTTCATGAGTCTGAAATGTAGAATTGATGCAAATATATTATTAAATTGGAAATCACAATGTATGTACGACAAAACAACTCCAATTCATTGATTAAGTGATTACCTTGCAAACATGAATAAGAGTCACTTGAAGTGTAAAAATAAAAGAATAGCTTAAATCAAATGAATTAATCTAGAATAGGATTGACATGCAGAAACTATTAATACACTGAGAATTGCGACAAAATGCACAATTATAATCCGGTACAAGATATCAACTCCATGCTTTTTGGAATTAAGTGCATTAACAATTTGCCTAAAAAGATGATATAGGAGTTCTTTGAATAGATGTTAAAATATATTAATAGTTTATCTATAATAAAATCCTTAACATACATATCAGTGAAGCACGCAGTGCCGAATCACCATAATTCGATGTGATAGTGTCTCCATTTTGTGAGAACACAATTCCAAGAGAGCATATATATAAAAATGAATATAAGGGCTCTCCAATTATTTCATATATGATTAAAAATATAACAAACTAGTTAACAATTTAATAACACGTATTCATAAACTAGAGACCCATAGCAAATTCGCTCGCTGGATAGTCAACGAAAGTGCAACTATTACTAATTCAATCTATTATATTTATTAACTAAATCATAACGTATATTGAATTATAATATATAGAGAATAAAGCACCGTTAGCGAAATAATGTTATAGTTTGTTATAATATTTAATCTTAATATAATATATTATAAACATATACTCCGTCTATTTTTCGGTGTAGCTAGGTGATAACTATAAACGATGAGTCGTGGAGTAGAGAAAAAAATAGGCCCATACATGTTTGACTAAACACATTAAATCATCCAGATCTATTCTCATAATCGAGAGAAAATAAACGAGGAATTGCAACCTTAGACAAACTAATTTAAAAATCCCAGAGGCTTCCGATGTTTAGATCCGCACAAATTTAATATCACAAACATACCAAACTTTTACCCATACACACGATCCAACCTGTCATACACACAGTAAACTTTCAATCACACGTCCAATTTTCAACACAAACTTCTAACTTCGGCGTGAACTAAACACAACCTCAGCTAACATTTTTCTCTAGTCTCGTCTCATTTGCCTCAAAAGAGAGACAAAACTGAGAGAGTGACATGGCGGCTGTAAATGGTCCTCTTTTCTCTGCCAAAATATTAGTCGGCCGAACTGGTGGTCGCATAGAAGTCTTATCCAGACACCACAGCATCCTTATCCTACATGCATGCATGCAAGCCTAACAAGGCAGTGGTTAATATGAGCGACGTGAGAGCGTGGATGGCGTCTATACATGCTCCTCCTTTCTTCTGCCAAAAAGATTAGTCTGCGGACTGCCGGTAGCAGTAGAAGCCTTATCCAAACCATCGCCACAGCCATCCTTATCCTACATGCAAGCCTTAACATTGCTGGTTTTTAATGTGACGCGGACGTGAGAGAGGCATTAGGTCTATACATGCTCCTTCTTTTTCTGCCAAAAGATAGTCGGCGGACTGCGGTTGCATAGAAGTCTTATCCTGACCATCGCCACTGGAAAATGTTAGCACCGAGTCACTCTTTCACCGTTATTGCTAACACACGAAATAGGCGAAAAATCCAATATGCTCTAAAATGCATGATTTGTACACAGTGGGTTGGTACTAGTCTAAAATAGTTAGGTGAAAGAATTTCTATTTTATCACTTTTTTATTTGGGAGTTATTAATTTTAGAAGTTTACTCGGTAAGGGTAGTATTGGCTTAGGTAGAGTTATGAAATATTTTTGCCATGTGATTTTTGTTAGATTTGACTTTACAGAGGTGAGTGGTGTGTTTCTAATAACTAACACATTTGGTTTTACAATTTTTGTGTTATAATGATTTTCTTATGAATTTTACAAAGTTATAAACGTGTTGTAGGCATATAGGTGTTCTACATGTATATGTCTTGACAGTTTTATGTCCAGGAACATGTTCCATCTTTGCTTAAGTTGTATAAAATGAATAATTAGTTAACCAATCTAATTCTTAGTTCACAATTTAGAGATTGTATTATTTGCTACACATTTTATAAGTAGGGAATGCTATATGTTAGTTATTTAACATATCAATATATAAATGGTTATATATGAGCGTAAGTGTGCTAAGTTTTGTGGGAGAGGTTCGAGTTATAGGTTCTCTGGCCCATCTAGGACTTAATTTGTTTATTAGGACTTAGGTTGTAGCACCATATATATTTTGCTTAACTAATAGATAATCAATTAGTTTTAGAACTCTGGCAAGTTTGACAGTTTACCCACATGATATGATTTGCTCTATTTATTCGTACTCGTCACGGTACCACCATACTCTACACATTGAGTACGGTCTAGAGGTCCATAACGACGAGCCTTTACACTACTTAGAGTCTCAGCTTGCGCCGCCGTCCCCGGCGCGTTACGTGTCCTCCATCCTAGGCCGCATACTTGGAATATGTCTAGAACGATTAAGTGGCGGGCTTCACGCTTTAAACTTAACGCCTGGTGGTAAACATCGAACGGACCCCACCACGTGGCACAATACCGTTGTTATTGGAAAGACTTAGTCACATAAACATACCACGTCGGCGGTAAATGAGAGAGTTTCAATGAAATTATCGAGCTACAATCATACACCAGCCAGCGTGTGCTGGGCCGAGGTCGATCGTGACCTGATCGGGCGGCCGCATCCGTCCACGGCGCTCCTTCCAACGGCGACTCCTGGAGCAAGCCTCCTCCTGCTCCCGCTCGCCCATGGTGTCGATGCGATACTGAGGTGCTCTTTTTGGATAGAGATTTTCCTTCATTTTCAAGGATTAGTTATTTAGTACAAAACAATTTAAAATAAATCACAAAAAATGATCTCTGAAACTATATGTATTAATAATATTGGTTAGCGATTTCAATTTTAAGCCAATAAACTACGAATTCCAGTTTAGATGGATACTTTTTTTTTACTTTTATTAGTATGATTCTCAAATTATAATTAACTCAGATCATTATGTTTTTCCCTTTTTCATGATGTTCTGAAATGTTAGATAGTTTGATGCTAAATATTAATTTGAAATTGGAAAAATCACAATGTATGTACGACAAAACAAGCTCCAATTGCATTTTTGGAATTAAGTGGATTACCTTTGCAAAACATGAAATCAGGAGTCACTTTGAAGATGCTAAAAATAAAAGAATTATGCTATAATCAAATTAAAATACATATGGTGATAGCATACGAGTTTGGCCAGTAATGTCAGCACTAATTAGGTGATAGTTTATTCATTTTTTTTTGGCATAAGCACTAATAAATTTTAAAATTATATTTAGGGGCTTAAGTAGCTAGTTCTTCGTGATGTATTATGAGTATAATTTTTAATTTGTAATTTAATACGATTATTTTGTAAAATAGTGAACCACATACAAAAAATTTTTGGCTTCACCCATGGATGTGAGTTCAAGGGAGAGCAATATTACTAAAATCAAGTGCTAGTTTATTTATTTTACTAACATAAATATAACAAATTTGAAATAAATATATAGAGACTTAAGCACATGTTAGCAATATAATGTGAATATAGTTTTTATAATAATTTTAATTTAATATAAATACATTATTTAAAACAATAGTAAACCCCGTTCGAATTTTTTTTTCTCTGTTACTATAACCGATGCGTTCGGTGGAGAGAGAAAAAATAGGGTTTGACAAACTAATTAAATCAGCTAGCATCTGCTAACGAAAAAGATAACAAGTGAATGCTTGACAAACTAATTAAATCAGGCTGTGTTTACATCCAAACATCCAACTTTTCTCATCACATCAACATGTCATGCACACACAAACTTTCAATCACATCGTTCTAATTTTCAACCAAACTTCCAATTTCGATGTGAACTAAACACAGCCTCAGCTAACATTTTCTCTAGTCTCGTCTCATTTTGCTCAAAAGAGAGACAAATCTGAGAGAGTGACATGGCGTTTGTAAGGGGGAGTTTAGCCCCTCTCTCCCAAACACCCCCTAAATGGTCATCTTTTCTCTGCCAAATGATTAGTCGGCAGACTGCGGTCGCATAGAAGTCTTATCATATCCAGACCACCACAACATCCTTATCCTACATGCAAGCCTTAACAAGGCAGTTGGTTTAATGTGAGCAGGGTGAGAGAGTGACATGGTGTCTATACATGCTCCTTTTTCTGCCAAAAGATTTGTCTGCGGACTGCGGTAGCATAGAAGCCTTATCCAGACCATCGCCACAGCATCCTTATCCTACATGCAAGCCTTTTTTTTAGATAAAGGATTTATATAAAACCCGGCTTCTACATCCTGAAGAATGTACACAGCCAATCAAGTCCATACAAGAGCACTAAGGCTCCTCCCATTACATGGGTTACAAAAACATACTTTAAAGTAACATAAGAAGTACCAAGTTCAACTAACATGCCAGCTAACAAGACAACCAAGCAAACTCAACAAACAAGCTTAAACAACAGTGTAAGCTTCAATTCTTCCTCTGAAATTCCAGCCATAATTAGAGAGGAATTCTAAGACCCTCATCTCTAACACCTTGCAATAATTTTTCAACATGTTGCCATCCTCTTCCTTAAGCAACAAAGACCAAAGTCTTGCCCAGTGTGTCCCTCTGAAAATTACCTGCATAAAAGAGTAAGCACATGATCCATTAAAAACCACATCATTCCTACTTAACCACACCGCCCAGCACAACGCCGCTATGCCCACAAAAACTTGATTTTTTAGCCTAATGTTAACACCACTTAGCCAACTACCAAGTAAATGAGACATATTGTGCGGTGGGCAGATGCCAAAAGTGAAATGTACTGCGCTCCAGACATATCTTACCATGGGGCAATCAAAGAAGAGGTGTTGTATTGTCTCATGAGACCTACAAAAGCAACATCTAAGGCTACCTTTCCACCTCCTCTTAGCTAAATTATCCTTGGTTAAAATGACCCCCTCTTTTAAATACCACAAGAAGATCTTTATTTTCAACGGAAGTCTTAGCTTCCAAATAAAAGATTGCATTGGTATCACATTTCCAAACATGAGTTTTTTATACATCGAGTTGACTGTGAAAGTTCCATTTTTACTAGCATCCCAAGTAAACCTATCCTTTTGCCCTCTAAGGTTTATATCAACCACGTTAGCTACAATCTCATGCCATGCTTTCAAATTACGTTAGCTACAATCTCATGCCATGCTTTCAAATTACGTTAGCTACAATCTCATGCCATGCTTTCAAATTACGTTAGCTACAATCTCATGCCATGCTTTCAAATTACGTTAGCTACAATCTCATGCCATGCTTTCAAATTACGTTAGCTACAATCTCATGCCATGCTTTCAAATTACGTTAGCTACAATCTCATGCCATGCTTTCAAATTATCTCCTATTATGGCTCTCCTAAAGGAGACGTTCAAAGGAACCCTCTCCAACACCTTAGCCACCACCACATTCTTATTTCTTACAAGATTGTACAACGATGGGTATCTTTTCTCTAAAGATTGGTTTCCAAGCCAACAGTCTTCCCAAAATCTGATTTGTAAACCATCCTGAAGTTTAAACGAGCCAAAAGAGCTAAAGGTATCCTTCACTCCCATTAGACCTGTCCAAAAGTGGGAGTCCCCCCTTTGCTTTTGGACCTGCATTATAGTCTTCTTGGCAAGATATTTTTTCCTTAATAAGTTTTGCCAGACCCCCTCTTCATTAATCAACTTAAATAACCACTTACTCAACAAGCACTTATTTTGAACCTCAAGATTCTGAATCCCTAAGCCCCCACATTCCTTGGGTTTACATAGAACACTCTATCTAGCCAATCTGTACTTCTTCTTGTGTTCATCACTTTGCCAAAAAAATCTGGATCTATAATAGTCCAGCTTTTTTATTATGCCTTTAGGCACTTCAAAGAAGGATAACATATACATTGCAAGGCTGCTCAACACTGAGTTGATGAGCACGAGACGACCTCCAACCGAAAGTAGCTTGCCTTTCCAACTACCTAATCTTTTCTGAAATCTTTATTCTACTTCCTTCCAATCTTTATTAGACAACTTTCTGTTATGCATCGGGAGGCCCAAGTACTTTAGTGGATATGAACCAGTTTTGCACCCAAAGAGGAGAGCATACTCTCTTTCAACCTCTATAGCTTTGCCAAAACACAACAATTCACTCTTATGAAAATTAATCTTCAAGCCAGATAACCTTTCGAAAGCACTTAGTACAAGTTTAAGATTTTTAGCATCCTCTAGGTCATGCTCCATAAAAAGTATCGTGTCATCTGCGTATTGAAGAATGGAAAGACCATCGTCTACTAAATGTGGAATCACTCCATGAATCTTACCATGCTCGCTTGTTCTCTGAATTAACACTGCCAGCATGTCTGCCACCAAGTTGAAAAGTAAAGGGGAGAGGGGATCCCCCTGCCTCAGTCCCTTTTTTGTTTGAAAGAAGTTTCCTATCTCATCATTAACTTTCACCGCTACACTGCCACCTCTTACCACTTGATCAATCCACTTACACCACCTAGGCTCAAAGCCCTTCATTCTTAAAGTTTGTTGTAGAAACTTCCAATCAACCTTATCATAGGCTTTCTCAAAATCAAGCTTAAGAATAACACCATCCTTCTTTCTTTTATGCATCTCTTGTAAGGTCTCATGTAAAATTATAGCTCCTTCCATAATGTTCCTACCCTTTAAAAAAGCTGTCTGAGAAGGCTTTATGATTTTTTGGGCTACCAACGCAATCCTATTTGCCAAGACTTTTGTGAATATTTTGAAACTTACATTCAACAGACAGATTGGTCTATACTGTTGAATTTTCTTAACTTCCTTTTGTTTTGGAAGAAGAGTAATTATCCCAAAGTTCAAACTATGAAGGGGAAGCTTACCCAGATGGAATTCGCTAAAGATGGCCATTAAGTCATCCTTGATTACCTCCCAAAACACTTGATAAAACTCCGCTGGAAAACCATCAGGTCCTGGAGCCTTATTGTGTTCCATTTGGAAGACAGCGGCTTTCACTTCTTCTTCCGTAAAAACTTTAGTTAACACATTGTTTTCCTCCTCCGACATGCAAGCCTTAACCATGCAGTTGGTTTAATATGAGTGAGTGAGAGAGTGGCATAGCGTCTATACATGCTCCTTCTTTTTCTGCCAAAAGATTAGTCGGCGGACTGCGGTTGCATAGAATAGAAGTCTCTTTCACCGTTATTGCTACACACGAAATAGGTGAAAAATCCAATATGCTCTAAAATTCATGATTTGTACACAGTGGGTTGGTACTAGTCTAAAATGAGTTTAGGTGAAAGAATTTCTATTTTATCACTTTTTATTTGGGAGTTATTAATTTTAGAAGTTTACTCGGTAAAGGGTAGTATTTGCTTAGGTAGAGTTATGAAATATTTTTGCCATGTGATTTTTGTTAGATTTGACTTTACAGAGGTGTAGTGGTGTGTTTTCTAAGACTAACACATTTGGTTTCACAATTTTTGTAGTTATAATGATTTTCTTATGAATTTTACAAGTTATAACATGTTGTAGGCATATAGTGTTCTACATGTATATGTCTTGAGAGTTTTATGTCCAGAACATGTTCCATCTTGCTTAAGTTGTATAAAATGAATAATTTAGTTAACCAATCTAATCTTAGTTCACAATTTTAGAGATTATATTATTTACTACACATTTTATAAGTAGGGAGATGCTATATGTTAGTTATTTAACATATCAATATATAAATGGTTATATGTGAGCTAAGTGTGCTAAGTTTTGGTGGGAGAGGTTCGAGTTATAGGTTCTCTGGTCCATCTAGGACTTAATTTGTTTATTAGGACTTAGGTTGTAGCACATATATATTTTGCTTAACTAATATCTAATCAATTAGTTTTTAGAACTCTGTAGAGTTTGGACAGCTTTACCCACATGATATGATTTGCTCTAGTTTATTCGGTACTCGTCGGTACCACCATACTCTACACATTGAGTACGGTCTAGAGGTCATAACGAAGCTTTTACACTACTTAGAGTCTAGCCTTGCACCGGCGCGTTACGTGTTCCTCCATCAGGCCTAGGTCAGCATACTTGGAATATGTCTAGAACAGTTAAGTGGCGGGCTCACGCTTTAAACTTAACGCCGTGGTGGTAAACATCGAACGGACCCCACCACGTGGCACAATACCGTTGTATTGGAAAGACTTAAGTCACCTAAACTACCACGTCGGGGTAAATAGGAAATTTCAATAAATTATCGATTAATTCATACACACCGGCCTACCAGAATGCAAGGCTGCATGCTAAGTAACTTAATAAGCCAAGGCTATCCCATACTAGCACATGTAGATATACGGATAACTTTAAGTCGGTGACACAAGTTCAGTCCTTACGGATTTGGGCAAACACTCCCCTATCAGTATACAACTAGGAAGAAACTACTTCCACAGGTTCCAAACACAAAGAATTTGCAAGAATGGATAACTATGTTCATCTGTTCTTGCAAATTCTAATGCCATTGGAAGGTCCTGCCTGAGCAGATATTCAAGTCCCAACATTCTAATCATCCGAGTTCTACAAATAATAAAATGCAAGCCATTTGGATTTTGTTTTCTGACATAAAATTCTTGTATGTTGTTTGCATGTTCTAATGTGATGCGAGACAACGTTTGAGTCGACATACAAAGGCAAAATGCAGGAAGAATACTAAGTAAGGGGAGTAATCAAGCTAATAACCTATTGGTTAATTACATGATGTGCTATATATATGTAAAGATGTTGGTAGGGTAGATGATTTGGAATCCATATTATATACCTCTCCCAAACCAAATGACTGTACATATCACTTGCCAATCAGAGTGCCCAACAGAAAAGCTCTTGATTGCCACTGCCTCACTAAGAAGTGTTCAACAATGCAGACAACAAGGAGGCCACTGCACCATCAGCAGGTTGCATAGCTTGATACCAGCACAAACACCGGTAGTGATGTCCTTCATCAAATTTTATCTCAAGTCTCAAAACCAAACAGCCAGTTATACATGCAAAACTAGGGCCTATTTAGTTCGTGAAATGAAAATTTTTGGATGTCACATCGGACATTCGACCGGATGTCGGAAGGGGTTTTTGGACACGAATGAAAAAACTAATTTCATAACTCGCTTGGAAACCGTGAGACGAATCTTTTAAGCCTAATTAATCCGCCATTAGCATATGTGAGTTAATGTAGCATTTATGGCTAATCATAAATTAATTAGACTCAAAAGATTCATCTCGCAATTTCTTCCTTAACTGTGCAATTAGTTTTTTCTTTTAAACCATGTTTAATGCTTCGTGCATATGTCCAAAGATTCGATGTGATGTTTTTGGAAAAAACATTTTGGGAACTAAACGGGCCCAATATTAGACACAAGCTGAGTACATACAGACAAACTAAGTTATCAAACTTCTACTCCCTCCGTATTTTAATGTATGACGCCGTTGACTTTTTAACCAACGTTTGACCACTCGTCTTATTCAAAATTTTTATACAAATATAAAAATACTTATGTCATGCTTAAAGAACATTTGATGATAAATCAAGTCACAATAAAATAAATTATAATTACATAAATTTTTTGAATAAGACGAAAGGTCAAACGTTTGTCGAAAAGTCAACGGTCTCGTACATTAAAATAGGGAGTACTACTTATTGGCTCGAGACAAATTTTTTAAGCCTAATTAATCCGTAATTAGAGAATGTTTACTGTAGCATCACATAGGCTAATCATGGATTAATTAGGATCAATAGATTCGTCTCGCAAATTAGTCCAAGATTATGGATGGGTTTTATTAATAGTCTACGTTTAATATTTATAATTAATATCCAAACATCCGATGTGATAGGGACTTAAAAGTTTTAGTCCCATCTAAACAGGGTAAGACTGGCATTGTCCTAGCCTCCTAGGCAGGTGGTAGAGGCTCAGCAGACTATATATATATATATACTTTCATTTCCTCCATACGAACCTAGCTCTTTAGTTCTAACGACATTCAGCTTTTTTCTCCTAGCATCAATTTGACTACTTATTAAAATACATCAGATCACTGAAGGCATGCATGAAACAAATGTATATAAACTCCCATCTGAAATGGAGAGAGATATACTCACCCATAAAGCATCAGCTGCAATCTTGAAAAATAAGCTCAGATAGTTTAAAACACTAGTATACTGACAAATCAAATTAATTCAGTTAAAGAAATGCACTAGTATTACTGCAACCTGCTGCCACTACTGTAACATCTGAAATTTTTAATTGAGCTCAAGAAAATGACATGCGAGGTAAAATAATTCAAAATACTGCCAATGAAGAGTTGAGGCTTGAACAGTTTCATGAATGAAAAGCACTACTGAAAATATTAAGTCCAGTGTCCAGACCTATGTATTGTTCTGGTTGAAAAGATCAATATTTCCTGTTCTGTCAGTGGGACAGCCAGAAAAATTATGCTGAAAATACTCCCTTCCATCATAGTAATATTGAGGAACCTTTTATTAATTGCAGTTCCCATGTGTGTAGTGTAGTGGAATATAGTCTATACCATAAAAATTGTAATAAGCTAGAAAATTCCCTGTCGGTCTTTTGTACACTGTTGGTGAGTGCAAGAATTGTCGGTAAAGTAGGATCGTAAAGGGCATTTCCCACCCCAAAAGCTAGCCATTGAGGTGAGGGGCTCCCCCACTTATATCTTAGGTCATTTGCCCTTCCACAACCAATGTGGGACTATTCAACAGGTAACCTAACAATTATGTTTTCTAAACCGTCAACTATTACTTGCTCACTGACGGCAAAAGAAATTCAAATCTGGTAATGCTGGTTGCTTTTGCCTGCATGTGTCTCCGAGCGGCATAGTTGAGTTGCCAATGCTTGAATACCCTGCTGTCTCACGACCCGGCAACGGCTGCAGGTTTCTATGGGTGAAACGATGGAGGCCGAAGCCACGACGGCCGGCGATCACGATAAACAGAGAAGAAAGCAATGCGCTGGGGAGAACGGGCGCATATGAGGAAGAAAGAACTAACGAGAGAGACTAGAGATTAATAACTTCTTGCTTGCCCGATTGATAAGATTCAGACTCCTTTAAATACCACTACTACCTTAACCTCCGAGCAAACCTCCTAATACATACTCCCTCCGTTTTTTAATAGATAACACCGTTGGTTTTTTCTAACAGATTTGACCATTCATCTTATTCAATTTTTTTTTGCAAATATATAAGATACAAATCAACACTTAAAGTACTATGAATGATAAAACAACTCATAATAAAATAAATTATAATTACGTAAATTTTTTAAATAAGACGAATGATCAAACATATGAGAAAAAGTCAATAGCGTCATCTATTTAAAAAAACAGAGGTAGTATATGCAAACAACTCAACTAATCGCTAACAAACTAATTAACCTAGCCGTAAGCCTAACAACCTACTTGTCGAACTAGGACTCTGCTGTTGTGTTGGACGTAGAACTTGCACTTGGATTTAGACTTTTGACGTTCATACTGGATCCCCCATGTGACACCTGATTACATCTGCTGGATGATGTTGATGATGTGTCCAAATTCGCAATGCCTCGCAAGCCTAAGGCCCTGTTTAGATGGGACTAAAACTTTTAAGTCCCTATCACATCGGATGTTTGGATACTTATTATAAATATTAAACGTAGACTATTAATAAAACCCATCCATAATCTTGGACTAATTCGCGAGACGAATCTATTGAGCCTAATTAATCCATGATTAGCCTATGTGATGCTACAGTAAACATTCTCTAATTATGGATTAATTAGGCTTAAAAAATTTATCTCGCGAATTAGCTTTCATTTATGTAATTAGTTTTGTAAGTAGTCTATATTTAATACTCTAAATTAGTGTCTAAAGACGGGGACTAAAGTTAAATCCCTGTGTCCAAACACCACCATTCGTCGCTCGAGTCCCCAATAAGACAAGTACGTACAAGCAGTTAGCAATGCTCTATAGCTGTGTTTAGATCCAAAGTTTGGATCCAAACTTCAGTACTTTTCCATCGCATCAACCTGTCATACACACACAACTTTTCAGTCACATCATCTCCAATTTCAACCAAAATCCAAACTTTGGATCCAACTAAACACAGCCATATATATATATATGCAGAATTGTCTATAGCTTCTATAAAACAAATGTGAGAATGCATTAATTAAAGACATGAATTAGTGAAGAACTCACCACCTTATGGACCCTCTTAATTTTGTCTTCACGTGGGGTCCGTGGGGTCCGCCGGGCTTCCCTTGGCTGTTGCTGCGCTCATCACCGCAACACAAAATCGTTGATATCCATCACTCACAGCCACTGGCATATCAATCACAGCTAGCTAGCCTCTGCTCGTTCAGATCGAACTCGAAGGATTCCACCCGAAATCCCCAAAAGCAACCAATAGAGGGAATCCCCAATCGCAACACACAGGAATACCAACGATTCGAAATTCCAAGCCACACCAGCACCCTACCCTAGCCACCATCCTCCCGCACGCGGCTGCATCCCCTCGCCGCGCCGCCGCGGCGAGCGCCCTCGAAGATCTCGCGCGCGTCGGCGATGGACACAGGCACCGGCGACATGGTCCCGGGTGGAAGGAAGAAGACGAAAGAGAGAAGGAAGAAGACGGAGAAGGAAGAAGATGGATGGAAAGCTGATGGCCAATGGCGCGATTACGAATAGACGAATTATAATGGTATTTTTCTGAATAGCCAAATTTACAGTGGCATGGATCAAATTAACCCTAAAGTAAAGCATATATGCCAATGTTTGTGCATGACAAACATTAAACAAATCTCAAGCTTGAGTCCCTTAGCTTGTAATTAGTTATGCACTTATTAAATAAAGTACACGGTTAGAATACA
Source organism: Oryza longistaminata (assembly GCA_009805545.1). Classification (NCBI taxonomy): domain Eukaryota; kingdom Viridiplantae; phylum Streptophyta; class Magnoliopsida; order Poales; family Poaceae; genus Oryza; species Oryza longistaminata. The sequence continues at coordinate 22,661,023 of CM020180.1, read as the reverse complement.
ACTTGATGTTTAGTTTCAGAAGCAAATAACTTGAGAATTAATGCATCCTCATGCATCGCAATTAACAATATATAGTTGATCACTAAGTGCGGATGTTCTTGAATAAACGCTAGCAAAAAGATCTCAAGGTCAAAATAGTACAAAACCAGTCCTTGTGCAAGCGCCACATAAACTGCCGAATCTCTTCTCAGTAGCTTGGACCAAGAGACTAGAGAGAAATGACATCCAGATGACTCCCAACCCTACGCTAGACTACTTGAAGTTAGTTTGTCAAGTAGTAGCATGAATTATGATCCATTTTGGACTACCTGTGTTTTGGGATGTACTAATGTACGGAGGAAGCCTGAAACCAACACATCAACTCCTTCAGTCATAAATTTATAGCACTACTACACAAAGCATTTTCCCGTGCGGTCGATCAGATTTTTGCGTGCGGAGCTTCGGCCTATCTGAAACAAATCGTCTGGGAAAATCGCGATTTTCACGTGCGGGTGGCACCCCCGCATGCTAAAATCAGATTTTCGCATGCGTTTGCTTATGCCGTCCGCACGGAAAAACAAAAAACCGAAAAATAAAAAAAATAAAAAAAAACAGAAAACCCTAGATCGAGTCGTCGCCCGCCCCGCCTTCACCCCCCGCCCCCATAGATATAGAGATACCCGTTCAAAGCCCCGCCGGTCCCCGCGCGGTCGGCTGCTCCCGGCCCGCTCGTCATTGTCGTCATCGGTGGCGGCGCGCCTCCCGCCGGCCTCCCGCGCTGGATCCGTGGCGGGGGGAGGGAGGCCGGCCGCCGGATCCATGCGGGGACGGCCGCGGGCCGCCGTCGTTGCCCGCCCGGCCGCCTACCGGATCCCGCCCCCACACGGCTTCGTCTCCACGGGGGGGAGGAGCGCCCGCGGCCGCCTCCCCACGTCCGCCCGCCGCCGCTGAGCTCACTGCTGTCCCGCCTGTGGAGGAGGCAGAAGAAGAAGGTGAGAGAGAGAGAGAGAGGAAAATGAGAGGAGGAGAAGGAAGGTGAGAAGACAAGGGAGATAGAGAGAGGAGAGAAGGGTCCCGGGGGGAGAGAGAGAAGAAAGTTAAATTATTTTCAATAGGATGGGAGGGAAGGCTATTTTTCTGTGCGGGTGGATTAAGAGGCCCGCGCGCGAAAATAGGGTTATTTTCGCGTGCGGGCCTGTTAAGTGACCCGCACATGAAAATTGATTTTCTTGTGCGGGCGACGACCCGGCTTCGCTCCCCCTATTTTTCCGTGTGGTCTGACTTACGGACCGCATGGAAACAAAATGGAGTGGTGTCCAGGAAAATCAATCTTGTACTAGTGTAGGCTCCTTGTGAAGGTCTTCTCATACCAACATCAAGTCCCCAACCAACAGAAGACTCCCTCAGATTGTGTACTTCCATGGATGTTTCAAAACAAAAGAAAGCAATGATATGAAGATGTCCAGCACATGGTAACAAGCCATACAAACTTCGAAAGTATAGTAAGCAATAGGCTTATTACTTTTCTAATCGGAGGTCTAATTTGCCGCTACAATCACTGGTGGAGAAACCATCTTTACTCCCGGTTTATAACCCCCTTAGACCCGGTTTTCCAACCGGGACTACGAATCCGGGACTAAAGATCGCTATCTTTAGTCCCGGGTGAAAAAACCGGGAGTAAAGATCGATCAACCGGAACTAAAGAGAGGATAGGGGCCGTCCCGGTTGGTCCATTTTCTTTTTATTTTCTTCCAAATGGAGTGGGATGTATATACCCAAATCAAACACCAAATCCCCAAATCTGAGTGCCATGCATATACCCAAATCACACCCCAAATCCCCAAATCAATATAACATCCCAAATCATTCACATCACAAATACAAATCCTAAGTTACTTACACACAAATCAACTACATCACAAATCTTAAAAAAATTACACACAAATCAAATGCATCACAGATCGATTATACATCTCAGATCAAAATTTTAATAACTGGGACTAAAAATTTTAATAACTGGGACTAAAAACAATCTTTATTCCTGGTTCTTTTTGGAACCGGGACTATTGTGGAAAACAGGCGACCGAGCAAAGATCATTTTTCTAGTAGTGAACATACCGCCAATATTATAAGCTGTATGCCGAGGGGGGCATGATATAATAACATAGATAATGTAAGACACTATCCTGACTTAATTTGTTTCTTTGTTTTGGAATTCGTCCCGGTTGAACAATTGAACAGGTTCTCAGCCCTGGCAGTACTTAGGTTTGTATATTGGGTAATTTAACCATCCTTGAGAAGATACTTGAAAATATGTACCATATATTTTAGTCTAAAATTTGATACCTATATAGGTACTAGATATCTCGAGACACCAAAATTTTAGTGTAATATTTGGGTACCTAAAGGTACTGCCTCAAGGACCGTAAAAATTCTCGTGCATATCTTAAAGGCCGTTTTCAAAGAAACCTTCTAGCCATGTACGAAAAGCTGTAGCATAAACCTTTCGATCTCCATCTCCTACATGATGAGTAGCTTCAAATTTCAAGAGTACTGAATTGGTGCTTTCTGGTAATTGAATGAACATATATTTGTTTGAGCAACAAACTTCTTGTACGACAAATTTTAGTATGAAATCTACTGATCTTTCAGTGGAGGGATTGTTTCGCTGGTCCGATTATCTTCAGAAATATAAGAGGCTAGTCTCAAACCTGCAACACCTAACAATGGATATTATAATGTGCTGATGCATTCAACACTGTCGATTCCGACTTCTGAATGTGTTCCGAAATGACTGCGCAATTTCAGCATATTCATATCACTAGGTCAAAGTTAAATTTGCACATTGTCTTAGTAAATTAAATGACATCCAATCAAGTGTGTGCGACAAACTCCTTCTACCGATTCAAAATAGCTAGAATTTGTAGGAGCTGGTGACAATGTTCTGTTGTCTTTCCATACTAGAACTCAAACAGTATGCTAATGTCATCCAGAGCTTAACCGATCACCTTGTACTAGTCTTCAACACCTCAGGTGTGCTGCCACTAAACATCAGATGATGCAGGGGAGCAAGTGGATCACCCGCGAACCCACTTATAGGTCAAAATAAACGAATTCGCAGGTTAGTTTAGCTTATAAGTGGGTTTTCGCGGGTAGCCGCTTGCACCCACAGATGATGGCCTCGCAATTGAGCAGGCCTTGAAGTCACTCATGAGGAATATTATAACCATCCTGAGTTCTGCGAATAATAAAATGCAAGTCATTTGGACTTTTTTGCTGACATGTAACGCTTGTGCAGTTTACATGTTCTATGAGATGGATGGAATAGAATGCTCAAATTGAACTGGGATAATCAACTAATAACTCATTGGTTAATGGCATGACATCCTATATGTACTTGTTTTAGTACGATAGCTGATTTGAAATCCAAATACCTCCCAAATACATACTACTAATAACTCATATGCATCACGATTAGCACAAGCGTTTACCCTACCTTAATTAAATTCCTGCTCTTTTAGCTCTTCATCGAAACAGAGCTGTAACATAGAATTGAGTGACAGGCAAAATAAAATTTCTGACTCATAAGTAGCGAGCTGCCGAGCTAGACAACCAGTCCCTAGCGTCCACTGATTCAAGCGTGCCAGTACGGTGACAGCCACTAAAAAGTGATGGTAAATTACATAGTCCAGATTTTCTTCATCTTAGAAGTGATATCCAGATGACTCCCAACCCTATGCTACTTGACATCACAGTTTCTCAAGCAGTGGCGTGGATTCATAAGGACTCCCTTTGTGCCTGGGCCGGGGCTGTATATATGGAAGCCGGAAACCAACACATAAATTCCATCAGTGATAAATAGGCTCCTTCAGATGGTCTTTCTGTGCCAGCATCAAGTCCCCAACCACCAGAAGACTCCTCACACTCACAATGTACTTCCATCGCATCCCAGCAACATATCCAACTTATTTTTACCCAGTTGCGGTGGTATCACGACAGTTAGATTAGGTGGCGCGCACATGAGTTTTTTACGGATTGATAGTCACTAAGATATATGTTCCGGTTGTTTCTTTCTTCTTTTTTGGCTGTGTGTATTTTTGCAGAGGCCAAGAGTGACTCAGTTTGATTGTATAATCTTGATGTAATTAACTTAGTCTAAATAAAACTTCCATTATCTAAAATAAGCAACATTTGATTCAATCTAGAAGCTAATGCCCCCTTTGAATCAAAGAATTTTATGTAGGAATTCATAGGATTCAAATCCTACAGGAATTTTTTCTATGTGACCATTTGATTTAAAGGATTGAGGATTTCCAAATCCTATAAAATTATTATGAAATGGTTCATGGCATATAGATTTTGGAGGAAACTTAGCAAGAGCTTCAAACTATTGTTGTACACATTAATTAGTTCAGGATGTGGCTCCCAAGCAATTGCTGTAGGCCCTAACCTCTGACGTTTCGACGTGATACCCTAATGATCATCTACAACAATATATGCAAGGGGTAAGCTGAGCCGCCGTCATCACCATGAGTTCAAGATCGGAGTGTTCGACAGCTTCTTTTTCTTCTTCCGTCAGTCAGGCGTCCCTGCTCTTCAGAATGAGAGGGTGAAAGAGAGGGATAATTTCATCCACATCTTTTAGTCTTCTACAATTTCTTGTTTTGATTTGTTGAAGTTTCTGATTCATTTGTTCATGTGCATTCATCATTCTGTGCATAATCCAAAATTTTAAACTTGGTTCTTCAGAGATTTGGAGTTAGAAAAGCTCTGGTTCCTCTGGCTTGTAAAGGTGCATGTTACTTTTACGTTTGGAAACCAAACAAAAACTGATCATGTTTCCGTAATCTGATTACAATCACAATGCAATCTGATTCCTTTACCGTTTACGTTTGCATTCTCCAACCAAACAGCACCTTAGATGTTGGAAATCCATGAGGAACTCGGGCAGGGGCGTGTCCAATAGATATGGAAAGCGCCTCCGATCATGGCACAATAGTTAGGTAAGTTGTTGCTCTGGTTTTTTGTAAACAAGCATGTGTTAGGAAGATACTAGTAATATATAATCACCTAGTTTACCAAATAACGCCATATATCTCTCTTCGCAATTCTCAGTTAGCCAGGATCACCAACCAACAGTAAAATTACATGCTGATGACAATAGTAAATTTAGGATTCCGCCAGATTGAATGTCACACCAATTACGTACACTTGTTTAATATATTGCCGTACGCCTTGTCAATGTTGTAGCAATTACTGTACTAATTCCTCGCAAGCAAAGACCCTTCAGCACAGTTTTTCATCTCATGAATTCTGCAGCAATCTTTTTAGATAGGTTCTTGGTGATGATATATAAAGGTATTGTATGGCTGATGAGTCATTCAAAGAGTAATAACTCAATCGGTAAGGTTCTTTGTGGTTGAACTGCCACCAGATTTAAGTCCTAGACTTTACACATATGCTCGTATTTACGGCTAGTTATTCCTTAAATAGTAGGCGACGTACCTATCGATAGTGAGGCGTCTGTCATGACTTTGTCAATTTTGAAATATGCCGGTCCAATCTTTTGAATGTGCTCATAGGAGCAAGCAGGTATACGTATGTGTGTTTATAGGGGTGAGTGTATATGCATTTATGTGATAGTCTGTGTTTTTGCTGTGCTTCTAAAAAAAAGAGTAAAGCATAACCAATGCTCTTGTGTGAAAAACAGAGAATTCAAACCAGCATGGCTTAATTTTCATTATGCACTTAATCAATGCTCTTGTGTTTGGTTTCAAATGCAAGTAACTTGAGAAAACGTACGTATTCTCATGCATTACGTTTAGGACGTACATTAACCATCCTAAATTTGTGTTCCTTCATCCGGGCCATGAGAAAGCAAATTCTCATGGCAAGCAATTTGTGTGACTCAAAAGTAGGGTGGCAGTCTCCACTTGAAAGCAAGCTTGGTGAAAAACTATGCTTAATATCAAGTGCAATTGCAGATATTCTGTGACTCAAAACTATGCTTAATCACACACAAATATTCTTCAACAAAACCTGCATAAAACCTATCAAGTGGTTCAAGCTGGAATATGATCAGTTCTTGTGCGATTGCCACATAAACAAACCATCAAAATCTTGGTGTGTGACATCAAATATGTTACTAGGAGCGACATCCAGATGCCTCCCAACTCTACACTTGACAACTTGAAGGTGGCTCGAGGCAACAATTAACATCGTAGCTTATCAGGAAAATAGAATGAATTATGCTCGAAATACATTACCTATATTTGGGATTGTATATATGAAAACCTGAAACCAACACATAAAGTCCTCGATAGATATTTAAAGTTTTCTCCCAATCTCCCATCCTAGGAGAGGTATAAATCTCCCCACTATTTGGGAGTCACAAATACCGAACCGGTGAAGCTAATTAGAAGACAAGTTTATAATTAACAATGGCGAGACTTTTATGGCTGCTGGGAGGTATATATACCTCATAGTGCTAGTCAAGAGGTATATATACCTTTAGAATAACATACTCAAATACCAATGAAGGATGAGTTTCTAATCCGCTATTTCAAACCATAAAATTGGTTTTGGCACCTCCCATCACAATCATAAATAGGTATATCTCAATATACTTCTGTCCAAGAACTGGAGAAAACCTCAAGATAAATAGGCTCCTTGAATTGTGAAGGCCTTTCTACACTAACGTCAAATACACCAACAACCAAAAGATTATGTCCAATCAAGAAGAAAACCTACACACAACCTACACACACTAGTGCTTGGTGAGGTTTCCATGCTAGTAGTATTGCTTGACCTGATCTTGGAGTTTCAAGGTGATATCCTATTGGTCGTCTACATATCACCGTAGGACCTCCCGATACCTCCAAAACCTAGCTAATGTTGCAATAAGAAGCTCATAAACAACCGCATTGATTTGTCCTGTAGTAGTAGCCAGCCACCACTAGAAAAATTTTTGCTTGCTGCTTCGACGAGTACAACTGTACAGGACTGTAAAATTTGGGAGGCAACTAACACTACTGGAGAACCATATTTGGTCGGTTGCCCAAAAAACATAATAGTCTCAGTTGCACAAAAATCCAGGACTAAAAAGCATTTTTAGTCCCGGTTTAAAAGCGCAGCAGGACTATGTGATCTATAGTCCCTATAGTCCCAGTTCAAGCCAGTTCATCTATAAGTGCCTGCATATATACATGGGTGATGTTTATGCCCATTCGAAATCTTTTTTAGGACCGAATAGCAAGAACCAAGCCAACCTGAGGGGTGAATGTTTATAGTACTCAGAAACCAAAACTTTTAGCGAAATTAAATGATACCCTCAAGTTGATGAATGCTGGTCTAACCAAGATAGATATGCTGGTCTGACCGATGTCGATCGTCCGGTCTAACCACCGTGAAGTGTCATTGCCTGCTGTCGCCGCCGCCGGTCTGACCGTCTTGTCCTGTCGGTTTGACCGGTGCAATGTCGTCGGTCTGACCACCGGTATCTTGCCGGTTGGACCGCCACACCCGAGCAAATATAAATTGAAGAGCTCTCAAAGTAGATTGAAAATTTATTGCTTTTATTCGTGTTTACAAAGTGCAACAATAACACTCCTCACAAAAATCTCGACTAAACTCGAAACCCTAACTTAACTCAACTCTCTTAAAAATGATACCGGGATAATACACCATCCATCTCTTTTATACACAAAGTAGGCAGTCTAAAGCCACGAACCAGCCTTTTGCAAGAAGTTCTAATCCCTTAGGAAACCTTCTTGTACAAGAAACAACTTTACACAATCCAATTGAACTAAATTTAGACTCCTAAAATTGACTCTGCATCCTATACACACAATATCTCTATCGTGTGCCATTAGAATCTTCACTAACCACGTGCGTTGATCTTTAGCCTAAGCATCCCGCATGATATACTGATCGTCCGGATGTCATCTTCTCCAAGTTGACTCGCGATCCATCACCAGCAATGCTTTCCCAAGGCATCAAGAATCACCTACATATACATCAACCAAGAAACCATATCCGAGTGTAAGTTCTCACTAGCTTGACTCATTGTTGCCACACAACAGTATTGCGTACGTATAGTATCCATCTAGAAGTCATAAACATGAATTATCCATGAATATCCAAGGAAACAACACAAAATCGAAACCAACACAGAGTCGGCCGGTCAGACCGGCCTAACCAGCAAAACTACATCACCAATAATCTTCAAATATGTTAATTGTTCATCACACAATAACAATCAAACACACTTTGATTTTACACTTTTTTAGATATTCTAAAATACATAGGGTGCAAAATGGACAGTCAAAGAAATCAACAAATCACAGTATCTTCATTGGAGTGGAAATACTACAAACAACAGTTTCCCAGGGCTAATGATTCGAGGATTTCCATCATGTATGATACCAAGCCATACAAACTTCGAAAGCATAGTAAGCAATATATTACTTTTCTAATCTCAGCTCTAATTAATATGCCGCTACAATATCCATCCAGTGTGCCCATAGGGGCACGATATATACTAAATAGATAAAGTGCTGTCATCAGTGAGAGGCTGAAGGTGGATTAGATATGCTAACTTAGTAAAATGATATCCACCGATGCAAATTCTTCCTGTCTATCAGGATACCACCGCGACTATTAACTCCATATATACTACAGAAGGTTTCTCCTCAGTTTACATGCATAAACTTTTCAACCTCCATCTCCCACATGAGTAGCTTCAACTTCCAGAATACTAAATTGGTGTTTTCTTGTAATCGAATGAACACAAGTTTGTTTGGACAATGAGCTCGATCTTATGGCCACAATTTCAGTATGGAGTAAAATTGGCCTTTGAATGGAGGGGTTGTTTCACTGGTCTCATGTTTTTTTAAGTCAAACAGGTCTTTTATATGCGGAAAAGTAATAGAAAGGCTATGTACAGACAAATTAAGGCTGCGTTCGAACCAGCAGGTGGTTCAGAACTCAGTTCTCATGCATGGAAAACGATCAAGCCTATTAGCACATGATTAATAATTTATTAACTTAAAAACATGAGAAATAGATACCTATTAACAATTTTTCTATATAATTTTTTGGCAAAAAACAAACCATTTAGTAGTTCAGGGAAAACATGCACGTGAAAAACTAGAGAGTATAGGGGTTGCCGAACACAAGCTAAGTTATCAAATCATTACAATTATTATTGGCTTGCACCCGGTGCTCTATGCAGCATAGATACTTAATACTTTAACCCCAAACAAAATTAATAAGTAAACCTATCGCAAATTCGCAATTCCCTCAGTGTGCCGTAGCATGAAAACACGCTGTCCCGCTGCCAACTAAAGAATAGCACCGGCGCGATGTCCAACGAAGGCAAGAGACCCTGAGGAACAGAGGTCTCAAATGCTTGAATCCATGATGGCATTTACGTTTGGGCAGTTTAGGACAAGGTAATAGCAAGCTTCGGTTCTAATTTGCCTAACCATTATCTGATGTTCGGCAAGCTTCTGCGGCAAGCTTCTATGCCTGATGCGTGCCTTCCAATCGCAGTACAATACCCATGCGTGTCAGCAAGGAGCAGTAGCTAGCATAGCACCCAACAACAAACCCATGGATGCGAGTGTATGTATTTACAAGAGAAAAATAATTATGGCCCTATGGATCATGCATGATTGGGGGAGAGGTAGTATTCTACACAACATATATATATGGGCATGATTAAGGGAGCTTAAAATTCTGGGAAACAGCTGGTTTGTATAGGCACCTTTTGAAAATGTAAAAATGCTGGGTTTTTCAGCTTTTACCTGGATTCTTCGACTACAGCTTCTCAGAATCAGAATGAAAAGCTTAACTGTTTGAAGAGCTTCTAATTCTGGGAGAAGCTGCTGCTTTCAGAAGCTCTCCCAAAAACAGGTCCTATGTGTGTCTATCAATCGGTGAACTCTATGCCATCATTTTCATAAAATCAATTTAAACGTAGCTGTAACCTTCGGCCTTACCATGTCAATGAAGGTTTTTAATTAGGTGGTGTTTGGATCTAGGGACTAAACTTTAGTCCATGTCAGAGCGAATGTTTGGACTTTGGACGCTAATTTGGAGTATTAAACATAGACTACTTATAAAACTAATTACATAAATGAGAGCTCATTCACGTGACAAATTTTTTAAACCTAATTAATCAATAATTAGCACATGTTTATTGTAGTATCACATAGCCTAATTATGGATTACTTAGGCTCAATAGATTCGCCTTGCGAATTAGTTCAGGGTTATGGAATGTGTTTTATCATTAGCCTACGCTTAATACTTCTAATTAGTGTCTAAATATCCGATGTGACAGGGACTAAAGTTTTAGTACCTGATCCAAACAGGGACTAAAACTTGATTCATTTCAGGCCTGCACATGTAAGGCTCAAAGGCCAGGCTTTTTTTTAGATTGGCTATTTTTAGAATAATGGTCAAGCATATCTATAAAAGTTAACGGTGTCATATATTAAAAAGCAGAGAGAGTAGTAATGAATTAATCTCAGTATTATTTGTAAGCTAGGATTTAGAGAAAACGATGTCTCAAGTGATACATTATGATTAATTTACAGAATTGAATGGGTAAGATGACAACGCTTTTCTATTAAACGCTAGCGGTGGCGTGTGTTCTATGTGGTGGCGCCACCGCGCCAGTGTTATTTTTTTGAACGCAAAACTCTTTCCACATAATAAACTTCAGCCAACTTTCGTTGGTCCGACATTTTCAAATACCGTAAAAAAAACTCTAATCGGACACACTAATAAATTGTAGCTATCTCTTTATTCCTTATTGATCACTCTTTCTAGACCTTGGATACATATGTTGAGAACCTTTTTACAGTATTTGGCGAGGCATCATTTTTTTTGTGTCGCTAGTGTTGTTCTATGCTACATCTACACTAGGTTCTGGTACCTCCTCAGTGACCGTAAAACAGACAATTGAAGGGTTTTTTCCCCTCCATTTAGTCAAAAGCTTCATGTTTTTTTCCCCAGTTTTGTGTGAACATATAACTTCCAAGCTTGGTGGTTGTGTTACTTTCTGGCACTCTTTGATATATTCAATTTCTGATGTTTGAGCAACTTCTTATGTTCTTGGAGAATATTATAACAAAGGGCTCTACTGCCATTTTCTCCCTTTCCCCCAATGAGGCTTGTCTGGTAGGTGAGGTATCTACATTCCCTCTCGATTAAAACGAAAACCAATGCGAAATTTGCTACAAGGCACTAAAAAAAATATGGTTTTTTGTCAATAGCCACAGGCACCGCAAAAATATGAATTAGCCTAAGGACACTCAAAAGTGTAGTAATTTGCTGCAATACACTGGGCGGATTAAAAAACAATATCCACCCAATTGATTAGAAACAAACCATGTAAAATATCAATTCTGCCACCATCTTCTTCTTCCTTCTCCTAGTCATCTTCCTGCAACACAGGCACCGGGGTGGAGCTGCCACGGCCAAGGAGGCCGCCATCACTGCCATTCCCCTAGCTAGCCCCGTGCGGCGGCAATCCAGACCATGCTCTGGCGCTGTGCTCGCCTGCGGACCATGGGGACGAGAGGCTGTGCTCGCCAGTGGACCATGGGGACGAGAGGATCAAGCAAGCTTCGGTTCTAATTTGCCTAACCATTGTCAGATAAGCGGCAGGCTTCTATTCCTGATGCCTTCCAATCGCAGTACAATATGCATGCATGTCAGCAAGGGGCAGCAGCATAGCACCCAACAACAAACCCATGGATGCGAGCGTATGTATTTATAAGAGAAAATTAATTATGGCCCTATGGATGATCTTGCATGATTGGGGGAGAGGTAGTATTCACACAACATATATATCGGCATGATTAGGGAAGCTTAAAATTCTGGGAAACAGCTGGTTGGTATAGGGATCTTTTGAGAATGTAAAAAAGCTGGATTTTTCAGTGTCTACCTAAATTCTATAACTACAGCTTATTAATTAGAATCTGAACGAAAAGCTTAACTGTTTGAGGAGCTTCTAATTATGGGAGAAGCTGCTGCTGTCAGAAGCTCTCCCAAACAGGTGCTACGTGTGTCTATCAGTCGGTGAACTCTATGCCATCATTTTCATAAAATCAATTTAAACGTAGCTGTAACCTTTCAGCCTTTCCATGTCAATGAAGGTTCTTACTTGATTCATTCCAAGCCTGCAATAAGGCTCAAAGGCCAAGCTTCTTTTTTTTTTTACAAATAATGGTCAAACGTATCTAATATTAAAAAACAGAGAGAGTAGTAATAGATTATTCTCAGTATTATTTGTAAGCCAGGATTTAGAGAAAACGATGTCTCAAGTGATACGTTATGATTAAGCACAAAATTGAATGGGTAAAATTGAATGGGTAAGAGGGTAAGGTCGAGAGAGAATCACGAGACTTGAAAGATTGTTTTCTCTTCTTCCTCATGCTCCTCCTAGCCCAGCTGGCCCTCGATTCAGCTCGGGTCCCTAAAGTGTTGTTTTTTAAAAAAAAATAATACAAATATTATTGGTGCTGGTCTTTTAAAAAAGACGCTTACAGTGGGTTGTAGATGCCAGTTTTAAATTATAAATCCATATGAGAAGTCAAAAGGACGAGGGAGGCCTTATATATGCCGGTTTTAGGTGAACCGGCATATATGAGGGTGTCCCCTATTAATGTTTCTGTAGTTGTGTAATTAGCTAGCCTTATCTTGGTTAAGAAGTGGCATGCCACCTTTTTTAGACGAGCTAACCAGAGAGGATTGTCGCAGGTCATGATTGAGGGAATCGAAAGACACATGATCTATGAGATCTGGATTGTTATTATTGTGCATACCAAGAATCAGGGAAAATGATGAAAATTTGATAGTTTAACAGGAATCATATTTAGTATTGCATTTCCTTGTGACGAAGTCACCAAATTTGCCGGTAAGGATAGTAACCTACATTTGCTCTTTTTTCACTTTTATTTTTTCTGTTGTATGTAATCTCTATTTGTTGACACTCTACTAGCAAGTCTTTGTCAGTTATATGTTTTTAATATACAAATAACCTATATGCATGTTCTATCTAGCTTCATGCTTGAAGTTGGCATGATAAATTAAAGGGCCCATCTGGAAATCATGGACATATTTCTCTGTTAAATACTACTCCATCCGTTTCACAATGTAATCCTTTACATATAGATATTAATGAATCTAAACACATATAAATGTCTAGATTCATTAGCATCTAAATGAATATAGGCAATGCTAGAAAGTCTTACATTGTGAAACGGAGGGAGTACATAATACCAAAGCACATTAGAGACTTGGTATTTCCATTAGAGCAAATAATCGCTGCTAATATGCCACCTTGTCGCCTTTTTTATTAGAGCAAACAATTCATTGTTCAAGCTATATATGGAATCCAGTGGAACTCTCAGTTGATGTTCTGGAGTGATAGATGTTTTTATGATTCTATGACTGATACATTTGGCTGCGTACATCCGTGTTGGATGTAGAAGCCGAATTTTAATCCATTGACAAAAAAAAAAAAGTGAGTGTGATACATTATGATACACTGATCCCTGTGATGAATATGCAAGCACTGCACGAATTAAATAAAATGTTGAATTTACACAGGAGGAGAAAATCTGAGGCAAGTTTTCAATCTCATATCTATTCTGCATGGGTAGGCAGGGTAGCAGAAGAGTAAGAGAACGAAATAGTGATGTATGCTACAAATTAAGGTTTATGCAGATGATAGTATTGACTACAAACTGCCGTGCATATGCTTACCCCTTCCTTAGCATTTTCAGCAAGGCTTCGAATTTGACCATGAGATACAGATATGAATCGGTAGAATCATTATAAGCATGATTACTGATTCTTAAAAAGATGTTGACAAATCCAGATTCCCAATTCCTCGCAGGCCTAATTTAATTTTCCCCCATGGCACAGGGCCAGCGAGGTCGATCAATCACTATGGGAGCCATACTATTGTAGAAGTTCTCAATGAGATATTTGCAAGCAATGTGGCAGAACTCTCTGTGCAGATAGTGAAGGTAGCTCTGCCATGTACACAGGAGTGAGGTGATGAACCAGCACCCTGTGTTTTTAACAACTAGATAAGGTGTTTGGCTTCTATTGTAGAGCTGCATGGCATATATATATTTAGTAGAAGTAAACATGCAGTACATTTTCAGTACACAAGCATTTTTTTCTTCACATGGCTTTCTAACAGGAACTATAGCTCCTTGCCCAAAAAAAAAGTAGTAAAAGAAAGGGAACCACATGACCATACCTGCCAATGCATATGGCCTTTCAGTGTGCAAGCAGGTAAATTATATATACAAAAGTTTACATGTTCGGTTCAGATTCAAATTCGGATTTTTGATTTGAATTAAAAGTATACATGTATAAAGTCCGTATATATAAACTTTTACTTGAAGAGTGTCTCACGATCGACCAAACATATGAGGGCTGGGCTTTATGTATCCGCGCGCAAACAGTCGCTTATTAGACCCAAACGGAGGAGCATCGGTGCGGTGTGGTGGAAGCTACGTGCTTCCTTTTGTCTCTGTGGTGTTTCTGAGTTGTGGACGGCGATCTGCAGTCAAGGTTATAGGGTCCCAGGAGAAAGCCTAGTCCGGTGATTCACTGGACCGGCAGCGGCTACACCTTCGGGCGTAGTAATCTCCTTGGGGCGTTGTCAAGGGTTACCCTCTCCCCTTCTTGATGAGCTTCTCTGGGTGAAAACCACATCTTTTTAGATGGGCGATGGCGGCATCCTAGATGTCGTGACCATCTTGGTGGCATCGTTTTCATCTCGTCTCTGTGGTGGTGCCGTAGGCTTAGCGGCGTTCGGCCACGCTTAGCTGGGGTCGTTTGGTGCTAGGCTTCACCCTCAGTGGTTTGTTCTTAGGGGTAGTGCGTGGTGTGTGGTCATGCACCTTGGTGCATTGTGGTGTTTTTTTCTTGTAAGTTTTACATTTTCTTAATGCATTCGGATGGTCTCCTTTGGCCTTCCCGGTGAAAAAAAAGACCCAACCTTCAGCAATTACCCTTAGAAGTAAATTTGGTACTCTGCCAGATTGAATTTACACCAAGTACCCTTGTTTGATATATACATCACTCTACATCTTGTTGATGTTCTAGGGTAGCAACTATTGTACTAGTTCGATAATGATATCTTGAGCAGATAACCTCATAATTTGCTCGTAAACAAAGCTTCTCCAGCATACCGTTTTTAAGCTGAATTCTACACTAACCTTTTAGGGACATGATTTTGCATGGTGTTATATGGCATTGTATAGCTTATGCCATTTATCGAGTAAAGCATAGTTTGTGCACTGTAGAGAATTATGGGACACCACACAACCCAACCAGGGGGCGATTGTATTTATATAGCCAATACAATAGAGATTACAACAAACTCTTAAATAAGAGATATATACAGATACAATAGATATCTAGGCTATACAGATCTAAACTAATTCTAATACCTACCCGTAGTCGAAGCGGGAGTGTCACGAACGCAAAGACTGGACCTAAACTTAGTGAATAACTGAACTAGGCAAGCCTTTGATCATGATATCAGCAAACTGATGGGAGGACGGAATGTGTAAAACCCGAACTTGTTCCAAAGCAACCTTCTCTCAAACAAAATTAATGTCAATCTCAATATGCTTCGTTCGATGATGATTAACTGGATTAGCGGTCATATAGACAGTGTTAACATTGTCGCACTAAATGACGGTAGCCAAAGCAAGAGGAATATGTAGTTCGAGAAGAAGTTGTCGAAGCCATCAACACTTGGCAACAGCATGTGCTACTGCACGATATTCTGCATCGGCACTAGATCGAGAGACAGAGCATGGGACGCCACACAACCCAATGTGGGGGGGAGGGGGGCGATTTTATTTATATAGCTAATACAATAGCACGCGGTGCCCTAAATTCCAGTTCCTTCGGTTGTTCATCAAAGCTAGCAGTAACCAAGAATGGAATGATGGGCAAATTTTGTGACCCAAAAGTAGCGAAAACCCAACAGCCAGTAATAGCACGCGGAGTGTCTCCACTTGAGATTAAACTCGGCGAAAAATGTGATGGTTAATTAATCATTCTTCAACAAAGACATGTAAATGATCCCAAGGTCGAAATAGGACAAAACCGATCCTTGTGCAAGCGCCACATAAAATGGCTAGCGTATTCTCAACAACTAAGAAACATACATGTCGATCAGAAGTGACATCCAAATGACTCCCAACCCTACTCTACACTATTTGAATTAGTTAGCTCGCCAAACTTATTGTGCTAACTTAATTAGCAGCGTTGGTGTGGGGTGGTTTGTGAAAAAAAAATGTGTCTCTTTCGTCACATTCTTTGGAGATTGAGATCGGAGAGCCTACAACGAATGAGTGCATGAGTGCAACAAGGTTCTTGAGTGCATAGGATATGTTGCATGTTTTATTAATGGATATGAAGCCAATGTTGTGACTGTTACTTGCTGAGATTATTATTTTTTAGATAATACTTGCTGAGATTATTATCTCACTCTTGCACCACACTCTTCTCGCAGGATCTTGTATTTGGATTTGGGGCATGCTCATCTCAAACATGGCAGATTCAAGCACACAAGGAGCACTTCTAGGGAACCCATCTTTAGTCCCGGTTCGCAGCCCCCTTTAATCCTGGGTATGCAACCGGAACGCTAATCCGGGACTAAAGATGCCTATCTTTTTTCTTATTTTTTTCTTTTTTTGAGCCAAACTTACCAATATCACAAATTCACAAATCGAATGAACATACTCAAATTGGCATCACAAATTCACAGATCGAATAAACATCACAAATCAAATTGACATCACAGATTGTCAACACAAATTCACATAAACCTCTAAACAATCATAGATCACATCGCCACCACCCACCACCGAATTGCGTCCACTCCCCGCCGCAAACTGAGGGCACCGCCCACCGCCTGCTGCCTCCCGCTGCATGCTACCTGCCTCTGCTTGCCGCTGCCCACCGACGCTGCTCCGCCCGCCACCGCCCGCCTCCCACCGTGGTGGCTCCACTCACTACTCCGCCCGCTGCCTGCCTCCACCCGCTGCAGCCTGCCGCCGCCCGCCGCCCGCTGACGACTCCACCAACGCTGCTTCGCCCGTCGTCCCCTCACCGATGGAGAGGGTCGGGAAGGGAGGAGGGGATCAAGGAGAGGGGAGGGGAGGAGGAGGGCGAAGCGGAGAGGCGTGCGGCTGCCCTTTTTTTTCAATCTTTGGTCCCGGTTGGTATAAACAACCGGGACTAGCTGAAGTGTTAGATCTTACCAACCAGGACTAAAGATAGTTGGGGCCTGATACAGCCTGACGACATTTTGAACCGGGACTAAAAGTGATCATTAGTCCCGGTTGGTAACAAAAAGTGTTATGGTACTTTTGAACCGGGGCCAAAGATCTTCTTTAGTCCCGGTTCCTATTCGCACCGGGACTAATGTGATTTTTTTGCAATCCCAGCAAAGATCACTTCTCCGGTAGTGGAGTCACATCTGGATTTTCTTTTGTTTCTGACTTTCAGGAGAACTTCCCCTGTTCTGTTAGCTTAATTAGCAAGTAAGAAATGTTAGGAGCTTCATCACTTAGTGAAATGATATCCACCGATGCATATTCTCCCTGCCTAGGAAGGTTTCTCCTCAGTTTCCAGTTTGTGCATAAACATGATGACTAGCTTCAAGTTTCAAGAGTACTGAATTGGTGCTTTCTAGTAATCGAATGAACACACATGTGTTTGGGCAACGAACGTCTTCTACTGCAAATTTCGTTATGAAATCTAATGACCTTTCAATGGAGAAATTGTTTCACTGGTCTGATTATGTCCAGAATTTAGTATGTAATCTATTAATATGTATTCTTTTTCATGAGACCCTAACGCCCTAGATGGAATTAGTAATTTTTTTACTGATATGATAATTTTTATTTAATCCATTGCAAAGTGAAAAACATCATATGGTAATCTTTTTTACTCACGGTGAAACGAGGGGAGGATAACGGCCAGAGTGCGGAGAAAAAGATAAAACGAGGAACAGAGGAAGTTATGGAGTGCGGGTGAAAAGATAAAAGAAAAACAACGGGGGTAGGGTGGATGGGGTGGAGGTAGGTGTGGGCACGGGTGGGGGGATGGAGGCCGGTGGGGGTGGGTATGTGAATGGTGTGTTTTACTTAGCAAGCACTCCAAATGTGCTATAACGCAGATGTTTGACTTACCCAAAAGGAGAAAATAAATTTGAGGCAAGTTTTCAATATCACATCTATTTTGCATGCAGTAAGCATGGGTAGCAAAGTGAGAGAACAAAATAGTGTAGTAACTAATGAAATACTACAAAAGGTTTATTCACATGATAGTATTGACTGCATTCTGTAGTCTATACTTACCTTTTATGTATTTTTTGCAAGGATATGAATACGATCATGGAACATAGGCATGAATCGTTAGAATCATAATAAGCATAATTACTTATGCTCTTTATAATGTTAACAAATCCAAATTCCCAATTCCTCGCAAGCCTAATTTGCTCACATGGCACGGAACAGCAAGGTCGATCGATCAATCACTATGGCAGCCATACTGTTGCACAAGTTCTCAATGAGATATTTACAAGCAATGTAGCAGAACTTTGTGCAGATAGTGAAGGATATGCAATGCATGGCAGTGCATATATATTTAACAGAATAAGCATGCAGTAAATATTCAGTACACAAGCATTTTTTATCTTCACATGGCTTCTAACAGGAATAATAACTCCTCACCCAAAGAAAGTTGTAAGAAAAGGAACCACAAGTCCATAACTGCCGATGCAGCAATTGTAATCGACCCAAGACCACAGCACAATTGGCTATATGGAGGTTCAGTCTGCAAGCAGTCACTTGAAGCAATTACATTGTGATCCTTGTTTTTTGTTGCATGTTATGGAAGAGAAAAAAATATCTACCCATGTGTATGCATCAGTGGCTCAGTCATAACTCAGAAAATGCTCAAGTATTTTTTATTGTTTTGTGCTATATGATTTAAAATGTTCAATAACTAAATACTACTCCCTCCGTATTTTAATGTATGTCACCATTGACTTTGTGACCAATGTTTGATCATTTGTCTTATTTCATTTTTTTTTGTGCAAATCATAAAATATCTATGTCACGCTTAAAGAATATTTGATGATAAATCAAGTCACAATAAAATAAATGATAATTACATTTTTTTTAATAAGATAAATGGTCAAACGTATCTTAAAAAATCAACGGCGTTATACATTATAATACGGAGGGAGTATAATGTAATAGTAGTGGTAATAGCCCGTCACGGCTATTCCTCCCGCGTTCGTTTCATTAAGAGTGGTGTGTGTTTAGGGGTAGTGATAGACAGTATATAGTTTGACAGATCAATGTTTGGTTTCAAATGCAAGTAACATGAGAAAAAAAAAACATATTCTCATGCATTAAGTTTGGCACATACATTTGCCAGGACTAAATTTCTGTTTTTTGAGCTGTCTATCGAAGCTAGCTAGCTGCACTCCGTGAGAAACTAAGAACAGAGTAGCTAGCAACTTCTGTAACTCAAAAATAGGGATCCAGTTCCTAGCATTAACTAATTAATTCGAGCATGTAGAAATGTCTCTAGCTACTCGAAAGGAAGGTCGGTGAAAAAGGTGGTTAATTACAGTTCAAGGAGGAATAAAACTGGTCCTTGTGCAAGTGCCACAGAAACTGCCATACCAAATCTCAGTAGTTTACACATAGGAAAACGTCAGAAGTGATATCCAGATGTCTCCCAACCCTACACTTGGCTAGTTAATTAGCTCGAAGAAACAACTGATATTGCAATTTCTTAAGTGATTTCCCTGTTCTGAGGCTGTATATATGGATGCCTGAAACCAACATATAAACTCCTCCCGCAATGAATAGCTAGGCTCCTTGTGAAGATCTTTCTACACCAACATCAAGTCCCCAGTAACCACGGGATTGTCTATATATCTATTGACAGAAAATCCCACCCGCCATCTTTCAAATTTTGGACTATCGGATATACTTTAAGATTCGTGCAGAGACATTAACCTTAGCGCTCCTCCAGTCCTCCTTCTGTTCCCCTCGCATTACTCGTTCCACCTCCACATCGTGTTTTCCTCCGCTCCGCCCGATCCCCCGCCGCCTCGCCAGCTGGCCGGAGGGCATCAACGGTGCCAGCGAGACCCCTCCCCCCCACCCTACCCGGCCAACCTTCTCCCCCTCCCCCTCCCCCTCGTTTCCTCCCGAGCGAAGGCGACGAGATGCCCCCGCCACCAACGCCGGCCACCGCCCTCCTCCAGTCCCGCGGCTCCGGTGCCGCCGGAGCCGCCTCGCTGTCCGCCTGATCCACCGCCCACCGCCAGGCTGCCGCCTCCCCCGGCCATCCCTCTAGAGCCGGCGGACTCCTCCCCTTTCCCCTCTCCCTCCCACCCCCACCCCACCCCGGGCCCCTAACCCGTAGGGTCCTCTGCTGGAGTCTAGGGTGTCGCCGGCGCCGGAGAAGAAGAGGAGGTCACCGGAGTTGGAGGTGAAGGCTTGGAGCACGAATCTCAAAGCTCATCCGGTGTCCCGAAATCTGTAAGATTTGTGGATGCAATTTCTGTTGAAAGAAGGTTAGCAATTCCGTAAACATAATGAGAGAGACCAGGATGTAGTGAAGGACTGGATTCTTTTGTTGTAGCTATTTTTGTTTGTTTTTCTGGTTTATTAATAAAAGCTCGTAACAACGGGGCCTCCCTGCTATATTTTGGTAAAAGAAATTGAAGATATTATGTTAATTATTTTGTGACTGTTCATTTTTCACCCTATATGTATTAGAATTCCTAAAAGGAATTCAGAAGGGTGATAATTGTAGGCATACACATCACCTACATATACCAGTGTTGTGGAAAGCTGTTGATACGGCCGCTATGACGCCCGTTAAAATGGTGACGGTAAGCAGTCCGTCACATTTTGGCAAATCGGTCCTCATTAGTCGTCCAAAAACGCGTAATTCCTGTTATTACCGATTAATCCAGCGTTTTTCTGACTAATCGGCCGTATTGGCAGTATAATCGGGCATGATCAAATTCACAGGGCCCAGCCCACGCACAATAGCCTATCCTGTTAGTTGTCTTCTCTCGTACTCCTGTATAGTTTAGATGTACAGCATGCATGTACTACTATATTAATCTCTTTGAAGACCAAATATTTTTTAAATGCACTAATACTAGTATTAGATTTCAATAGCGTGTAATGCAAATTATCATGGTATTATTATAGATCATTTGTTATAGCAGCAATGGCAGGCATTATGAACTGAACCTACCACTAGTTAATGCATAAATATGCATTATGATATTTTTTGCATTATTAACTTTAGTACGTGTATGTTAAGTTAATGTCATGTTATGGTTGTTCTATTTAAATATATATACTAGGAAACTAGAATGTGTTCATATGGATTTAATTACCTCTAAAAGGACAAACTATTATTAACTATGTACTTATATTTGCAAAACGTTAAATTTCCGTCATATTCCGACTAATCATCTGTATTCCGATTAATCGTTTAGCGGTACCCTCCCCGTCCGACATCCGTATTCCGTCTTCCACAACACTGACATATACACACACACACGCATACTGAGTTCCCTCTCAGGTTGTATAGTCTTGTACTCATCCAATTAGCAAGCAAAGAGGCTTCCTTCTGGTGGCTGGCTAGTACTACGACTAGCCATGGATGACACCATTGCGGTTGATTATGAGCTTATATTACTCCATTAGCTTGGTTTGGGAGGTATCAGCAGGTCCTACGGTGACATTAGATGGACGATCATTACGATATCGACTTCGTGCTGCAAGATAATGACAAGCAATACTAGCTTAGGATAATCACTTGGCATTAATGTATGTGTAGGTTAGCTTATTGACTTTTCTTGTTTTTGAAAGGAACAGAAGTGTTGGAGTAATCAGGAGAAAGTTAGCATTACCTATGGTGTGAAAACCTACGCTCTCAAGAGAATTCAAGCTCTGGCCGTTGCACTACCTCTGGTAGGACTAGGACCTAGGGGTGAAAACGGGCAGTTAACTGTTGGATTATGGCATACTCATATTCTAATATAAATTTTCATTTAAATTCGAAGTCGGGTACAGGTAGAGCTAGATATTACATCTCTCATCCCGTATTTTATTCCATATTATTTCCTCTTAATCGGATTGGGAAAGGGATATATATCTATTTGTATCTCTAATTTATAGATATTAAATTATAAGGAGGCAGCTAAAATGTTAAAAGAGAAAATGACATGGAATGCTTTAAAAAATTATACTTGCATTTATTATTTAGGAATTATATAATTCAGACTACAAAACTGAGTACAACTCGAAACTTATTATTTTCATATTTATGTATTAAATTATATAACATACTAAATTGAGACTACAACAAGAGTCCAAATTAAGTGGTAGTATTCATTAATTTTGATTTTGAAAAATTAATTTAATACAATTGGAATAAATATTAGGACATATTATATAAATTAATTACTAATTTTGATTTTTAGAAGTATAAATAAAATAAAATATTTCGGCTATTAAACCTTTAACAAAGTTACGTATTTAACATATGTTTAAAATCTTAATATTTATAATATCAGTAATTATAACCGCTTCTAAAAACGATCCCTTCAGACACACACGTACGTACCTCCTCGATATTTCTTTTTTCTCTTTATGGAAATATTTGCAACAATAAATTTTAAATAACCATATATAACAATATTACATGTGACTTGTAAATAGTGTTTAGCCAATCGTTTACCATGTTTGTAGGTAGGGTTTTAATGGACTTTCATATATCTATACCTATACTAATCGGGCACTTTCTCAGAGCTCTCACGTTCGGGCACTTTATCAGAGCTCTCATGTTAACCAGAAAGATCTGGCCGTTGATTAGATTTGTTGTGTTATAATAACCGTAGATCATTAATTACAACGTACACTTAATTTGCAACGTGGGCCATATTAAAGCCCACAAAATGAGCGAGCATATTGTAACGTGAAACTTGATCCATCTAAAAAAGAGATCTAACCGATCATATCTACGAAACAGAGAGATCACATATGAAAGATAAACTAAATAGCGAATCTAAGCATATGGAAACCTCTGCATTGGGAATTTGCGAGCGATAGTAACAGGAGATGCTCCTAAGTGCTGTTCATCCTGCTGCCTCCATGCGCGCGTAAAATTTTCTGTCAAGATTAATTTCTCATGTCATCCTCTAAGAGAGTTTTTACCATCCTTGAGGAGTTGCCATGAGGTACCACTCACATCCATCCGTCCATTTGCAAGGGGTAAGATTGGAATGGTTAAAAAAATGCCACCGTAAGCCCGCATATTTCTCCCCCAAGTCCCGACGCTTTCTTCCGGTGTTCCCCCATCTTGTCTCTCCGCGCCGCGCCACCTCAAAAATCCTTGGTCGTTGTGGTCCGCCGTCGGCCTCACCATGGTCACAATTTCCATGCGGCTGCAGTCGAGCTTTTGGGAGGTCAAGATCAAGAGAAATGAAGATGGGTCGTACAGTGTGCTGCATCAAGGGGGAGGTTTATACGGGGGCGGGAGGAGAAATGTGCAGTGGGAGCTCGCCGGAGATTGATTGTAGCCAGCCGCCGGTGAATGGAAAGGTGGATGGCGGAAGGAAAGATTGCATAAAAAAGAAAAGGAGAGAGTGCACGTCAAAAGAACACTACGAGAAAACTAAACAACAAGACAAGTCCAAATCAATTATGTAGCCTGAGATTATATAGTTTCAAATTACATAATGTTCAAAGCCTCAAAGCCTGAGATAAACAGACAAAAGAGAACTCCAGTTACTGTCCACATGCAAATATTCTTTAATTCTGATCATCTAGGATCAGCCGTGCTACAATGGATTGTCTGCATGAGTCAGAAATAAAACTTCTCGGGTTTATACAATGGGCATTTCGTCGAACACCTTGATTGCAAAATAAACAAAAGATCCTATGCAAGATGTTTGCCGACCTCTGCAGTCTGAGATGTCTCCTTTCCTGTCGCCCAACCACACAGTCGCCGCATCCGCTGTACTAGGAAGATGGTGAGACATCCCGGCATCCCCGCACACCGGGCCACTGCGGTAGAGGTCGCCGAGCTGCCGATCGAGCGCAGGATGGCCTCCTGCTACCGGCCTATCGCCCTTGCCAAATCTGCCGCCCCAACCTCGGCGGCGGCCGGATCTGGCTAAGGGGATGGGCAGATTGGAGGCGCTAGGGGAGTGGGAGAAAGATTAAGAAGGAGCGGAGGAGATGGCGGTTGGTAGTGTCGGCGCTCAAACGGGAGCGGAGGAAACGACGGTCGTCGACGTCCGCACTCGACTGCGAGCGGAGGTGGCAACCGGTGTCATCAGCTCGCGAGTGGGAGTAGAGGAGGCGGTGGGCAAAGACATCGGCAAGTTGGAAGGAGCAGTCGGCGGAGGAAGCGATGGTCGACGGGAGGAGGAGGATACAACAATGCGAACGCACAAAGAACGGAGGGAGCCAGATCGGAAGAAAGGTTAATGCGAAAGTATAGTTTTACCCTTCCACCACCTCATCACAGTTGGTACCGCCCCTTGTGGGGACGCAGTACCACAAGGTACCGACCAATTTTAGCCGTTGGATCCCGCCAGATCGACGGCTAGGATATGGTGCTGCATGCCCTTAAGGACAGTAAAAAATCTCCATCCTCTAATGCCTCCATGCGCGCGTACAAGATGCAGAGAAGGCAAGGAGATGTGTATGTTGTGACAAGATGACTACTGTGCTGCCCAATCATGTTAATCGCTGATATGGATTGTCTAATCACGCACGGCAGCATCTACACTGAAAAAAAAATAATAAATAAATAAATAAATAATAAAGATCAAGTTTTGCCATATATAGGCCGATATAACTCCATGATCCTTGATCGCTGAGGGCTTCCTATTAGTGCATATAAAGGAATTACTCACCAGCTTATGCCATGTTCAACAATGGAGTGCGGTGCATCTAAGAAACTGCATTCGTGGCATATGTAATCTATACAGGTATCCCGTCAAATTTTAATTACATATTTGACATATTCACGATATTGTTGGTTATTATGTTTCCGTTCTTTCCGTTCTTTTTCAGACTGAATGAATTTTAGCAATGCGTTCGAATAACCAAGTTGATTAAAAAAGTCCTTTGTTCATTAAAAACTGAGCTATTCAGTAATAATTTTGATACAAGAACATAAATTGATCTGTATTTTTCTTTTTCTGAATACAAACTAGCAGCTAATAATTATTTCCGCATGTGCTATCTGCATGTCCATGCATATAAATTCTGTGTAGTCCTTAGCTTATTGTTGTTGTTCATGTAGCTAGATTTTTATCCTTATGCTAAATTTTCATGTTAAATTAAATAATTAATAACTGCAGCCTAATTCGGAGTTCTTAATTGAAGTCCAGCCCGGATAGAAAACTATTCCCATCTAATCTTCTACTCCGCCTTCTTTTTAGTCCGTGATAATGACAAATAGATATAAAGACACCAGTAATAATGTATATGAAATTCATACATCATCTGGAGGGAGTGAGTGAATTTTATCGCCTATATAACAGTATGGCACATATAAGACTACATATATCATGCAAATACAATTAATTTAGTATTTACTAATTCCTAATTATGAAATTACTGAATTAAGAAAATGTCAAAACTAGACTCCAACATAGAAACAGTGATCAACTCTGAATTTCCATTTTAAGATCATATAAAGAGCTATAATTTAACACTCTAACTAATTCATAATTAGTAAAATTATTCCATAGAAAAAAAAGAATACTATATTGAGACTTTCGTGTGAGCTAAAATTTTGGCATGAACAAAAATTTTTGACACTTATGATATTATTAGTAATAGCCCGTGCAACGCACGGGTTGACGGCTAGTGTTTATAATGTGGGACATACGGGCAGATATAGGTCTTCCCAGCTATATCCTAACCTTTATTTTTTTACGGATTCTGATTCAAACTCGAATAGTATTGAATATTTCATTTTTTTTCAGATATTCTTTCCATGAGCCTCAGGTCGGGCGGATGGTCAGGAAATACTCACCACATTTTCACCCCTAACTGGTAGCTGCCTACCAGCTGAGGTAGGCATCGATCTCGGTTATAGATTCTTGATTGGACCTGTTGCTGGGATGCAAGGCATCAGTTACACTCTTACCTGAACGCAACCAGCTAGCTACTGTTTGTTGCTTGCAAACACCAACATAAGTACACTGTGATATATAGGGCTTTTGGTTGTTGGGGTACTTGATGTTAGATTATAAAGGCCTTCGCAAGGAGCCAGTTTATCACCAAGGGAGTTTATGTGTTGGTTTCAGGTTTTCATAGACTCATCCCCAAACACAGGGAAAATGATCCATTTGGAGCCATAAGTCATGCCATTTCTTGTGAAGCTACGATGTCAAATGTTGCTTCCAGAAAACTACAACTTGTCAAGTATAGAGTTGGGAGGCATCTGGATGTTACTTCTGACTTTGTTTTCTCCTTATGCTACCGAGATTGTGCTGGCCAGTTCATGTGGTATTTCCTCAAGGACCGATTGCACTCCTGCTTGAACTTGACTTGTTCTTGTGTGTTTTTTCTTGAAGAGCATCTGCACTATGTGATTAGCTATGTTTGGGGCTGCGTATACAGAGGAAGCCTAAAACCAACCACATAAACTTGATTAGTGACAAATAGAGTCCTTGTGAAGGGTACGCCGCCCCTCCCCTTACCTCCGTCGCTCCCTCCTCTCCCCCCTTCCTCCTCCCCTTTTTCTCTTCCTACTACACCATAAATATTTAAATTTAAATTCAGAATTGAAACGGGTATGTAAACTTTTGACTTATAAACTTTGGGTCTATAAACTAGTATTTGAATTAGAATTCAAATTCAAATTTGAATGGGTATGTAAACTTTTGACTTATAAACTTTGGGTCTATAAACTTTAGGTGTATAAACTTTAGATGTATAGAAATACTATATATAAAAAATATTTGAATTCAAATTTAAATTTGTGAGGACGGCGTGAGAGGATGACGGAAAAGGTGACGGGAGTGGCATGGTTCCAATTTTAGAAATTTTCAGTGGCATGTAACCGATATGGTGAATAGTAGTGGCATTTTTTTAATTTGACAAAGTTGTAGTGGCATGGATCCAATTAACCCTATAAACTTTGGGTCTATAAACTTTAGATGTATAGAAATACTATATATAAAAAATATTTGAATTCAAATTTAAATTTGAATCGGATATATAAACTTTTGATTTATAAACTTTGGGTCTATAAACTTTAGGTATATAAACTTTAGGTGCATAAATGTACTAAAATAGGAAAGTAATGCAGTGCAAAAAAGAAAACGTGGAGGGAGGGAGGGGGAGGGGGGCGATCGATCGCCCATTAGAGTTTCCGCCTTGTGAAGGCCTTCCTATACCAACTTACCAAGAATCAAGTCCCGATGGCACCAGAAGACTTGCTCACAATGTACTTCCACGCATGGACGTTTCCAAAAACAAACAATAGCTGTGTTTGTTCCTTTCAAACTTCCAAAAATTCCGTCACATGAAATGTTTGGACACATGCATGGAACATTAAATATGGATAAAAAAACAATTGCATAGTTTGCGTGTAAATTGCGAGACGAATCTTTTGAGCCTAATTACGTCATGATTTGACAATGTGGTGCTACAGTAAACATTTGCTAATGACGGATTAATTAGGCTTAATAAATTCGTTTCACAATTTACAGGTAGAATCTATAATTTGTTTTGTATTATTAGTCTATATTAAATACTTCAAATGTGTGTAGGTATACTTAAAAAAAATTGGCTGTGGAACTAAACACGGCCAATGATATGAAGATTTCCAGCACATGGTACCAATCCATACGAACTTCGAAAGTACATTAAGCGATAGGCTTATTACTTCTTTAGACTCCTGCCTAATTTGCGGCTACAACGTACAACCAACATAGTACACTAAGCAGTATGCCAAAAGGGGCATGATACAACATTGATAATGTACTCCCTCCATCCGATGAAGTACATATTAAGCACTAATAAGTATTTTTTTCTTAACAAATCTTTACTACCTTAAAAGCGGAGTTGTTCTCCTAGCTTCTATCTCCTTCTTCCATCGCGCACAGCGCGTCAATACGCTCCGCATCAGTAACCATCTAATCAATGTTTTATCCTTGGTCACTCTCCTATCCTATTACTAACTATATGGGCCTAATCGATTACAAAGTATGAGCATGTTAGTAGTAAAAGAAAAGGAAAGGAATGAGCAGAGGCTTACGGTGGGCTTAATGGCTAGTGGTCATCGTTTAGTTATAATCCTAATCCTCTAACCACGACCAAAATCAACAACATCTTCCTAGGGGATACACGGTCATCCACACGCCTCCGATTCCACACACCAGTTAGGTATGATACCTGCCAGGTATCAGAACATGATACATCGGAGGTATCGATCAGGACCTGATATCTAACCGGTATCATCCGTTTGAACAAGATTTCGTTGTATAGAAGCCCCCTAGTTTTTCCAGTCCTCGTGGCATCGATCTCCCAGAACCATCAGAGTTACAGTCTCTTCCTGCCGCAGGGAAGAGTGGAGAGAGAGATCAGAAGGGAGAGGCAATCCTCTTCTCCTCCTGCTATCTTTCTTGTGTTGTTGCAGTATAGTACGTAGGAGGTGGGGGAAATCTGAGAATTGGGGAGGAACGGAGGAGGAGGGATCCCTGGCTTTGGTTTTTTGGTTTGGAATTTGTCCCGGTAAAGTAATTGAACTTAGTTTGAAAACTTAATTTAGTAAATTAGAAGCTCCATCTCCTACAAGATGATCAAGCTTCAAATTTCAAGAGTGTTGAATTGGTGCTTTCTGGTAACCGGATGAACACATGTTTGTTTGGGTAACGAACTTCTTCTAACCCAACTTTCGGTTTGAAATCTAATCACCTTTCAATGGAGGGTAGGATAATCACCTTTCAACTGTCCCGCGTCGCAAGAGCAGCGGATGGCTATCGCATGGAACGAGGGGCGGCGGCGTCGAGCGAGGATGCTGCTAGTGTCGTCTCGTCTCGAATCGAGTGTACTCAGCACCGTCGTCTGCCACATCGAAAGACCAACTCAGTGCTTCTTGACCTCGGTGATTAGAGCAGGTACCATAGATGAATTTTGCCAGTGATACTGCATGCATGCAGCCTAATTTGCTGAGTTGGTAGAGAAATTTGGGGAGAGAGAGGGTGAGCCAGCAACTAATTAGTCGCCGACTCCACGCGTGTGCCGAGGCAAGAAAAGCAACCGCATGCGTTTTCCTACTGGACCATGCAGTTATGGGGTCCACGTGATTAGTAGTCTGCGGATGAGAAGAAGACATGTGTAGACATGACACTATAGAAAAAAGAAAAGAAAGGTTTTGGCATTGATTGGAGGCAAGCTTGTAGACTATTGTTGTACAGATTAGCTATTTGGTGAAAGAGTATTTTATGATACTTGTCAAGTTTTGGAGCTGACAGCTTACTCCTCTATTAAACTTGCTCTTAAGGGCATGTTTGGGAAACTTGAGATTATAAAAAAGCAGTTGGTTGGTAGCTAGTTTAAAAGAATCTAGGAAAGATGAAAACCGAGCTTCTGGCTGAGAGATGGGCTGAGAGAACCAGATGTGAGAGGCTAGGAGCCCATCAGCCCTGCTCTTTTATATTTGTTCTTTGGCCTGCTGGCTAGCTATGAATCCTTCGATGACAGTTGATCGGACTGATTGAAAAAACACCGATAACATGGATAACCTATATGCTGCTTTATAGGAGTGAATATAGTGGGTATTAACTATATAGAAAGAAGGGATAGAATAAAGCATGTAAGTACATATCCAGTATACTAGCATATATCAGCCAACACCATGTTAATGTTGTATTAGTTATTGTACTAATCCAATAATTGTATATTGAAAAAACTGTTAAAGGATAGTGTGTGTTTAGGGGCAGTATTTTAATATTCTATCTATTGTACACAATACATTTTGCCACCGTTCGTTAAGAGTAGTGTGTGTCTAGGGGTTGTGATAGACGAAAGTATGTAGTTAATTTGACAGCTCAATGTTCGGTTTCAAATGCAAGTAAACCGAGAAAAAAGAACATATTCTCATGCATTAAATCTAACAGACACATTTGCCAGGCCTAATTAAATTCATGTTTCTTGAGCTGTTAGGCGAAGCTAGGTAGCTGCACTCCATGAGAAACTGAGAACAGAGTAGCGAACAAATTCTGTAACTCAAAAGTTGGGATCCAGTCCCTTTCGTCCAACTATTCGAGCATGTAGAAATGTCTCTACTCGAAAGCAAGCTCGGTGAAAAACAGTGGTTAATCACATAGTGCAAGTGTTCTTCAACAAGAACATGCAAGAGATAAATCCCAACCCTGCACTTGGTTACTTGAAGTTAGCTCGAAGCAACAACTGACATTATTGTAGTTTCACAAGTAGAGGCATGAATTATACTCTATATGGATTATTCCCTGTTCTGATGCTGTATATATGGAATCCTGGAACCAACATATAAACTTCTCCAGAGATTGAATAGCAAGGCTTCTTGTGAAGGCCTTTCTACACCAATATCAAGCCCTCCAACCACCAGAAGACTCCTGATCAAGTTTCTTAATAGTCAAATACGGTGTGAGGAATGTGTTGCTTCCATCCCTGCAACAAGTCGAATCAAGAAGCTAACCTATACACATCAATTTTGGGAGTGGCTTCCAAACCACTGCTAATTAAACACTTTCATCCAGAAGTGTCAATGCCGGTAATGATCATCTACCTGGTGTCACTGTAGGACCTCCTGATAGCTCCCAAACCTAATGAGCTAAAGCTTATTGCCTCACTGGCAAGTGGCAACCGCGTTGGCGTCCTGGCTAGTTGTAGCGGTGTCCAGAGCTTCTTTGCTTTCTGCTTGCATGAGTTCTACTGTACAACATGAGGAGAAGTTGGTTGCCTGTTATAGATAGTTGATGTGTATGCCCACGATTCGAATTCGAATACACAAAGGGTGCAAAATGAACAGCCACACCACATGTCCACATAGTGAAAGTTTCAAAAGTTTAACCAAATCCTATCTGAAATGTAAAATATTTATGTCCAGAGGAAGAACCTTACTATCTTTGTCTAATTAAATAAAAGAACATGATTAACTCAATGAATACTGGGAGGATTGGAGGATGCTTTACATGGACACCGGTTTTCCTTGATCCTTATGCTAAATATTATGAAGATATCCAGCACACGATAATGCCAAGCCATATAATTGTTTTTAAGTAGAGTAAGCAATGGCCTTTTTACTTTTCTACTACTCTCAAGTCTAATATGTCATTACAATTGTTGGGGCTGAACCAAATCAACTTCAATGTGCATATTACAATTCACCGACTGGCAAACATTCACACAATCAGCCACTCATCTTAATTACCATGAACTTTAAGTATAGTTTCAACTAGCAAATTAACAACAGAACAACAATAAACATGTGGACACAAGACACGGTGATTTACGTGGAAAAACCTCATCGGTGTGAGGAGTAAAAAATCATGGGACCAATGGTCCACTCCAAGCTTTCACTATAATCAACAATTGGTACAAATAGAGTTTTCTTTAGAACATCTAGAGGCACATCACAACAGCAGCTATCATCAAATTACAAACTTGGCATCATCAATATTAACCACAACAACTACGGTATAATGAAAACAAGCAAAGAAATACAGATTTTGTCCTCTTCGGTTCTCAGCTAATATCTCCCAAACTACAGAAGAAAATTGCACGAAACATGGCAAAAATGATTTTCTATGAGTCCCTTCCAAGCTATCAAAAAATCAGCCCAATCGGACACTGTTTGACCCCTCAAACTAACATTTTACCAAATGTTGCACAAGCCGAAACTGCAGTCACTCGAGCTGACAAACCACTACTCAAATTCTCACACAAACCTCTACTCGACCAATCCTCACACAAACTGACCAGATTGAAGTGCATGCGTTCTTTCGGAGGGTTTGGGAACCCCTCTCCTCTGCACATAAAACGGAGTGACAGATTAACACAAAATTAAATATTAGCTATAAAAAACTTGAAAAATAGATTAATGTGATTTTTTAAAACAATTGTTCTATAGAAACTTTTTACAAAACA
Source organism: Oryza longistaminata (assembly GCA_009805545.1). NCBI lineage: Eukaryota > Viridiplantae > Streptophyta > Magnoliopsida > Poales > Poaceae > Oryza > Oryza longistaminata. Next base: position 22,628,783 of record CM020180.1, on the reverse strand, counting down.
TGCACTGTTTAGTAGTTTGAAAAGCGTGCGCGCGGAAAACGAGGGAGATGAGTTGGGAACTCATGTTTTTTAAAATAATATTTGTTTTTTTCCTTTATGTGTAGTTTGAATTTAGACTTGCATTCATGTTTGCATAGGTACTTATATCATCATGATCTATCATGCCAAATTTTATGAAATTTTTATGTAACTATTTAAATCACATGCATAAACCTAGATGTGATTGCGCATCGGTGTAAAGAAGGCTAAGGTTGCGGTCGTTTCTCCAACAAGAGTTGGATGAAATTTTGGATACTCATGGCACGCTTTTCAAACTGCTAAACGGTGTGTTTCGTGTGAAAACTTTCTATATGAAAGTTGCTCTAAAATATCAGATTAATTCATTTTTTAATTTTATAATAATTAAAATTCAATTGATCACACGTTATTATCACCTCGTTTTACGTAAAACACTTAATCTTTATCTTCATCTTCACCTTGAGGAGATTCAAACACCACCTAAATACAGCAGTGTGGTGCGCTCTAGCCACTACAGCTAGACCGTCTTTTGTCTTCAGACAAGCTGCTTGCACAGTTGAGCAACAGACTCGTCATCAAAATATCGATAGTGTGGTTCGACAAAAATGTCACATGTGATTTCCAAATGCCTCCCAACCCTAGATCATCTACCTGGTGTCACTGTAGGACCTCCTGATAGCTCCCAAACCTAATGAGCTAAAGCTTATTGCCTCACTGGCAAGTGGCAACCGCGTTGGCGTCCTGGCTAGTTGTAGCGGTGTCCAGAGCTTCTTTGCTTTCTGCTTGCATGAGTTCTACTGTACAACATGAGGAGAAGTTGGTTGCCTGTTATAGATAGTTGATGTGTATGCCTACGATTATTATCCATTTGAAATCCTTTCATTTCGAATTCGAATACACAAAGGGTGCAAAATGAACAGCCACACCACATGTCCACATAGTGAAAGTTTCAAAAGTTTAACCAAATCCTATCTGAAATGTAAAATATTTATGTCCAGAGGAAGAACCTTACTATCTTTGTCTAATTAAATAAAAGAACATGATTAACTCAATGAATACTGGGAGGATTGGAGGATGCTTTACATGGACACCGGTTTTCCTTGATCCTTATGCTAAATATTATGAAGATATCCAGCACACGATAATGCCAAGCCATGGCCTTTTTACTTTTCTACTACTCTCAAGTCTAATATGTCATTACAACCGTTGGGGCTGAACCAAATCAACTTCAATGTGCATATTACAATTCACCGACTAGCAAACATGTTTCACACAATCAGCCACTCATCTTACCATGAACTTTAAGTATAGTTTCAACTAGCAAATTAACAATGGAACAACAATAAACATGTGGACACAACACACGGTGATTTACGTGCAAAAAAACTCATCAATGTGAGGAGTAAAAAATCATGGGACCAACGGTCCACTCCAAGCTTCCATTATACTCAACAATTGGTACAAATAGAGTTTTCTTTAGAACATCTAGAGGCACATCACAATAGCAGCTATCATCAAATTACAAACTTGGCATCATCAATATTAACCACAACAACTACCAAGAGGTATAATGAAAACAAGGAAAGAAATAGCAGATTTTGTCATCTTCGGTTCTCAGCTAATATCTTCCAAACTACAGAAGAATATTGCACGAAACATGGCAAAAATGATTTTCTATGAGTCCCTTCCAAGCTATCAAAAAATCAGCCTAATCGGACACTATTTGACCCCTCAAACTAACATTTTACCAAATGTTGCACAAGCCGAAACTGCAGTCACTCGAGCTGACAAACCACTACTCAAATTCGGTGCTCTACTCGACCAATCCTCACACAAACTTACCAGATTGAAGTGCATGTGTTCTTTCGGAGGGTTTGGGAACCCCTCCCCTCCGCACATAAAACGGAGCGACAGATTAACGCATGATTAATTAAATATTAGCTATAAAAAACTTGAAAAATGGATTAATGTGATTTTTTTAAAACAATTGTTCTATAGAAACTTTTTGCAAAACACGTACCGTTTAGTAGTTTGAAAAGCGTGCGCGCGGAAAACGAGGGAGATGAGTTGGGAACTCATGTTTTTTCTAGAATAAAATTTGTTTTTCCTTTATATGTAGTTTGAATTTAGACTTGCATTCATGTTTTCATAGGTACTTATATCATCATGATCTATCATGCCAAATTTTATGATTTTTTTATGTAATTATTTAAATCACATGCATAAACCTAGATGTGATTGCACATCGTTGTAAAGAAGGCTGAGGTTGCGGCCATTTCTCCAACAAGAGTTGGATGAATTTTGGATACTCGTGGCACGCTTTTCAAACTGCTAAACGGTGTGTTTCGTGCAAAAACTTTCTATATGAAAGTTGCTCTAAAATATCAGATTAATTCATTTTTTAATTTTATAATAATTAAAACTCAATTGATCACACGTTATTATCACCTCGTTTTACGTGAAACACTTAATATTTATCTTCATCTTCATCTTAAGGAGATTCAAACACCACCTGAATACAGCAGTGTGGTGCGCTCTAGCCACTACAGCTAGACCGTCTTTTGACTTCAGACAAGCTGCTTGCACAGTTGAGCAACAGACTCGTCATCAAAATATCGATAGTGTGGTTCGACAAAAATGTCACATGTGATTTCCAAATGCCTCCCAACCCTAGACTTGACCACTTGAAGTTGGCTCGAAGCAACGGTAGGCATCGTAGTTTCTCAAGTAGTGTCATGAATTATGTTTCCATATGGATCCCCTGTGTCTTGTGGCTGTATATATGTAAGCCTACTACCAAAACATAAAGTCCTTCAGAGATAAATAGGCTCCTGGTGAAAGCCTTTCTACACCAACATCAAGTCCCCAACTACCAGAATACTTTATATGATTGGTTTCTATTTAAGTGCAGAATGTTGAATCTGTTTTTTTTTCCAATAGTTTGAATGCAGAGTATATTTTATGAAATTTACAGACATAGGAATTGGCCTAAAGAGTAGAACATTGGAGACACATTTGAAACTCAATATGGAGTAAAGCTTCAAGCCAATGCCAAATTGGTGTAGAGAGCAGAAGGGAAGAAACTTGGACTCTTAGAGTGACATATATAGTTTCTTCGCTTGCTGCTTGTATATATAGAGATGTGTATTCCTACAATTGTTGTCCATTTGAAATCCTTGCATTTACAAATTATAGTACACATCAGGTCCAATCACATAGAAATCAATCAATCATGGTATCTTCATTGCAGCTCAAATCATCTAAACATTAAATTAAATAGAGAAACAGGATTGGTGCAATGAAGTGCTTGGAGAGTTGGAGGGGTAATTACGAAGATTTACAGCACATGATACCAGGACATACGGATTTTTCAAGTACAGTAACCAATAGGCTTATTACTTCTCTACTCTCAAGTCTAATCTGCCGCTACAACATAGAGCCAACATTAAGCACACTAAGCAGTATGCCAAGAGGGCATGATACAACATAGATAAGTACAGTGATCAGTGACAGTGAGAGGCTGAAGATGGATATTCCAACTTAGTGAAATGTTACCCACCGATGCATATTCTCCCCCCTATCACCGCAACTATTAAGGAAGTTCTCTTCTCAGTTTCCAGTTTGCACAAAAGTTTTCGGCATCCATCTCCTACCTTATGAGTAGCTTCAAATTTCCAGAATACTGAATTGGTGTTTTCTGGTAATCTAATGAACAAAGATCTGTTTGGGCAATGAGCTTCTTCTGCCACAATTTCGGTATGGAATCTAATTGACCTTTCAATGGAGGGATTGTTTCTACTAGTCTGCTTATGTTCAGATTCACAACAGGCTGACCTCAAACCTGCAAAACCTGACAATGGATAATGTGACTCTTCAGGTTCCTTCCTGCGATGGTCGACCACAGGTTTGCCACGAATGACCTGTGCTGGCCCTTCCGAGCAACAGTCTCCCACATGCGTGCACTGTCAGTCTCAATGCTCATCGTTGGGTCGGAGATGTCAACCAGGGTGATGCTCATGTTGTTGCGGACGATGCAAAGCTTCCCATTTAATGTAACCAACGCTGCAGCTTCAAAGGCACGCGAGCTGCCCAGGTGGTGCTTGCTGTCCATGAATTTTGCCCATGTTCCTGTGTTTGGATCATACACTCTAAGCTTGCAGCCATCTCGACAATCAGATGAATAGAGCTTTCCGTTGAAGGTAATGCTTGGGTTCCGCCAGCCGGTAACCATTTCATCATCAATGGTTGACCACAAATTGGATGATGGTAGGTAGACTTCACTCGTCACTTGGCGATGGGAATCAAGCCCTTTCAGGAACCACTTGCCATCATATACAACTCCAATGAAAGGTACCATCCCATTGTTCATTTCAGCAACGCAGGCCCATCTGTTCCTATTTGGATCATAAACTTCAGCAGACGGGAGTGTCCTTTGTATTCCTTCACACTCCCCACCAGCAACATACAAGCAATTGTTTATGACACAAGAACCAAAAAAGTGTCGTTTCCGTAACATATCTGGAGCTCGGTGCCATTTGTTTGTCCGAGCATTGTAAAATACAACACGCCTCATAGAGCCCCTCAGAGGATCCTTACCGCCAAATAAGTACAGATAGCAACCACTCAGAACAGCACAGCCAAAGCCTAATGCTTCTGAATATTCCGCTGGAACTGGTGGAAGTGACTTCCATAGCTGGTGCAGAGGGTCAAAGGCATGCCAGGATATCTTTCCTTCACGGTCCCTTTTAAAGACATAAACCCATTCTTCTGCCATCCCGTTTCTCTTGCGCAAGGAATAATAGTAATTCCCAGATAAGAGACGGTTCCATCTTTTGCAAACTATCCGAAGATTGGGATGTTCCACTCGAGGAACCCGTATAAGACAAGCAATAGCAAGGTCATCAGGAAGACCAGGCAAAAGTGGTGCTTGAGTTCGGCTCCTCTCCTTACGAGAGCCCCTTGATTTGCGCTTGTTGGGTTTGACATCAGGTTGCATGCACATCTTTGCTCCAGGAACAAACTTTCTAGCATCAACAACAGTTTTCAGACCAGTATCTAATCTGCAGTAGCATGAGACAGACTCTACCTGAAAAATGCAACCATACAACATATAAATTAGCAAACCAATGTACTAGAAGAGGAAAAACTGCAGTGCATGAAAACCACAGCTCGTATTCACTCAGTAGTGTGCCTACTTGTCCTACCAGCACATGCAACATTCCCCCTCCTTCCCAAATTGATCATCATATAATGGAATCCAAAATTTCTCAGATTGATCATCATATAACCGCATGGACACGGATTTCATCGGAATACAAATTAATGCAGCATGGGAGAATGCGTGCATGCTAGGGTGTAATTGGCACGGTGTTTTAATCGATGCATGCATTGTGGGAGAATGTGAGCATGGTGTCTTGATTGATGCAATTTAAATTATCATTTGGTATTGATGCATAAACATATATGATGATCATTTTGGGATGGAGGGAGTATAATTTATCCACCACAAATATCATGCAGATCAAATTTTCTCTGAAACAGCAACAATTTTTCAAATTCACCAGGACCCTATTTTATTATGCAAGATATGATATGGAAAAAAAAAATAGACAGTACCACTCTGGTAGTCCAGGTTACACTAGGTTATCAGATAGATCAAAATGTATAGATACATGGCCCTGAGTAAAAATAATCATCAAAAAACTCTGAAGAGATTATTGAACTTGTTTTACAAAGATCAACACTGCAACATGATGTTGCTGATTTCTAACCATTTTTTCTTTTCAAAAGCTAATCTCTGTTTAAATATCCAAACAAAAACTAATGTGGATTAGCGACATCATAAGATTTAACTGTTAGCCCATTTGGGTAAATAAAGGTTGCAGGATAGCCTCCATAATTTACAGGCATGTATCAGACAAAACCAACAAAGCAAGACTAGGAGTGGTAGTTGCACATCAAAAGCTGAGATTTTTCTTAACTGCGAAGTTTAAGATTAAAACCATGGTACAGACTAAGCTTAAGAAAATCACAAGTCAGGACAAACCAGCTCATGACAAACAAAGCATTACACAAAAGAAAAAATTAAGCACAATAAGCATGTTAAGTTTGTCAAGAAATGGTAATGGAAATGCGAAGCTGAGTTCATAATGTCAGTGCCCAGAAACCAGTTGAAAGCTAAAGATACTAACTAATCTACCTACCTAAGTTAGCAGATATCTGTGTGAACACTTGAAACGGTATGGACGAGGTTAGTGTAACAGTTAAAGACCTGACCAGAACAATTGCAACTTTCCAGCCCAAATTATCAATTGGCCAAATTCAAGGCCAAAATGGACGCCCAAGCTATACAACTACATTATGGTTAGATACAAAAAAAATCCTCCAGACTCACAGATACTCGCCAATCATTGGTTCATCTCATTACTTGAGCATATACATTCCAAAACAAATAAAGAAGAAACTTAACTACTCGATTGGACACATACAAGGAGCTTTTAGAGCATAGCAGAAGCCCATCTGCTCATGCAAACTTTCCATATGCATAACCAGGGAAAACGAAACGCGGTCGCGAGGAACATATATGATGTCCGGCAGAATCTTATCTTAACATGTTGTACCAGCCACAGATTAGTGCTCTAAGATCACTACCACCACCACCACAAGTACCTAACCCCGAGTAGCACCTGATACCGCGATGAAATTCCACACCAGCAAATCTACTACTTGCCTATGATTTCCGACTCATTTCCACCGATTCCCCCCACATCCCAACAACACGGTAACCCTCCCAAGAAGCCACCCCCCCCCCCCCCACCCAAGAACCCAGATCCACACCGCCCAACCACGGCGGAATCCACCGAACCCTCCCACCTCCCACCCCCAAATCCCAAACCAGCATCTCGCGCGCGCTCGGAAATCCCAAGCCTCTCTCCACCCTCGCGGCGCAACCCCGCCCAAATCCAGCCCCCACAAAAACGGCGCCTATGAGCGAGAGAAAAAACTAGTATAGAACAAAAGAACAGGAGAGACAAGTCAGGCTCTCACAGCGGGGCGCGGACGCGGACCCCGGCGCCGGGCGGCGGCGGCGCCGACTGCGAGGTCTCTCGCCGCCGCGTCCATCGCCGGATCGGCGGGGAGGGGAGGGGAATCCACGCGGCGGAGGCGAGCCGCTCGTTTGTGGACAAAAACCCCGAGGAGAGGAAGGAAGGCGAAATGGGGGAGAAAAAAATGGAGAGGTTTTTATTTTGTTTTGATTTTGATTTTTTTTTGTGTGTAGTAGACTTGTTGTAGTCTTTGGTCTCACTCACCAGACACCAGTCGCCATCCCTCTCACTGGCCGGTGGGGCCACCCCTCGCTGGTTGGTGGGGCCACGTTGAATTCGGGTGTCTGACCTGGCATGATAGCTTTGAAACTTTGTTTGGTACGAGTATTTGGTTAAGACTTGGTTGATGGTTTTGGTTTTGTTTTTCCTTGACTTGGTTGTGGTGTTTTTTTCACATTACTTTTGGTTTACATTGCTTTTGTGTAAAGCGTATTTAGGCGCATCCGCAACACAAGATTTTTTTTTTTTTAAGAATTGCAGTGTTTTTAGGTGGAAATTATGGAAGTTCCCTCCTCCTAACTTTGCATAGGAAAGTTGGGACACCTTAAATTCAAAGGTCATGTTTGGATTTGAAAACAAAAGGAGATGAACAATTGATTAAAGTGGTCAGTTTATTGCATGCATTGGCACAACTTTAGTGGGACACCTTAGAAGAACGGTCCATTCAAGCAATGATGCACCTTGCATGCATGTTCCATTTGATTTATGCCTGATGCTCTAAACCATAGGTTTGGCTTTCCTAGTAGCCTGTAAGCATCATGTATTGATCAATGGCACCAAATAAGAAATATAAAGTAAGATGTCATGTATGACACATCTTTAAAAAAATGATTAAGGGGCCATGTGAAACATGGAAAATCTGGAAAAGAAAGAATAGAGAGGGGAAAAAAGAAATTGTGTGAAATGCCTAACTGGTCCTTAAAAGTTTTATAACTCATAAGTTATTGTTTTGATTGAGAAGTTGTGGTGCTTCACAAGTGGAAGTGCAAGAATTTGGAGACAAAAATACACAAACGAAAATTTTCATTAGGTTAGCCATTTGTTACTTTCCTTGAAATTATTCTGGTTAAGCCACCCTATAGGAATTCGTTTTCTCGGTTCAAAACATCCATGCATATAGGAAAATGTTTTCCGAGTGATTCAAGCTCTACCAAAGTTCTTTTAAAAGAAAACCTTTGCTCCAAAGGGCCCTATTTTGTTGAAAGAAGTATACTATGGCTAAATTTTGTGTGTGTATTTTGGTCGATGCATCTTCACCCGCCACATTTAACCTGTTCAAATTTCACAAGTGCTATGTCCGTTCGTTGTAACGGGATCTAGAGGAATACGGAATAATGGTTTTATAGGGTTTAGTTTTCTCTATCCAGCTTTTTAGGTGGGTTAAGTTTTACATGTGAATAATTATCACAGTAGAGTGGGAAGGTTCATTTTTTACGGGAGTTTCTCGTGTTGCGCGTGGTAGGAAGTGGAAGGAAGACGACTGTGCCTTTAAAGTAATAGAGAAAACTAATTGTCCCCCATTATCTTCCTTGATCTTACCTCTTTTGGTTGACTAACATAAGGCACATAAGTTCATTGTGGATGGTGGGAGAAAAAAAAAAACCTGTGCACAATTACTTAATGTGGAGTGAGTGCTAATTACCCTATACTTTTTTACAGAGAACAATGACTCTGTATATAGGATTTGAGGTTCTAATTGCAAGTGGTACTCAATCCTTGAGTTGATTTGACCTTTTCAAAGATAATAAGAAGAAGAATCTTCTGTTCATACTAGTAGATCAAACTGGGATCTCCACAGGGAAAAAAGGCACAACTTTTCTAAAAAGAAAGAAAATAGTTTTAAACTACTGACTCAGGACTTCACTGATCATAGCAGACATCAAGTGCTAAAAAGAGAGTAGATTAATTATCTCCAGGAAAGAAAGATAATGCAGTTGTCAAAGTTGGGCAACTTCGTCGGTGAATGCTTCATGATTTTTTTGTCCAAGGTATAGAAAAACTTGGCTATAGACCTATAGTACCTCTAGTGGATCAGTGGATGAGACAAAGTTGTGAAATAAACTTCATTTTGCATAGCCTTTGGTCATCGATCACTGATTGATTACTATGCGAAGATTAACAAAGAGTAGTGGAGTTTGGTGATCTGAAATAGCTTAGGGCAACTTGTCAAATCATGGTTTCACAGAAGTTCTTTTCTTCGTGCCCGTTTATTGGTTGTTTGTGCACTCTTCGAGTCCACATCTGTTGCCTTCTTGGCAAGAGATGATTTTTGTTTGTTTTTTTTTCTACTTGCTTTTAAATTAATTTACTTTAGTATGTCTCAAGATTTTGCCTTTATTTTACATTCTCCACAAACCATATCTTTTCCGTCAACTTGATTTAATATTTTCATAACACGGTTATATCCCAGAAACATCTTTTGTTGGATGCATAATTGTAGACATTATTTTGGTTTGGATATGCATGTTGTACTTTCATTAATCTTCTCTCTTTTTTCTAGGACTCATTAATCTTATCTTAGGGTGCGTTTGAAATGGCTGAATGGGTGAACAGATGGATAGATGATGATTATACGATATTACAGTGTTGTGATAGTATTTGAGGATATAAACAAACGAATTAACTATAACAAAGTTCAAATTTTGTTTTAAGAAAGTATTCTTTTTTTCTCGAAAACGCAGGAGAGCTGCATTTCATTTCATTAAGGGGAAGAAAAAACAAATACAAAAAACACAACACAAAGTAAAAAAAATAAAGTAGGAGTGCCCGAGCCCTCCTACCAAGACCCACACACACTAGACTATCCGGGGAGCTTAGTTGCCCAGGTTAGCCGTCCCACTAAGGAGCTTTTGAAGGCGAGAAGCTCCAGCAACACCCCAAAGATGGCCCAAAGAGAAAGTATTCTGAGCAATTTAAAATTTGTATAACAATCCCAAGTATAATTCCTAAGAGGAAAGAAGTGGGGGTACAACGCATGAGCACCACACTAAGCTCCACAAGGATACATATATGTGTATATCTCGTTCACATGAGAAACAAGTTGAAAGATGCAGTCTCTGGTGCATAGAAATGAGCAGCCTCAGTGAGGATGTGCATATGTGTATACCTACTATTGTCCTAGAGAGCAAACCCGTATCTTAAGATTTTGTCATTGATGGCAAGCAAAGAGTGCACACAAATACCTCGAAATCGGGTCGATTGTACGTCTCACATTATCACATCAAATAAAATAACGTCAAAGCTCCTGATGATAGAGAAAATCGTACCGGTCATCGAACTAAGTAAATAGCAGTTAAACAGTTTTATTCAATATGTTTGTTCATGAGAAAGCATGGGTGTAATCGTGAAGTTGTAGGTATATGATTGTGTGCGTCATTCAAATCTTAATGCTCCAGCGATAATAGGAATCTGTCGCTGGTCGCCAGCATACGCATTTTTGGTACAAGTAATACAAGGTTTTTTTATAGTAATTTGCTTGCAATTTGGTTGCATGTGTAGCTGTATTTTGGTTTCATCAAATACATAACACTAACATTTCGGTTGGTTGCAAACTTGCAATTTTTACCATCAGTGTTTCGATGGTGAATACAAAATCTTAGTTATGCACCTATCTCTTAAATTTGCCTAGCATACTTCCACATCATTCTCCTCCAAGAGAATCTACTCTATGACACTGAGTTTATCGCATTTCAACGATTTTCCACTAACATTATCTCTTTCTATAATATACCGGTGACTTTATCAATTGTTCTACAATACATTATTGGGCTAGAACTTTTTTTCAAGAAACCCAAAATACCCTTAGAGACATATAAAATTAGCTATCGATTTATCTTATTAGAAGTTTAAAAAACTGCAATCTTTTATGTGGCCTCCTTACACAACATGAAAGTTTGAATATAAGTTTCAAGTCTTTTATGTTTACTTTGTACAAAAATATTTTTGTATGGTACAACAGAGAGAATTTGCTTACACAAAATACAATAGAACAAAAATATCTTATATAGTATATGAAAGATGATTTACCTTAAAAATAACAATAAAAAAATATTTATATAGCATATAACAAATAAATTATATTATAAAAAAGTAGAAATGCAAAAGGTATATTTTTGTGTGGTATAGAAGAGAGAACTTGCTTATACAAAATATAATAGAACAAAAATGTTCTATGTAGCATATGAAAAATGATTTACATTAAACAAAACAATAAAAGTATTTTACATAGCATATAACAGATAAATTATATTGTAAAAAGTAGAAATGCAAATAACTTGAAACTTAATACAAACTTTCATGTTGTGTGAGGAGGCCACATAAAAAAATCACATTTTTTTGAGACTTCTAATAAGATAATTCGATTGTTAATATTGCATGTCTCAAGGGTATTTTTGATATTTTTGAAAAAAAAAAGACCCAACCCAATGGTGTATTGTAGAGCAAATGACAAAGTCAACCAGTATATTGTAGAAAGAGATAATGTTTGGCAAATCGTTGAATTGGGACAAACTCAATGGCAAGAATAGATTTTTTTTTCTTCTCCTAAGATTGGCTTGTTATATATCTCCATAACAACAAGCAACCTAAAATGATGCCATTAATAAAAGAAATTCTAAGAATTATGCTTGGGTTAGACTTCTAACAATTGGATCCCTACCTCATATAATCTGCGCTGCCAATGATGGTAATATAGCCAATAGTTTTAGAACATGTGTGATGACCATCTAGGATCTTCATACGGTACTTATCAGTATTTGGCCAAACGATGGGGGCCAATTACCTTTAGGTAGCAACTTTATTATAGTGCTACTTGCTAGTACTATCTGATGTAGTGATGTGTGCAGCTAAAGTTGATCAATGCTACTATCACAATTATCTTTGATCTACAAACCACAAGAAAGTTACACATTTCAAAAAAACAAATCACCTTTTCCTTATGTATAGTTTTTTTAAAAAAAACTTTCGGTGTTACAAAATGATTATGCAGCATTTCCCCTTGTGCTTATTATGTTTAACGTCTTTTCTAGGTGGCTGATAGCTGAACCAATTGTGGCAATGTTTCACATTTTGTTGAAGAACTATATGTAGGATAGCTTGCATTGGATAGAGAAATCTTTTTTTCGACGTAATGGATGGAGAAATCTACTGGAAGGATTGTCATATTTTGTACATGCAAAGCCAACAGTGACGTCTATTTTGTGTTTGTAGGTGGTACTAGATTAGATTGGGTGGTTGTGGTGTGGGCGTGTGACATGTATTTCTTCAATTGAAAAAAAAAACAGAAGTATTTTGTGATACATGATAGGATTAAGTCATCAAAAGTAAATTAATTGTGCTCTTCTTTGATAAACAGATGTGTTCGTTTCATGATAATTAGTCTAATTGGTGCATTTGACAATGGTACACTCGATGCAATATATTATATTGTGTATTTTTTTTTAAAAAAAAGTTGATTTGGTTCTCACTATCTAATAGTCTGCCGATAATGTTCTAAACTGGTAGACAATCTACTAGGAATAGTTTGTTTGCCATTAATACATGGTCTGTCGGCACAAAAACAAAAGAATTGTTGGCACTCTTCTACCGGTGAAAATTTTTGTCAATTGCTAAACCCTTGGTAGACACTCGTGGCAGAATTAGTGTCGGTAAAGGTCTTTCCCAACAGACTAATAGTTGTTTATCCCGGTAGACTGAGTGCTTCCATATCTATGTTATAGTGTAGTGCGTGTTCAATAATTCGCAGGTTCACTTCTTTAGAAATTAAGTTAGAGGACTTTGGAACTCACAATTTTTAAAACATGTGAATAGAAAAGATGTATGATTAAAATGTCATGTCACCTTGAATCCAAGAAATGAAAAACACAGGAAAAACTACATAAGGAACTGTTTAGATGGAGCACATGCAACCAATATGATTTGGAAAAGAGTGATAAACACAAAAGGAAAATTTCAAGAGGTCGATGCTTATGCTAAGAATTCTACAAAATTCGCATAAAACATTGTCATTCTATAGGAATTTTTTCATAGCAATTTTACAGATCTAATCCTTTATTCTTAAAGGGTCTTATAGGAATTTTTCCTAAATTGAAATTACTCGTTTATTCCCTTTGTTAATTCGAAACAAGCCCTAAATAGAATTACCGAGTATCCGCTGAGGCCTTGACCCCGTTGACCGAGTGTCTATTAGAGCACCCCACATATATTTTGCATTTCAGCACCTTCTATTTTTAATTTATGTAGTGATCCTACATTTTGCACTCAACACCCTAAAATCTAGAAATAATATAAAATCTCACCCCATCCCCACTCATGCGTCATGCCCACCTCGCTCCTCAGCCAATTCCCCACCCGATCCCTCTCCCCTCGCCTCCTCACCAGTGGCGGTGCCAGCATCGTCTCTCCCTTCCTCCTTTCGCCGGCGCCACCTCACCCCTCCTTCCTCTCGTCAACGCCTCTCCCTCCCCTAACTCACCTCCAACTCCGGCTGCCACCGCCTATTGCCTCTCGGGCTCTCCGAAGCAAGGAAGCCTCCCCACTCTCCAGTACGGCCGTCGTCCCCCTCCTCGTTGCTTGGACAGGGCAGATTGAGCCACCCTTCCGGAGCAAGTGCATATCAAGGTGGCGGTAGTAGATATGGAGCTCGGCAGCGATGGATATGGAGCTCGTGGCGACAATCTCGTTGTCCGTGGCACATTCACTGGCTCCTTCTTCCTCTCTCTCGCAGGGAGATGAGGTTCTTCTTGGGAGCTTAGCCAGTTGCCTACGTGGAGTGAAATCTCCTAGGTGAGACTAAATGTCACCTAGGTGCATCTGAATGAGCTTATGAAAAGTAGTGCGAAGGTAACATTTGGCCGTTGGATCTTGCGATCGTATGGGGTAGAATTAAGTTTGTTTGTCAAGGTTAAAATCACCACCACCAATCTGCATTTTTTTAAGTTTCGTATTATAAGTTGTTTGATTTTTTTTAGTTAAAGTTCTTTAGGTTTACCAAAGTTTATATAAAAAAATAGCAACATATATAACACTAAATTATTTTATTAAATTTAACATTGAATATATTTTAATAATATATTTGTTTCGTATTAAAATTATTAGTATATTTCTCAATAAACTGATTAAGAAAAAATTCAAACAACTTGTAATATAAAATGGAGTGAGCACCTGGGCTAGTATTCATTGCCGCAACACACCAGGCCCACGCCTGAACGCCCTCATCTCCTCCTCTCTCTCCCCGACTGAAAAGTGGGGCCCCACACAAAATTCCCTCCCTCCGACTGACAAGTGGGTCCCACATAAAAGTTCCTCCCTCCGACTGACAAGTGGGCCCACATAAAAAATTTTCCGCTCTCTTTTCCACTTCTCCAGTTCCAATCCAACCGCATTCCTCTGATCGTCTGCCCCCACCCCCCCCCCCGCCCACTGACACGCGGGCCCACCCCCCGACCCCCACGCTCGATCGCTTCCCCCGCATTTGGCTGCCTGCCCTGCCCTGCTTGCACCATCTCCCTCCCCCTCGCGCCCCCCAACCGCATCTCAATCTCTCTCTCCTCTCTCCAGCTCGCCTCCCTCTCGCCGGCGACGAGCTCTCCCCGGCTAGGGCTAGATCAGGTGCCCCTGTCTACCCCTGCGGCGGAGGAGGAGGTGGTGGGAGGATGGAGGAGTCCGTGGGCTCGCGCGGCGGCAGCGGCGGCGGCGGCCTGGACGCCCAGATCGAGCAGCTCATGGAGTGCCGCCCGCTCTCCGAGCCCGAGGTGAGCGCCGCCACGCCACGGCTTCCTCTCTGGTGCCGGATCCGCCCTATGGGTTTCAGCTTCTCCGCGGAGGCGGCTGCTAGGGTTATCTCGGTTTTGCGGTTCGGGTTCGGTAGATCTCAGGCGGAATCTAAGGAATTATTGCGGGGGAGGAGGAGAAGGAATGAATGGAGGAGTAATGGCCGGATCGGGGGATTTGGGATACGTCGTGGATATGAGCTTTTGCATCAGATGCCGAATCGAATCTCTCTCGGGCGGGAGACATATGCGCCTGTGTCGCTTAAATCCGCTTGCTTTTTTCCTTTGTTTTTGGATATATGCGATGCTTCTGTTTTCTTTCTTTTTTAAAAAAAAAATTCGGTGACATGCGTCATGCCTTGGGTTGACCAATGGAAATGTACTGGAATCCGTGAGTCTTTTGCCTCTGGTACTAACTAACCAAGGCCCGCTTTCAGGTCAAGACGTTGTGCGAGAAGGCGAAGGAGATATTGATGGAAGAAAGCAACGTTCAGGTACGGTGGAGCTCTCCTGCGATTATGCCATGCCCTGCAGTATGATGATGGTATGCGTGCTGGGCTGAAAGTATTGATTGCCGGTTGCTTCTGATAAAAATGGTGACTGTGTGTGTGGCTCTAATCAGCCCGAGTAACACCAGCGATATGGTGACTGTGCTGTTTGTAGTTGGCATGCTCATTTCAGTTTTTATTGTGAGAGGATCTAGCTCGATATGGACATGAAAAATAATGGTTTTTTGCGGTATCATGCTTTTCCCATGCAAGAAGTTGATATTTTTTTATTTATTACTACCTCCGTTTCAGGTTATAAGATTTTCTAGCATTGTCCACATTCATATAGATGTTAATGACTCTAGATATATATGTGTGCCTAGATTTATTAACATCTATATGAATGTGGGCAATGCTAGAAAGTCTTATAATATGAAACGGAGGAAGTATCTGAGTGGGATTGGTATGAAGGTATCTTCCATCTGCGGATTATATTGTTACCGTCAGCACATTCTGTATGCTGGTGGGTATTGGGAAGATATCTAGTGAAAAATGTGGGGGAAGATCTGAAATTAGGGTGAGTGACTTTCAATCCCATCACAACTCTAGGGTGTTTACAACAAGGATATGTTTCACCCCTCCAGCCAGCACGCTCATATACCCAAAACTGCGATGTTTTCCTTCTGTACTTGCTCACCTTTTTTATTTCTTCGAGCTTCAATGGAAACCTACATAATAAGATAATTTTCTTATTAAAATTACAGAGAACCTTATAGCTTCAGTCCGGACATAGCATAGCCGCTCACATTTTGTTTTCATCTCTAGCAATTTAAATGTGTATAGCTACAACCAAAAGGGTGACTTATGTCTGGTATTCCTTATTTTTTGTCAGCACAACTAATTAATCATTGATTGCACCACAAAGAACAATCTTTTATGTATATGTGACTAAGACAAGCATGGTGATGTTCTGTACTTGTAACTATGCATGTTGAGGGGGCACAAATATTTTACCCAATGTCACATATTAGGTATACCTTTATGTTATAAGGTCTAGGAAAATATAAGATATGACTATAACCATTTGTTTACTTTACATACAGCCAGTTAAGAGCCCAGTCACAATTTGTGGTGATATCCATGGGCAATTCCATGATCTAGTAGAGCTCTTTCGGATTGGTGGGAAGGTACTCAATCCATTGGCATTAGTTTTGTTTCTTTCTGCTCTCTTTGGTCTTTGTTTCATGCTTTAAAAGCTGACATTTGTTTTGTACTGTTTACCAGTGTCCAGATACAAATTATTTGTTTATGGGAGATTATGTAGATCGTGGCTACTATTCTGTTGAGACTGTTACAGTAAGTCTCCTGAGTTTTGATTTTGTTTGCTGAAATTTTAATTGAAGTTCAACAATGTCATGCTTATGGTTTGTTTGTTTACGACGTTTGGCCCTACCATGTTTTACCATGTGCATCATGGTTTGGCAGCTCTTTGTTTCAAACCTAGCAGATGTATCGGCAATATTTGTGTTTAAGTTAATGGTATTGAAGCCTAATTTCTTTTGTATTACTTGCTGACATGATGTGGTACCATTGCCCAGCTTTTGGTTGCACTGAAGGTGCGCTACCCACAGCGGATTACAATCCTTCGTGGAAACCATGAGAGTCGGCAGGTATGTAGATTTCATCATGCCCATGAGATGATTCTATTGTTTGTTTTCTTTTCCCGCCCTCAAATAAATTTAAAACAGAAACCTTCTCATTCTAAAATGCAACCTTTCTTCTTAAACCATTTCTTCATTTGGACTCATCTAGATGATGTTTGCTCTTCATTCCATCTTTGTTTAAACTGTCTTGAAATCTTCAATAATTGCAGATCACACAGGTATATGGATTCTACGACGAATGCCTACGAAAGTGAGTCAGTTTAGGTGCTTGAAAGTCTACTTATTCTGTATCTATGCCAAAGTTAATAGTTTGGAAAACTCTAGTCTATCTAAGTTGATTTTTGTAGTATTGACTTGTGAATACAAAGTGGACAAGCTTGATTTTTTTTATTGATTGATCTTGTTCTGCTTTTTGATTAGGTATGGAAGTGCAAATGTCTGGAAGATCTTCACCGATCTTTTTGACTATTTTCCATTGACAGCATTGGTGCGTGCTCAACTTGTAGTCCTCTTCCTTCTATGATTTTTTTTCTATTGTTCTTTTAAAATTGACATTCTGTATGAACATTGCTCAATGTTCTGTACGAAAATCTGAAGCCAATACCAGATTAAGTTAGTCTCAGATGGAACCCACTTATTATCATCTATGTATGTGCTACTTTATCAACTTTTGGCAACCACTACTCTCTAAAATAAAATCTGGCCTCAGTAGTCTAAACGTGTGTCCTCTTTGGACTGATTAGTTTCTGGTGCTTGTAGATAATTTTTGGATTGTTTCTTGAATGAGTTTTGTCTCCAAGGGGGTCAATAATGCTGGCATCCCTTGTGTCACTGCCTTAATTACTGATTAAGCTTTTCCTCTTCCTGAAAACCAAAATTGCTGTAACAACTGTAGGCAACCAAGTGTTTATGCAGCCATAATTGTTGGTTCTTTCCTGTTCCTTTTGTTTCCTGGAGTTGATAATATATATGCAAGACCAGTTGAAATTCTTTATTTGATCTATCATTTTTTACCTGTTGATTGGCCTGTAGAATTTTAACTTGGTGTTTGGTGTTAATATATCTGACACAATTCTTGTCATCTACCTATTATAGCTCCATAGCTTCCTCTTAATAACCAGTTGATGTTTCTGTTCTCGCTCAGAAGTTTAGAAATCATTTTTTATTTGTTCAGAAAATTTTATTGATGTTAAATTATTGTCTTGGTTGAAGGTTGAATCAGAGATTTTCTGCCTCCATGGTGGTTTATCGCCATCAATCGACAATCTTGATAGTGTTCGCAGCTTAGATCGTGTTCAAGAGGTCCCTCATGAGGGACCAATGTGTGATCTTCTATGGTCTGACCCGGATGATCGATGCGGTTGGGGCATATCTCCTCGTGGTGCTGGCTACACTTTTGGCCAGGTACTAAATACTCTCTTTTCCATTAATTTTCTTTCATCTATTAATAGACTATCTGTTCTGTTCTCAACCGTACACATTCAATTTTTCAGGACATATCGGAGCAGTTTAACCATACCAATAATCTCAAACTTGTAGCCCGGGCTCATCAATTAGTTATGGAAGGATATAACTGGGCGCATGTAAGTTGCTTAGCATAGATTTAAGAGAGAATTTCTTGTGTACCCCTGAAATTTCACCTAATCCCTTCTACGCCCTTGAATTTTGCTCATTCCCTTGTATACCCATGAATTTTAGTTTTGATCTCTTCCATGCCCTTTCCGCTAGTTGACCGGGCGTAGAAGGGATCCAAACTAAAATTCAGGGGTACATAAGGGAATGAGCAAAATTCAGGGGCATATAAGGGATTAGGTGAACTTTCGTGGGTACATAGGGAATTTTCTCATTTTTCTAGATTTAATTTTGTTGTTGATTTTGCTACCGAACTAGCATTGTCTTATTTATTCTTCACCACGCACAGGAACAAAAGGTCGTGACCATATTCAGTGCACCTAATTATTGTTATCGCTGTGGCAACATGGCATCCATCCTGGAGGTTGATGACTGCAGGAATCACACATTTATTCAGGTGCATACCAATTTATTCTTTCTGATCCCCTTTTCCTATTATGCCAAGTTTTGTTTTACTTATGATATTGTTAGCCAACTACATGTAGCTTACACATTATACAGGTATAGTAAATTGTAAATACCAACTGATTTAAAAACAGATTAGTAATGTTGTTGGATCAATTCTCTTTTGCTGTGCTGTAACTGTAAAAGTTGTAAAAATAATTCCCTGGGATTCAACTTGGATTATTCTTGCAGTTTGAACCAGCTCCTAGGAGAGGTGAACCAGATGTGACACGGAGAACACCTGATTATTTCCTTTAAATTATCTGTTGTAATTTGTATTGTTTTGTTTCTTTTGTTTCTCTAAGACCGCAATAGTGAGTGCTGGTCAGTAAAATTTTGTTGGATCCCTTTGGTAACTAAACTGGCCAGCGATAGCATGAGAATGCCGATGCCCAAAAAAAATGTGAAACTTATGCCCCTCATTGATCATTGTGAGAATGGTGCTGTCATCCAGGATGCAACGCATTGCATACGATTCAGTCTCTTACCCACCCTTCCCAAGCCATGTTTAGGTGGCATTGTGTTGACAGATATCAAAATTCCATTTTGGTATAAGCTGCTTGAGTTATGTATTGGCTGGTTTTTGTAACTGATGTGCTTGGACCTTCTATCATTAATGACAGACAAGCTGATCTCTCGGTTGCAAATACTATAAGGTTAGAGTGTCTTTGATATAAGCTATTTCTTCCGCTTATGCAAAACCTGACAAAACAGATTGTGGACAGTATTTTGGGTTCTAATTTGACAGATAGTGCTAAGTGGTAATAACATGAACAATCATATGGACACAATATCATGCTTTCTTGTGGATGCGCTAGAGTGCCAGATCTGCTATTTATTTTGGCATGAAATGTTGCACATCAGTAATCTTCAATGTTATAGATAGGACTGGATGTCTATGCATGACGTGTTGTACAGTGGTACAGATGAACTGCAACACTAGGGAGAATGCATCAAGAAAATAGAACAAATACCCTCTTATCCATAAATTAAAGTTGCAGCATACAACAAGACATTCTGTAAACACCAATGTTATTGGCATGGCAGTAACATGTCAAACAAATGTCTAATAATGTCCAAAAGTCTAATGCTTAAACATCGGGGTAATAATCAACAACATTCAGTATTCGTACTCTTGTCGACACACACACACCAACACGTTACAAATCTTCCAAACAGGAGCACCTGGCAGTTACATTGGTGACTCCTGGCTTCAACTGATCTTTGAAAAGTTTACAATGGTAATTAACCTCGGTTGGCTTCAATGTGCATGCCAAAAGGATGGAAAACACAACGAAAAAGGGATGGTGTTTTAATCTCCAGACAAGCACCGTTGGCAGCGGCATTCGAAGCCAAATCCGTCGGCGAGAATCCTCTGACGGGCGTCGACGTCCATGCTCGCGTCAATGTAGCAGATGCGCAGCTCTTCACCTGTAGTATATAGCAGATGCAACATCCACAGTATCAACAATTTTGGCAGCCATCGGTGTGTTTGTCTTTCTGTTCAACTGCGCTCAATGGCTGGTGATAGAATAACTGGGCCAGCGCACCGCAGATTTATGTACCTTCTTCGATGTTGCGGAGGGCCTTTAATCTCGCGTCTGCGCTGGCCAACCAAACTATGTGAGTATTTGGATCTGAAAGTTAATAATGGGAGATGGTGAGTGATTGGGTCTCAAATTTCAAAGAAAAATAAGCGCGATAATATTGATCCAAGTAAAAAAAAATTACTCGGAATGAAACGACTTTTGTTTTCTAATTATCTAAAGTGATTAATAACCAAAAGGTTCCACAAAACTCGATGATATTAAGTCGACGAGAATAATTTCGGTAAACCAATCAGTCAATACTAGATATAAACATATGCTAATGAAGAATTTAGAAATAACAGTCACCATTTACTGCATCACAACAAAAAGGCAATAACACATTCCTGTATCTCATGGCAAGACACACTGTTTAAATATTCCGTAGGCAAAAGGAAGTTAAATATTGCTTTAGTTCAACAGCGCAAGGTCAAAAGACATACCACAGTCATGGTTATAGAAAGAGGGAAGCATATAGACAGCATTGCCAACTGCCGCATCACAAGATACTGAGGCTACTGCTGAGGATAGAAGGTCCTCATATGAACTTGCAACCAGTTCAATGCGGAATGCATTTATGCGTATCCTTGCCAGCACATTGATGTACCACTCTTTGGTCAAAACTAATTTGTCAAAGAAAAATAGATAAGAAAAGATAAGTTGGGCGAGATTGAAATATGCATTCGATCCATTCTATTACGTATCTTTATCAGTATTAGTGTTCAACACTGCTTGGCCATAAATAACACAAGTGAGAAAAATGAAGGATACAAGTTGTGATTTCTTCCTGAAACCCTGCCTTCCTAAAAGTGGAATCCAACATCGCAAACTCTTCCTCCATCTATATTATTACATTGTTCAAGTAAGCACCCGACAAATAACATTACAGGACATGAATTAGTTGAAAAGATTATGTTCTGAAATTAACAATAGTTCTGAAATAAAGCAGCTACCTCTGTAAGTGTCCCCTGGTGCAAACGGGCTGGCTGGAGTATGTCAAGACAGTCTGCACTAACAGCTCCTGAGATAACCATGCAAGCTAGTCGCTTTGCCATGTACGGGTACTTTAGACCGCGTGAACTTCAGGAAGAAAAGCAAAGTATAAATTCAAGTCAAAAGCCACCAAGACAATTGCGTGCTTAACAAAATAGCATCGCCATGGCATTAACAAGTAAAAATAAAACCCAAGAGCATGAGCATAGATGCAATGCGGAGGTCAGGATGCACACATCTACACAAGGGGACAGAGATATACCTGCAGTGGTCATCAAACAAAGACCAATCCGCTTTCTTTTCAACGCCATGGAATCCCTAAATTGGCCAAAAAATCACACACCTTGTTAGACAACACCATCCTCGGTTGCCCTCTGCAGATATATCTTCTTGTCGAAGGGAGGACAAATAAACATGTAGTAATTTCCTCAAGGAACATTATTGTGAAAGATTGCAAGCCTTTGGCCATTCATGTGCTCTGACCATGGAAGGCTACCATTCACATTTCGTTGCAAAACACCTACTGGATCTTGATACAGCATCGTAATAACTTGGAAATGAGCAAATGACAAAAGAACAGTACACTAACATCCACTGAATCTTGAAAATTTTGTAGCATCACAAGTCATTATACTACTAGTACATAAATCAATGGTGTTAAGGCCTCACCTTGGCGTGCTCCCTGCACGTGTCGCTGCAGAAGTAGCAGCTCCCGCTCGAGCCGCCGCCGCTCCCGGACTTCCTCCTGAGGCAGCTGTAGCACACCTGAGGAGCCCAATCCGAACCATTTCGCTCCGTCCGTAAAAGGAGAAGGTAGACTTTCCAGCCGCGGTGGCCGGCGGCAAAGAGGCGAGTAGAGCGGAGCAACTCACCTCGTGGAGGAGGGGAGGGGAAGGGTGGGAGACCAGGGGCTGCGCGGAGTGGAGGACCTCGCCGGCGGAGATGGGGCGGGTGGCGAAGACCCCTCGGCCGGAGGACTCCGTCAGCGCCACGCGGATCGGCGGCGCCGCCGCGGTGCAGAGGAGGCGGCGGCGGAGGTGGTGGAACATGGAGTGGACGGCTGGCAGAGATCTCAGCCGTTGATTCTGATTGAGGGAACTCACGTTCGTCCGTTGAAGGCTCTTTTGAATGCAGAGGTATGAATTTCAGAAGAATTTAGCATAAAAAATTGTAAATCTTTTTCTTTTTGCAGGAATTAGATTAACCATTGTGATCCGATGCGACGAGAAATAACACTCGTTCTGCTCTCTCTTCACTCTCCACCCCTGATCCTGTGAGGAACAATGGAGAACAAGGGATATGGAGCGGACCACAATGGTTATAGCCATACACATCGGAGCCTCGGACTATGAAGAACTTGATCTATTACGTGCCACCTCCATATGAGCTGATGTCGTGAGGCCCTTTCTCTCTAGTGCAAGCTCGATTCCTATAAACTTGGGCTCTCACACTGTCTCATCGCTGTGAGCCTATATTATGGGGAGACCATATTTGGCAACTGGAATATAGGAAGAAGACGAATTCAGCCAATGTAGTAGAGGAAGAAGGTAAATGGTAGTCTCCTGTTGAAGTTTGATGATTATTTTTATAATCAATATCTTATTGCACTTGTTGTATTAGAGTGTTTTCTCTTTTTGTCAGAAGTTGCACATGAAGCGTATTGGATCTGCTTTCAAGGCCTCCCTCCAAGGCTTGGCTTGATAAGTTTCCTTTTCCTTCTTGTCCTCCCACTCTTAACTCTACTTTATTCCACACCTCATCAGAGAAGGGGTTGTCGATTGATGAGTAGCCAAAGTGATCAATTTAACCAATACACCAGACATGTTAAAGAAATATGTCTGGTGTATTGGTTAAATTGATGAATGGGTATATTTAGGGCCTGTTTGGTAGAGCCCCAACTCCTAAATTTAGCTCCAGGAGTTGGGTCTAGAATGGAGTTGTGGAGTTGCCTAAACCCAGCTCTACCTCTCTAGTTCATTTTGTGAGAGAGCTCTACCCAGCTCTGCTCCCATTTTAGGTGGAGCTGAAACTATTAGGCTGAGCTCCAGCTCCAGAAGAGGTGGAGCTGGAGCTGTGCCAAACAAGCCCTAATTGTCCAACTCATGGATCATGACCCTAAGCATCCCAAACAAATACTCACTCTGTTCCAAAATATAAGAACATAGGACCGGATGTGACATTTCCTAATACTATGAATCTGGACATCCATTCCAAAATATAAGAACCTACGACCGGATGTGACATTTCCTAGTACTACGAATCTGGACAGCACTAGGAAATGTCACACTCAGTCCTAGGTTTTTATATTTTGGGATGAAGTGAGTAGTTCTAATTGCTAACCCATAACAAAGATAAACACAGATGGCAAGAACAACCATCATGGTGCTCGATCCGTGTTGCTCCCTTGACACGCTCACACGGACATCTCGCTGTCGATAGGTATACTCCATATCACTGAAAGAATAATTAACTATAAATGTGAACACCCGTATCAAATCTAGAACTTAAACCTAGGTGGATTTGTTCCACCATATAAAATCTAACCAGTTGAACTACGCTCATTTCGCTTCAGCTTTAACATTCTAGTTCTAGAAAGAAACATAATCAGTTCTTTCTTATTAACTTCGGTATTCAGTACTAAGTTTACGAGGAACCGAGAAACTCCTAGGGATTTTCCAGCTAGCTTCACAAGGTGGTGGACTAGATGACCTGGGTTCAAAGCCTCACTCTTTCTAATTATTTGATATTACGTCATTCCCTAATATTCGTGTCGAAGTTTACGAGGAAGCACCATCAATGTGCGGTGTGGAGCAGTAGATACACGGCTTCATCACTAGTTTTCAAATTATGATATCCACGAGTATAATCCGTGCATCTTTAATTAGTTTAAAATTATTTATACTATCATAAATACTAAGTTACTCCTTGTATTTCTTTCTTGGTATCCCATATTTTCTTTTTTACTCCTTCCGTTCTAAAATAAATTCATTTTTTCCTCCCATTTATCTCAAAATAAATTCAATTTTCAATAATTATATATCTGAGTTTATGAAAATAGGAGTAAATGTATTAGCAATATAT
The DNA here is from genome assembly GCA_009805545.1 of Oryza longistaminata. Lineage (NCBI taxonomy): Eukaryota > Viridiplantae > Streptophyta > Magnoliopsida > Poales > Poaceae > Oryza > Oryza longistaminata. Next base: position 22,604,002 of record CM020180.1, on the reverse strand, counting down.
AAACTGAGGAATAACTATATTGGTATTTGATAAAGTGGATGTATTCTATTTTTTTATTTTTTATTAATATGTGTGGAATAGGTAAAAAAATAAACTTATTTAAGACAGAGAAAGTAGTTGCTATAGTTGTTGTAGGGTATGTTTCGCACGGTTCCAGCTCGAGCCCAGTCAAACAATTTTAGCTCCACCTAAAATTGGAGCAGTGGAGTGCTATACATTTGTTTTTCGTTAATAAAATCAGCCGGCGATCTTCCTTCGGAAAAAAATGGGTTCACCCAGCAACAATCGAGAAAATGTTCACAACACAAATTAGAGACTAATTACAACGATATTATGAATGCAGATTGTGATCCAAATACAATACAAGTTACAGATTATATACTCTCTTTTGGCAAAAGAATCGGTTGAATCCTGCCCGACCGCCGGAACAGGACCGAGCTGGACGGATGCTTGTGCTTTAAACGGTGTTTTTCTAAAATTCCGTATAACCATGTGAGACGATTTGACATCTCAAATGGTTCATTCCATACTGACACTATAGTATGTATAAATATGTACCAGGTTTTCTATTTCTTACTAGCCGTACATTAAACATACATACACCGAGTCTCAGCGATTGGCTTAATTTTTAATTTTTAGCTAGGCTGGACCTAAGGTCCAGTGTATATACAGCTTTTTATTTTTACAGTTTACTCCTTCTATATTAAATAAAATTAACGGCTCGCTGATTCTTTAAAAAAAACATACATACACCACTATATATATATATATATAATACCATACTCATACACCTGCTCCTTACACACGCTAAAAAAAAATTGGAAACCAACACATTCTTAATTTCATTAAATTTAGTATCATGTTAGTTTGTATAACTACCGGATAACCTAAACTACCATATGATATATAACTTTGTACTATTACTCAGCTCGTACCAGATTATTAGGTAGCCATGACTTCCGTGTGTATTTATTCTAAGGAATCATATACCAAACCAAATACGACCTCCAATCATTAACATATATATATAACCATCCGTTTTTAATAGATGATGCCGTTGACTTTTAAACACATGTTTGACAATTTGTTTTATTCTTAAAATACTTTGAATGATAAAATAACTCATAAGAAAATAAATTATAATTACAAAAAAGTTTTTAAATATGATGAATTGTCAAACATGTGAAAAGAGATCAATGACATAAACAAACAGAAGTAATAATACTACTGGTAATACTCAGTACGTCCTAAATTATAGGTCGCCCTATTTTTAAGAAAAATCAAACTCGATATTTTTTTACTAATAATCATACTAACTATATCTATACTAAGTATTATGTATGTTATATCACTATATTTATATTTTAAAGTATTTTCATGTGATGCTAATTTCATATTTGTTGGGATTATAGAATAAAACAAAATAGTGGTCAAAGTATGTTATCGAAAACCGTGTAAAAAAATACAGGTCTTATAATTAGAGTTAGGGGAGTAACATTTAACATATTTAAGATAAGCTAAGTAAATACTAGTGCTATCTTCCTCAGTTATTTTTCTCCAAACAACATTCTAGTGACGAGACAGATTATTCCGGTGGGCCCCACTCCTGACTTTCTGTACTCCTACGTGGCAACTTCAGCCTCGTTCTACCACTACAACTTCAAGTAGTTTTTGTTCTTTGTTGGACTGCGCGTACGTTGAGCCTTCGCTGCCGCAGCATTTAAAACCCCGTCACCCAGAGACACCGTACTTCACGCCGAGAAGCTAGCGACGGTATTTTCTTAATTTGCTATGCTCTCTCCATCTTCAAATAATATAATAACGCTACTACTCCCTCCGTATTTTATGACGCCGTTAACTTTTCGATCAACATTTGACCATTCATTTTATTCAAAATTTTTATGCAAATATGAAAATATTTATGTCATACTTAAAGAACATTTGATAACGAATCAAGTCATAATAAAATAAATAATAATTACATAACTTTTTTGAATAAGACGAATGGTCAAACGTTAGACAAAAAGTCAACGGCATCATACATTGAAATATAGAGGTAGTAGTTTTTAAACATATCTATTGCATTTTTATAATTATCTTGTTTCAAAATTTGACGTAAATATTATTTACTTTTGTCACGACTTGATTGTTTTATCACTTGAAAAATGACTTATTATCTACACTAAATTTTTAATAGGACACAAGTTATCAAACATATATGCATAAATATAATGTCTGTAATAAGTTAAGTAAATCGCGCTAGGCTATGTATGTTTTGCTCAATGTATCCTAAAACTACTGTTTTTCGATATATTTACATCTTTTATCAAAAACTACAGCTTTCTAACATTGAAAAAAATATGATTCACTGTCTCCCTTTCGTTAAAATGGGATGAATATTTTCTTGAAGCTTTTAATGTAGTTGTTTGATAACCGCATGACTAATTTTGTGGTATATACTTTTATGATAAATTTGATATTAATTGTGTAGTTTCATGACACAATCTTAAATTCGTAGCTAGATTAGTGTATGGGTACTTTTGTCACAATATACTCTAAGGCATGATCCTAGAGTATGATTAATTAAGCTTTAGCTAAAATAAACTTAAAAAATAGATTAATATGATATTTATAAACAACTTTCTTTTTTTTGAAAAAACACATCATTTAGCATTTTGGAAAGTGTACCATGAAAAATAGAGAGTAGAAGTTGGGAAGAGGTGACAAAGAACACACCCTAATAAGTTTATAGAAAATGTAAAATCAAATAAGTGCATTTTAAAATATACCGAGTATTCTATGATAAATTTAATAAAATTAATTTCATGCTATAGATGCTGTTATGTCTTTATATAAATTAATTATGGATAGGCTTCTGTTCGGCATGAGTGGACAATTATGGACCGAGTATTCTAAAATAATTTCATGCAATAGATGCTTGTTCTCCGCGCATATGTACCTTTTTCGAAGTGCTAAACAATAAAAAAACTCTAAAAGAAAGTTGCTTAAAAATTCATATTAATCTATTTTTTAAAATTTTAAAAAATAGTACTTAATTAATCATGTTGTAATGACTCACCTTGTTTTAGTATCTTTTCATATCTTTTAAGATCTTTTTATTTTCCCCTTCTCTCAAACATACCATAATATTATACGATTCCTAATCTACTAATCTAAAGCCGACGGTTATGCCGGCTTTTGATTGGGCCACGTGGTGCCCCTGGCTTATCAAATCTACTAATCTAAAGCCGACGGTTATGCTGGCTTTTGATTGGGCCACATGGCGCCCCTCGCTTATCAAATAAATCATGGATTTCGTCTAAGGAAAAAATGCAGAAGATCAAGAAAAATAGAGAACAAAAGTGTTATGTGATAATTCTAGAAGCATGTAGTACCTTAACAGTTTTTTTAAAGAAAAAGTAGTAACTTAACGATACAACATCTAGAACAGTTCGATTAGATGTGATCAAAAGGATGTACTCCCACATATGCTGATCCACTTAAAACTTGCATATAGAGGTATTTACTTATAGACCCTAAGCTTTTTTTATTTGGAAGAGTGATCCAACTGTAGAAACCACTTAGGATTTGTTGCCACTTTATAACATATATATTGTTGAGAATTATACATTTCCATATTATTTTTTCAAATAGGAATATCACAAATATTCCATTTCATATATCTTTTAGAATTAATCAATAAAAATAAAACTATTTTTTAGATAACCCCGTACATTTGATCTCCCTAGCTAGCTCTTAAGTATATGAATTTCACGTACATTGGTCTATCCATGTGACCAATTGACTTATCTTACACTACTCCCTCTAACTTGACTTTGTGGAATATGTCTAACTATCCATGTGGGTACTATCAATATGTGTTCTCGAGGTGAATTTTTTTCATTCTAATATTTTCTTTTTTATTGGTCTCTTTGCTTCCGTTTGTACAGAGTCTTCGAATCTCCCCAAAAAAAATAAAAATGATCATATGTATCTCGACCAGGACCAACAATACCACCACAGGCTTTATTAATCGGCGCGTCAACTGGCACGCCTATTTTCTAGTTGAACTTATTATCGGAATGAGCATTTTATAGTATTACGAATCTAGCTATGCCGATCATATGTTCTTATAATTTAGGACAGGTAGTATATCATATAACGTGTGAGTAATTGCGTGTTGGGGCACAGCACCCGTACCCGCAATTACTTAACAAACCATCTTAGGTTAATTAGTAGAGTAAATTGCCCCCACCGTACATCAAATTGGTAGGTGGGTGTAATTTGGTGCAGGAACTTGAGAAATGAGCGTTATAGGGCAACAACTTGATAGGTAGGTGCAATTTAGTATAAAAACTTTGTAATGATCTTATAAATGCAACAACTTGCTAGGTAGGTACGATTTTGATACAATAAACTAAAAGTTATGCGACAATTTAATTATTTGGAGCATTTTTTATATAGATTAAATTTTTAAGTAATTATTTTGACAATATACTAGTGTGGAAGCATATTTATATTTATATCCTAAAAACTAATAATTGAAAGTAAATTAAACTGGATGTAAAAATTATTATTATATTTCAGTTGATATTTGTGAGGGTGAAGAAAACAAAAAAAATCTTAAAAGGTAATTGGATGTAAACTATATGTGCAGTATAATTCTTAAGGAATAAATTTAATATTTAAGGTAATATCCGTAGGATTACTATGTAATAGCATATTGACATCGTGAAAAAACTCACCTAAATATGCTTAACCAAGTTGATGCACCAAAATATTAAATTATCAAGTTCGTGCACTACATCGCACCCACCTACCAAGTTATTGTACCGTGGATGCAATTTACTCTATCTTCATCCCAAATTATGAGAACGTAGTAATACTTTAAATATCTCCGTCTAAATTAACAGTACTACATCACACATAGGTTCTTATATTTTGATACGCGAGAGAGTAGATAATTGACAGTAGGTTCCTGAGCTAGCTGATCGATGGCTTTATATATACCTAGCGCCGGCCGTCAGCGAACTCGCGCCGGTTAGTTCGTCGATGTTTCTTTCTGCGTGCGAGCTACCATCTGACTACCTCCTCCTGCAGCTCTCTTGCCTTTCTTTTTTCATTTTCTTTTTTGTTGTTCATCGGATCATCCTGTGAGTCCTCTCTCTCTCTCTCTCTCTCTCTCTCTCTCTCTCTCTTTGCATGCACGATTAGTTCTTAGGAGCAGGGAACACATTGCTACCTCCGGTCTAAATGACGTTTTAGACAATGGATGAATCAATTTTGGTTGCTTTATGTTTCCCCTCATAACTGTCCGCCGCCGCCGCCGTCGCATCTTGCTTCACCGCCGCCGCCGCCGCCGCCGCCGCCGGCGAGGTCTGTATTGCGGCGAGATGGCTGCAGCCTCTCTTGCTCTGATCAGGAGGTACAGGACAAACGCGGATTGCCGGCGTCCTGCTCCTTGGGATTACGACGGTATCAAATGTGCATCGTGCATGCAAGGTGTTTGTGGAAAAGCCGACTTGATCTGCTTCTCTTGCAGGGCTCACTGTCAGTTCCCCGTTTGCATTGTGAAAGCAGCTCTTTTTATTATTATTATTATTTTCCGAAGCAAACCTCCGAAAGGGTAGTGGTAGTGAGTTTCTGTTTTTCATTGAGAAGAGAGAAACCGGGCATAAATACCTTACAGTTACACGGCTAATTGAAGGAAAACCGGCCGAACCCACACAGGATACCCAAGCAATTTGTGTTTAATTTGGTGTATGGGGTTTTGAGGATTTTTCTTGTTATCTCTAAGGGTTCCTTTTATGTAATCAGGAATTAATGGAAGGATCTACTAGTAAACATGATTCCCTGGTGCAAAAACATGTGGATTTTGGTATACTGGAGAACAACATACAAGATCCAACTGCGACGCCAATGTATCTGCCAATGGAATTCTTGAAAACCATTACATGTGACTTCTCAAAGGAACAAGAACTTGGCAGGGGTGGGTATGGAGTGGTTTACAAGGTATGCTCCCCTTTTTTCCCCTCTGGTTATCAAGTATTACCAGGCATGTAGCCTAGTGGTTGCAGTGACCTGAGTAACACCCTAAGGTCCTGAGTTCAAATCTCCATAGGAGCGAATTTCAGATTGGGTTAATTGAGGGCTAAGTTCCTAATTTAAAAAAGGCTGCATATATCCGGTTGGATGCAGAGGCCGGGTAAAAAATACCCTTCTCTATAAAAAAAAAGATTTGAAAGACAAATTATATAAACAGGGTATTCTTAGCAATGGGAAAATGATCGCTGTGAAGAAGCTCCTCAAGATACACATTGAAAGATGATAAATTTCAGAAGGTAAAAAATACCCTTCTCTATAAAAAAAAAGATTTGAAAGACAATTTATATAAACAGGGTATTCTTAGCAATGGGAAAATGATCGCTGTGAAGAAGCTCCTCAAGATACACATTGAAAGATGATAAATTTCAGAAGGAGGTTACATTCCTTCTCTATAAAAAAAAAGATTTGAAAGACAATTTATATAAACAGGGAATTCTTAGCAATGGAAAAATGATCGCTGTGAAGAAGCTCCTCGAGATACACATATTGAAAGATGATAAATTTCAGAAGGAGGTTACATTCCTTATGGATCTCAAGCACCCGAACATAGTACGATTTATAGGCTACTGTGCTGAATCACGGTGGGAAGTGTTGCAAGTGAATGGCAAGAAATATGTCATGGTTGAAATGCCAAGACGGTTGCTTTGTTTCGAGTATCTACATAACAAGAGCCTTGATAAGTATATTTCTGGTACAACAATGATTTTTATCTCTCTCTTCATGCTTATCACTTTAGATTATAAATATTGTGGCATTGTTGAAAATACAAGTGTTGGGTGATCTTATTCTTACATGATTGTATGCTTGTGCGTGTGCTTTGATATACTTTTATAGCTGAATCCTATGGACTTGGGTGGCACATGAGATACAAAATAATCAGGGGAATTTCCTATGGTTTGCAATACATTCATGAGGAATGCCATATTATTCATTTGGATCTTAAACCTGAAAATATATTGATGGATGACGATATGGGTCCAAAAATTGCGGATTTTGGTATGTCAAGGCTTTTCGGCCATGAACAATCACGGATTATCACTGGAAGTCGTGAGGGAACACTGTAAGCTACTGCTACATAAGTTTGTCAAGTACATACTGCAATCTTTAGTTCTTGTATCATTTCTAATTAACTTCCATGTTATGATGTAGTGGATATATGGCACCGGAATACTTGGCCAATGGATTAATCTCAACCAAATCTGATATATTCAGTTTGGGAGTGATAATCATCGAGGTTATAACAGGACACAGGAATTATCCTCGGATATGCACCAGAGAATCTTTCCAGCATTTCATAGAGGATGTAAGATGAATTTAATTTTAAGCTAGTGTTTTCATAATTTCTCACTATGAAAATTTGTTAGGTAGTTAAGAATTGGAGGGATTGGTTGGAACGAACAGTGGGATGCACATCAATGAAGACTTGTTGCCAACAAATATACACATGCATGGAGATAGGACTCGCTTGTGTTGATCCTGACCCAAAGAAAAGGCCTAGTGCTTGGGATGTAATCCAAAAGCTTAACGAAACAGAGTGTAAAAATTGGTCACATGTAGGCCAGGTAAGATTACTCATCCCATGCTCTATCATAATTCCTTGTGCTAAAACTAGGTATAGAATGGTTGTGTGATGCAGATCCTGGATGTTATCTTCCATTATCTACAAAAACATTTAGGTGTAGAACAAGCGTTCTTTTTGTTACATAGAGCTAGTTTTAGAGCCCATGGAAACATAAGAGACTATCCACAGGAACTCTGCACAGAGCAGAGCTCATCATATTATGTTGGGAATGGATGATTATAATTTCAGTTTCTGTAAAGATAGAATGTCCACATGAACTCCAAATCAAACTAATCATATGGTAGGATTGGATGTTCTTTTAGTTTATATGAAAATAGAAATAATATGGTTTTTGGCGCTCATATTTTGTATAATATGCCCTGTCCCAAAATAAATCAACTTTTGTAAACGAATCTGGACATAGCTATGTCCAGATTCATGTACAAAAGTTGATTACATAGCGTACAAAACTATAGCTATGCCCAGATTCGTGTACAAAAGTTGATTTATTTTGGGTAGGGAGTACTTGTTATCGCAGATTATTTGAACATAGGAGTTTGACCATTAGAATATGTTAGTTACTAGAGCACTATAAAAAGTAATGTGCAATTGTAAAAAAAACTATAAAATTTTATAATGCGAGTGTCATGCATCGGTATCTATAGTTTACACTTAACACATAACGATTTCCATCGAATTTTTCAATAGAGGATATGTTAGAACACATGGTAAAATGTCTATAAATTTGTCATATATGATATGTCCTGTAAATTACAAAATAGACAGTGGCATCATAATATAAAATGTAGTCTGTCTCAGTATACTATTATATTTACACACATATTATCATCTTCACACAAATTCGGAAGTGCAAATTGCTGGTATAATCTACATCAATAAATTATATAGGAAATTTGGAGTGAATATATATGCAAATTTTTTGTGCTGGTGCATGCACCATTTGGTTCAATATAACTTTCTATCGGTCAAAAGATTCTAATGCATTAGCAATTATTTTAAAAGTAAAATTAAAATATTTATTTAATTTGTAATATTTTATGGATTGAAGTGTCTCTTTTACTTCCATTGGAAATTTCCTATGTGCCTGTACAACTGTCATTCAACGACTCCACCACCTTGATTTTGAACAATAACATACAAATAAAATCTGCATTCCCAACTGGAGTTCATGCATGTAATTTACTCTTCTCCAATCACATTATACTTCATATAGAAAAATCATGATCCCTAAGTATGACACATCTTTGTCATACAGGCACTACAAATGTTCACCATGAAATCTGCAAACTTATTAGATGATTTAACCATAGCAAGGACTGGACTATCGACGTCAAACACTGCAAAGCAGGTCATTGCTGCAACCTATGTTGACAGCATGCTGGGGGCTAGATCATCTACTTCGAACACCGAAAGCACCGCCGCCGTGTCCTGTGTTCCTGCAAGAAGAAGTATGATAGAGATCATGGCCTTTGGAGTAGCCAAAATACTTGTCAGGGGCTCAAATATGATGAAATCTGATGGTGCTGCTTCTGGAGAAAGAAAAATAGGTATCCTGGCCTTTGAGGTGGCCAACACAATTGTCAGTGGATCAAACCTTATGAAATCCCTCTCTGAAGAAAGTATGAGTCATCTGAATGAAGTTGTGCTTCAGTCTGAAGGTGTCCGCACTCTGATTTCAGAACAGTACTATCAATTGCTCATTATTCATCAAGCTGACATAAGGTAAGCTATGCATTTTCATGTGGATGTTTTGTAGATGAACTTTCCAAGATTACTTATATATATATTTACTGCAAACTATGCAGAGAACAGTTGAGAAGATTTGCTTTAGATGTTATTAGGCTTGGAAAGCTGTGCAAAGATCCTGTATGGCGCAACTTGGATCTTTATTTTAACAAGTAAACAAAACATCATGTTCTTCTGCTACTTTGACCCTGCAAATACAACTTTTTACCATGAATTTTTACCAGCTAATTTATAGTAGAGCTCATTGATTCATCTCCATTCATGTATCCCTTTTTGCTCTTCTTGTCAATGTAGATTAGAGCTACTTTACAAATCTCGAGAATACGTTATTTTGGAATCAGAACTGGCATGCAGCAAACAAGAAGCAGTTTCTGCAATGCAATATCTATTAAAACGTGCACAATACACCATGGTCAGTGATTCATACTCTCTAATTCATGATAATTGTCTTTTTGAAATCTTGTTGCCTTTTCTGTTCTCTCATTCTATTAATTGCCAGGAACTGTATAAGGAAATGTGTGTGTTGGACAAGTTCGAACAGGGGAAACCTACAGTGGTACAAAGTGGTTTGTAACTTTGTATTAAATTTTTGACATAGGCATCCAAATAAGATACAAATTTAATGTGAATATTCTCTTGCCGGTTTCAATAAAACCGCTGCCGTATGCAGGTATAACAATTAGTTCAGTGAAGAACCAAAGGATTGCTGTGGCAAACCTGCAGAAGAAGTCATTTTGGTCCAAGAAGATGGATGATGTAGTGCAACATCTTGATATGTCATCAATATTTGTTCTATCTGATCCATATCTTACAATAATGCTCCATATGTTCTGTTGCAGATTGTACAAAAACTTGTAGACATTGTGCTGCTCATTTATTTGGAGATCAACAAAGTTTTTTTGCATACTGGTGAAGACCATTATGTAGAGGCAGTGGGCAACCTGCTTGGGGAAACGTTAGGTTCCACTGGACTTGCCTTGCAATATTCAAAAGTTATTTTGCAGATAAATAAACTGGTACATCACTGTTTCTCTGGTGCTATGCCATCTTCAACATGAAAAATGATATTAAATTACCACTTAATGGTCAGATATTGACATTGTTCTTTCTTTAGATTATGCCTTGTCCTATATTTTTTTATGACTTCATTGTTTTCAGGCATTGGCCTTTGAGAAAACCGATCCCTCAGTCTTGAAGTCTGTTCCTAAGGAAGCTAAAGATGCATTATACCAAATGCTGCCTCCTTGCATCAAATTAGTATTTTATAGAAAGTCGAAGCCGTGTTTGTCCATAGAAAAGGTAGTCTCTCTTTTATAACAACTCAACATGAGAAATATCATACAGTATTCATCTATTTTCAAATTTGATCTCAGTACTAATTTTTTATCGTAGACATCTGAAGAAGAGGTCAGAGCTGAAATGAATAGAATGTTGCAATGGCTTGTGCCAATTGCTGAATCCACAAGGTAATCTTAACTATTAAAGATGATCATATAAATTAAGAAGCATAGAAGGTTATGTACAAGAACGAGTGGATAATAGAATGTACAAAGGAAGAGAGTTCTAAATATTACATGTATCTAGCCATGTTTTCATATGAATTATTAGTTCCTCCTTCATCCTGTATAAATGAGCAAAAATAAAGGTGCATCAGCACATGATTAGAATATCATCTCAATCTCACTCTGTACTGTTCAATTTGCATCTAATGGTGACAAACACACATGGACAAGAACACAATACAAATAGAGAAATCTAGAAAATGAATGTAGAATCTGCCGTACTGACAATATGGACTGTTTTGTCAACTAAATAATGCATGACACGTGGAGAATTAACTTGTAATTTCTTATTTCAGTAGCAGATGTTTTTGAAAACTTAAATGTCTACAACAACTTATGCCTCAATCCAAACTCATAATAACAAATAACATTAAGCAATGCCACAACAAGGGTTGTTAATTGTATTGCATTTCTATCACAATTGTGATTTTGTCGGACAGTGCGTTTCGTAACAATCTTATCCCAGTTACTTTTCTTGCTCTGATATATTTGTTGACTTGCCTCAAAACATTTTCTAAAAGGAGTGGTATGTTCAATAAGCCTTTTCCTTGTTCACCGTGATCACCAGATTGTATTACAACGATGGAACTAGCGAACAGGCGATGAACAGGTACTGTATAGCCTAACTAGTTTCACTTCTTTTTATTTCTTAAGTTCGTTGTTCATCCTTTAACTCTTTGTATGGTTTAGCTTTAATCATTTAATTTTGAATTAATCTTGTCTCTTCCATCAGTTCAATTGGCCCAAGACTAGGGTGGCTATACCACCGATTAGTGGGGCCCATCAAATAGACCAAGAGAGTGACCATCTATTTATTAAGTGTCAATTTTTTTTGGTCATTAGTCACTCTTCTAAGTAGATCAACATCCAACAACTCACAAATTAGCAATTTAATCTGTAAAATAACAAAAAGGTTGTACCAAGATTATACAAGTTTAGTCAACGACACACCGTACAAATCTAGTGGAACGACAACCAAGAAAAAAAATCAGGCAACAACTACAGTGAGCAAAATCAGCATAAAAATACACATCCGAGTGAACTCTAAAAAAAGATAAACACACCAAATTAAATGATGCACCAAAGTTGGTAAAAGATTTCGTGCACAAGTCTAAACTGCAGTTGGTCTAGGTGACTGACAAATAAGAAATTTCCTGGCAACTGATAAATAACAAAAAAAAAAAAGAATAAGGGGCTGTTCGGATTGTAGCCAAAATAAACCTTACCAAATTTTGGCAATACCAAAATTTTTGTAAGTTGGCAAATATTACTAAAATTTTGGTAGGATTTCTTATATACTCCCTCCGTACTCGTAAAGGAAGTCGTTTAGAATAATGTTTAAGTCAAACATTGGGAATATAAATCATGAATAACTCTCAAGTTGTTGAGTTTGAAAATGTAAAAATTATATGAATAGATTTGTCTTGAAAAAATACTTTCATAAAATTATACATATATCACTTTTTAATAAATATTTTTATAGAAACAAGAAGTCAAAGTTGTCTTTTGGAGACCATGTCATTGTCCAAAACGACTTCATTTACGAGTATGGAGGGAGTATTTACTAAAAATTGGCAAAAAAAAAACTAAGTGTATGCACATCTTTGATAATTTTACCTAAGAAATGGTATGGTTTGAAATGTTATCAATCCGAACAGCCTCTAACAGTTCCATGTCATTCCAACCTCCTATTAGGGATGAAAAACTGAATATCAGAGTTTAGAGACAACTATGCAATACATGCAAGACAAAGGACACGTATAGCTTGTCCAACATCCCTCCATTATTTTGTTTCTTTGGACCAGGATGGAGGATGCAGACGACGTGCAAGACTTTCACTGCAATATTATCAGAAGCCGATCGAATAATTCTGCAGATTCCAGGGTGAGCAAGATAGAGACATTGTTCTATGCCAACAAGGAGAGGGCAGACAGCCACATTTTGTGCTTGGTGAAGGCTCTTCATCAGCTGGTTTGCTATGAGAGAGAGAGGCAGCTGGCCAACATGAGGTTGGATATTGAACTGCACCGCCCACGGGCTTTCCGGACCAGGCCTAGCTAGTTAGCAGCACTTCGATTAGTGTCTGAACTATGCATGACTAGTTGATATCCCACTCTTTGCTACAAAATATGTGGATGAATGCATATTATATATTATAGAAATGATAGATGTATATGCCTAAATAATTAAAGAGTTGGTGATGGTGTACCGTGGGATGAACCGGTTTCGAGGGCACAAGACAACAGTGGCATGTTGTATGATGGTTTGCTATCCCTTCAGGAGAAGGTTTTATGGGCTTCGCTTGGCCATTGGAAGCCATAGCTCCCATAATAAAGAAGATGCTAAAAATGGGATAAAACCACACTTGTGATATCTCTAATAGAGTGCCAACCATAGTTTCATATTACTTTTGCGTTTCGGACGTTGTTAGTTGGTCACATTTTGCATTTAAATCCTCATGTTTTTCTATTCCCATATAAGTCCAATATTTGCAGTATGCCTCCTAAAAATCACAAACATATATAAAGACCCACACCTTCCCTCTCTCTTCTTTCGCCTCTCCTCTTCCCCTTCCCCCGCGGCACCACCTCTCCTGTCGGCTCTCCCTTCTCGGCGGCGCCGCCTCTCCCCTCCCTCTCTTTGGCACCGCCACCAAGAAGGCGACGAGCTCGACACTACTACACAAAAGATTTTCCTAGACATGGACTCGTCTAGATTGCAGACGGACCATACCTGGTCGTGTCTGGGAAAATAGGGCCCATTTTCGCATGCAATCCATTTAAGAGGACCACACGAAAAAATCGACTTTTCCGTGCGGTACTCTTAAATGGACCGCATGCGAAAACGAGCTTATTTTTACGTGCGGACCTATTAAGAGAGCCGCACGCAAAAATACCCACCCTCTCTTTCCCTCCTACCCACTTTAAATTTTCCCCTCTTTCTCTCCTCTCCTCTCTACTCTCTATCTCTTTTTCTTCCCTCATCTCCTCTTTTTCTCCTCTCGCATTTTCCCCGTTGTCCTCTCCTCCCCGAGTCCCGATGGCGCGTGGCGGCAGCGGTGACGGCGAGAGGGATCTGGCGGGCGGCGGCCAACCCCTGCACGGATCCGGCGGCGACGGCCGTCCCCGCACTGATCTGGCGGCCAGCCGCCCTCCCCCTCCCCCCCCCCCCGCTCTCCTCCCCTTCCTCCCTCCCAGATCCGGCGGAGGGGAGGGGCGTGGCGGCGGTGCAGCCGGAGGGGACCGCAGATGCCGGCAGCGGGCGGCGGAGGCCGCCGCCGCTGCCGACGAGGGCGGGAGCGGCATCCTTGGCCGACGACGACGAGGAGGAGGAGGAGGCGGCAATGGCCGAGGATGCCGTGGCGCTACCGCTAGATTCGTTTTTTTTTTTTGAAATTTTATTTTTTCGGATTTTTATTTTCCCGTGCGGGCGACATAAGCACCCGCACGCGAAAATGTGCGCCACCTGCACGCAAAAATCTGATTTTCGCAGACCCTTGGTTGCGTGCGGGCCGCCCCCACCACAACCCGCAACACGACTCTCTCACGTATGGAAAAATCGTTCTCCTAGTAGTGCGAGCTCCCCTCTACCTCCCTGGCGTTGATCGATGCGGGGACGACAGATGGAGGCGCTGGAGGTGGGAATCGATGTGATGACGACAGAAAATCGATAGCGGAGGTGGGGATCGATGTGGCGGCGGATCGATGTAGCGGCGCTCAGGGTGGCCAAGTAGCAGGCCCGGAGGTGGCGGATCGGTGGCCGACGGAGCTTCCCAAGTAGGCCCTTCTCCCCCGTCCATCCCCTCACCATGGGCGATGCCTCTTCCCAATGCGGTTCCTCACGCTTTCCTCGCCACAGCTATGACGAAACGCGGTGCTCTGCTGTGGGTCGCGTGGTTCTGCTAGGGTGTGGTCTGTCCGAGCTAGCACGAATATTTCCCTTGGGCGGGGCTAGACCACGCTCTAGCTTGGAGCTTTGGCCATGGCCTTAGAACACATGGTTTTTCATATGTGTTAGTTTAATTAGTTCTCGTGAAATTAATTACTTTAAAATGTTGTTTGTGTGAAAAGGAGAAGTTGTTTATTCTTAGACTGATTTGCTCGTTAGGCCAGATATTTTAACCATAGTTTCGCATTGAACTAGGGCATAACATCCTTTTCACTTAATACCATACACATTTGATCTTCTAAATTATGTTGTTATATGGCCTGAGTTGCCAAATAGTAAGTACAAGATAGAGAATAGGAACGGGGTGCTAACTTATATGGTGATCGAATTGGTTACATTATGTAGATTTGAGTTGTCAATTTGGGGATTTGGTCCAATGTTTCTCGCCCTCTTCTAATATGCAAGACTGCAAATTTATGTGGGTTTTTTTTTTTGAACTTAAGACTGCAAATTTATGTGGTTTTAGTCCACGATATGTAGTCCAATTTTCCGTTCACTCTTTTTTTTATTTTAATTGTTAGAGTTTGTATCGAATATGTGTACGTAGTCGGTTACAGTTTAGGATTTGAAGTTATAATAGGTATTAGGAATAGAGTAAAAATCGGACTCCATCCTTGGATCTCTCTTAAATAGAAGTGCGGACCTGTTATAACTGCATAGCGACTTTGCATAGCGAGAGGGAGCGGCCGTGAGTCGTTGTAACTCTAATACGCTATAATATACTAGATCCGGGAGGAGCACCAATAATCAGTGCTCCGGAGATGTAGGCCTCGACTGAACTCCGTCAAATATCGTGCCTTGGTGTCGTCATCGTGTTTGGATCTGGAGTTTCTTCCGTGTTTAGCTACCGATATTGATTTCGGGGCTGGTTTTATAACATTAATGTTCTCAGGAAACACCATCATGTTGTAAAACATGTTTTTGGAATTAGTTAAGCTTTTGTGGACCATTTGAGATTGTTTGTGATATCATTTTTTTCTTCAACCTCTTATAACGAATTGTATAGCATAAGAAAAAACAAGAGCAACCATGAGGGCTTTCCTCGTCACCGACGGAGTCACGGGATCCGTTGTCACCTCCCACTACCTCGTAACTGTTGGTTGATTTTATCATCTAATGCTGGTTAGTTAGGAAAAGAATAAAATCTCACTGGTTTCCTTTCCTAACAAGAATCAATAAGAGATAAAGTCTATTTTTGTGTTATCTCGGTACAAAAGCATATTTGGGTTCCAATTAGAGATAAAGCCACTGAGTCTCACCAGTATCATATATAAGAAAGAGTAGAGGAAACAGAGGTGACAACTAAACCCTCTCTAACCCTAAAACCCTAAATCAATCGTCCGATCGATTTTGATATTGGAAGGGGTTCGTGAAACACCTCTGCAGGTTTCCTTTTCGTTAACCGGAGAGCCTAGCAAAAGAGAAGTGAAGGAAGAAAGCAAAGGAATAACAACAAAACCAAGTACCGGATTCAATTGCTTTATTCTCATGCCAGTTAGATCAATTTAATTAAACAGAGGAGATTATGTTTAGACTAAGACTCAAAGTAGGCTGCATATATCCGGTTAGATATATAGGCCAGGTAAAAAGAAAAATGCCCTTCCCTATTTGAAAAAAAACTCCAACAGTAACCAACTCCATTTCCTTTCCCCTGTCGTCAACCCTTCCCATAAGCAGGTTAGCCCCTCGGCTACTATGCCTCGTCGTTGCATCGCCCGTGTGGTAACCGGAGAAGGACAGCGACATGTGATGGAGAGAGATAGGGGTGCAAGCGGGTCGACCCACGAGTTTAAATAAATAATAATTTATAAGTTTTCGTGCTGCAGCCCGGTTTGACACATCTAAATATACAAATAGATCGATATATAAATAACCTATTTATAAGTTAAATTCATAGTTAACCCGTTAGCCAAACCGGCGGGTTACGCACTATTTTTACTTATAAGCGGGTTTGCGGGTAAACCCACTTGCACCCCTGGAGAGAGATGAAGGTTGAAGAAAATACAAGAGACGTTGGATATCAAGCCAATGGTGAGATTCAATCGACTACTTCCATCAATCGTCTGACAAATAGGAAAGCCGTACTAATAATCACTAAATAGGAAGAAAACTAACTAAACAACCCCCCTCCTCTCTAAAAAAAAAAACAGCGCAAAAGTTTGTTTGCCCCCAAAAGAAAAAGGAAAGAAAGAGAGGAAATTTTGTACCACTGCATAATTGATGTGAAAAAAAAGAAAAAAAAATATTTTTTACAGACTCAAGTGTGTAACCCTCTTACTCATACTGGTTGTTCTTGTGAATCCAGTAGTACAGGCATATGTACAACAAAGGTGCATGATTGCATCCCAGGGCCTCACTTAATAAGTACAAGAAACAAACAAAAAAAACAGAGAAAAAAACAAAAATTACACTCACCTAGCTAACTAAGCAATTATATGCCACACTTGCTGCTGATGGTGATTAAAAGCTCCAGGTTGATCCACCGGGTTAACTAATAATTAATTAAACCACCCAAGCTAATCACTAATTAGGAGACAGTAATTAATTAGAAAAAAAAACCATTCTGTCCGTGACGTCACTTCTTCTTGGCGATGGCGCCGCCGCCGCCGTCGTAGCGGTGGCTGCTGCTGCTGCCGCCGCCGCCGCCGCTCCTCACCTCCTCCGGCGCGATGAACGACTCCGGACAGAGGCCGGCGACGTTGAAGGCGACGTCGTCGATGGTCCACGCCTCCTCCATCCGCGTGACGGCGCGGGCGGCGCCGACGTCCCGGCGCCGACGCGGGCGAGGTGGGCGACGGAGGTGCCCGCGTGCGCCACCACGGCGGCGCCGCCGTCGGCGGCGCGGTAGTCGCCGAGGCGGGAGGAGACGGTGGTCTCCCAGTACATCGCCGGCGCGCCGGCGCGGCCGGGGGTCTGGATGCGGGTGAGCTGCGAGTCGTCGAGGCGGGCGAGGAGGCCGCTCCGCTGGCTGAAGTAGCCCGTCATGCCGTGCCGGATCACCTCCGCCGCGCCGTCGCCCCAGGCGGAGAGCACCGACGGCGCCACGTCCAGCCGCAGCGCGAAGCAGTCCTCGCCGTCGACGGCCTTCTCGCCGACGTGCTCCGCCGCCGAGAACACCGACGCGATCGTCACCGGGTCCAGCCCCTGCACACGCACAGCCATGCACACACGCACGATCGTCAGCATGCACCGACACTTCACCGGCATGCACACGTGGACGCTTCTCATTGGTGCAGATGCATTGTCTATATTCTACTCAATCCATCCTAAAATATAAGTAATTATGCTTCAGATTCATTTCAGATTCATAGTAATAAGATATCTCATTCAACCAAAATCTTTAGGACACTGACGTGTCTACGATTTTTCTATGGGTGGTCCAAATTATATATATTTTTCAAATAACCTAAATATAACAAAGTTAAAAGTATAAATGGATCAAATGTGCATCATAATATATTAAATACGAGCTCTTTTTTTTTCTCAAAAGTTTTCTTTTCACATATATGTATATTTATGCATTGGGCTAGGATTTTTTTAGTGGTCGTATGACCACCGGGATCATCCTCTAGATCCGCCTATGCTTTAGGATGGAGAGAGTACTACTTCATCCGTTTCATATTATTATAAGATCTTTTAGTTTTATTCCAAAGTCAAATTTTCTTACTTTCACCAAAATTATAGAAAATGCACTAATTGTTCACCATTGCATTGCATTATTTTGCTCCTATTTTTCCTGTAGTTTTAAAATTTTGTTAGGTAAGCACATTGATGGGGCATCAATTTTGTTTCATAATTAAAGATATAAAGGCTCATGGCATGGCCTTTTTATTAGACATCTAGACAGATTCATTACTGTGGTACAGTGTTCATATAGGATGCCATTGAGCCCTATGAGGATGAAAGGTGCTTGGTAGTAGCATCTTTTTGGAGTCCTATGTCCTAGAACTGTTGTTATTGAGAAAAGGTTGATGTCCTTATGCTGTTCCAAGGACATCTCTGCTCTCTTATGGATGTAAATATAAGCCATAAATTCAGAGGCAAGAACATGCAGGTGCAGTGTATTTTATTGTGCCCTGGGAGACAAAAAAGAATGCTGTGTGAAATAGAAAGCCAGTACACTTGTATGTTGTATCAAACACATCATGCCCAAAGCTCCTCTCTTTTCACAGTACAAAAACAGCTAAGACACTCTAGGATGCCCACTGATACCTGTTCAGCAGTATTCAGTATAGTACAGAGCATCCAGCATAGGATACTGTTGAGAGTAACCCCCATCCAGTTTCATTTCACACACTTTTGCCAGAGAGATTTGGTGAAGTTTGGTGTGTTGGCAATTATAGAGCATGACCAGCATACAGTGCTGTGTGATTATGTACTAAATTAGTACTAACCTGACATGGGGACTATGATGTGTTCCATCTCCATTGTTGATCTGGGTCAGCTAATCAATAGCCAGAAAGGTACATCTCTTAATGATACATACACCATGTAAGTGATCCCAGTTACTCTGATAGTCTGATTGGGTTTCAGAAAGACTAAGCAAACTGTTTCAGTGTCTATAAGGAAAATAACATGGATGCAGACTCTCACTCAAAGTAGTTTAACATGATGTCCCATGTTCAACAGAAGCTTAACTTTCTTTGCCATGCTGATGTGAGGCAGCTTACAAAAAGTCTAAATCAATTGACCTAATAGACCAAATTGGTCTAACACTCAGGACAGTTACATCTACTCAGATACGCACCGCTGCATCCTAAAAATATTTAAAACTATTTGATAACACGAAGATTTTCAGAAATCAGAGTGCATGAGTGGCAGTGCATCCAATTTTCCTACTGCCAAGCTGTTAAAGCTGTACTAGCCAATCATAGTAGCTAGAGATTTCAAAGGACAGGTCAGTGGCCTAATCATAATCATAATCCATGCTCTTTTATTTGGTCCTCCTATGAGGACCGAATAAAATGGTTTTTCAACTAGCTATCTCAGCAGTTGCTAGAATATCCAGATATATATTAAAAACAGTACTAGTCGATCGGCTAATGGTATGTTCAGATATCTTGGTTAACTTTCACCAAAGAAGAATGATACTACTACTTGGCACTAGAGTATCATCAATTTCAGACACAGATTTATACTAGCCTCAGTTTGCCAAATTGCTCAAGATATATGCCTCAAAAGCCAATCTTGTAAACAGACGAACAGTGCTACTTAGAAGGAAGCGAAGTCTGCAGACTCTGCATCCTCACAGAGAGTTTTTTTCAAGAGTATCTCAAGAGTGATCTGAATTATTTTTTTTTCAGGAAATGAGGGGCAGCAGCCTCAGATCCCGAGGTGAAACAGTGGAAATGTAAAGAATGCCATATCTGCATCTTTATTTTCAGCCAAAGATTCTTCTTTCACAAATGCCTCCCCAATTCTTCACCCTCTTTTTTTGCGAAATGAATACTCCCACACACCCAGCACACAAATTAAAGCGCAAAAGGCAAAGGCGAATTCAGCAAAGCGATCCACAAAAATAAAAGCAGCGATTTCTACGTACGCACGCACGCTCATACACCTCTCACATTGCTTTTGGGTAGCTTCCCAGTGTACTCCGACATACATAAATTTCAGCTTAAATTTTTGTCTAGAGATACTTGTTATTTCTCATTCAAAATGGTTTAAATGTTTTAAATATATACATGCTCACATTTTTTAGGATAAAGGAAGAAACTTGTATTGTTGAACTTGGACAATTATATCAAGGCAACATCTACATAACTAAGCATACAGCCAAACCTATTCGCATCGTTCTCCGAAAAAGAGTTTACATCATTGATAAAGGAATAGGTTTCCAAAGATAAGATCACCTAATGTATGTATGTATGTGCTTGCAAAATTATCAGGTATTTTGGTCACTTTTTTTTATAAAAAAAAAATGACATGTTTTTTTTTTGACACATTGGTAATTTCTATTCGCGATTCGAACAAAGGCCCCATGTATTTGAAGAATACACATCAAGTACTCCTATTTATTTTCTTATGAATTCCTTTGTACGTTACGTATGCTTTGCATGTACAAAATGTATGCGTACGTTTTCTTTTTCGTTCTAATTTCTTTTGGTTTAGACATTTATAAGTCTAGATTGCAATGCAAACTAATGCAAAACTAATTATTTTTTGCCTAAACTGAATTTTAATCGGATTAGAGGAGGAGCTAATCACAATGGCCAACCTGGAGGGCTCGCCGGAGAGGTCTCGCGCCGCCGCCGCGCGCGGCGTGGGCGCCGAGCCAGGGCGATGCGGCGCCACGCGACGCGGCCGTCGCAGCCGGCGGCGACGGCGTGCCGGCCACGGCCATCTCGACGAGCCACATGTCCGGCACGAGCTGCCACACCACGAAGCACCCCTCGTGCCCGCCTCCGCCGCCGCCGCCGATGCCGATGCCGATGCCGATGCCGGGCTCCGGCGCCATGGCCATCCTCACCCTCCCCCGCGTACATGCTCTTCGCCGCGCCCTCGATCTTGGCGCACCCCGTCGTCGCCCGGAACTGCTCGAGGATGTACTGCGCCGACGACGCCACCTGCACGACACGACACACACGCACGACGTCGTGAGCGCGCGTAGCACGAAGAGGAAGTCCGGCAGAGCAGACGCGGCGGCGCGCGGCGGCGAACCGTACGTTGCGCGGGTGGGCGGGAGGACGGGGACGGGGGAGAGCGGGCAGGCGAGGACGGAGAGGAGCAAGCGCAGGTCGGGGGAGGGTGTCCGCCTCCGCCGCCGCCCGCCCACGCCGCCGCCGCCACCTCCCCCACCGGAAAGAAACCGGAGCGGGACGCGCCCGCGCCAGCGTGGAGCGCCGCGTGCAGGCCGGTCTTCCGCCGCGCCCGCGCCGCCTCCTCCCCGCCCCCCGGCTCCTCCGCCAGCGTGGCCAGCTGCGGCGCCATGGACGAACACCTTCGTTGCCTCAGCTCAGCTCAGCTCAGCACTTGTGTGTTTTAAAGGAGGGAAGAGAAGAGAGAAGAGACAAGGGGGGGAGCTTGACAGTGTCTGGATGGTGGGCCCCCGGGGGAGGTTGGGTTGTGGGACCCACTGGCAGGGAGGGTGTGACTGTATGCCTGGAAGGTGGGGCCCAGGGCTTTGGGAGAGCTTTGAAGGGAGGCAAGAGGATTGAGGGGGTTGGGGGAGGGTCTAAATCTTGGGGTGTGAGAAATTGGAGCTATTTTAGCACTAAATGCTGGTATGGGATAAAACATTTTGATCATGCTTTTTTTCCTTACTATTTCAACATCGATTTTTATGGCTAACTATTCTTATTATGTATGTCACATACCCGTCGACAACAAAGCGTTTAGAGAAATTTCATCGATCTATTGATATGCTGGCCCAATCTTTTAAAGAGGCTTATAAGGGTACGATGTGCGAAAGTTTGTTCGTGGGGCGAGTGTGTGCGTGTTTATATAAACGTTTGTGTTTGTGCTCTTTTTTGAAAAAAAATAAAATAAATATACAACAGGAAAGAATTTCTTAATAATTGCATATTATTTATGTATTCAGAATCAATGGCCAAAGTTTTAATGACAATGCATGTTTGCGGCTAGGGGTAAAAATATTTTTAAAAACAAAAACAAAAACAGTGTACAATCTAAGACAAGGGAGAAGTCTAAGAAGAACAGTGGATTTGACAGATCAAAACTAATTAAACATGAAGTCCAAGCAGAATAATGAGCAACATGACATTCCGGTTTAGCAACTAGAACTTGCTGTTGGTGTGGTAACCCATCCTGGGGTGATCTGATGGCCACCTGACCTGGAGATTACATATTGCCAAATCGTTGATGATTCCTCTCAAATCATGGCATTTTCAGAATGATCTCATCTTCTGAATTGAAGGCCCCATCACGATTCCCAACTACTGCATTGCATTACATGGCATTTCAGGGCCTTTTATTTTTCTTTTTATTCAGATGATGGCGACACTGCAACTCTTTTTCGTAGCTCATGTGTAGTGTATGTGAGATGGAGAATGAAGAGGAGGGTATTGAGGGTGACATGGCAACCAGATGTGTAATACCTTACCTACTACTAGTATTGTTTCCTCTGTATTTAGCATGCATTGGTAGGGGTTTTTTTTTTTTTGTACTGGAGAAGAAGAATCCAAGCTTTGATCTTTTTGCATTGTGATATTTCAGAACAGTATTGAAAAAAAAGACTTTCAGAACCTTGAGCAATTTCTTTTCTTGTTTTTGGAACCAACTTGAGCCATGGAGATCAAGACCTGAAGATGAAAAGAATGACAACTTACCATCTGAGTTTTGAGCTATAGGTGTTGAAGATTGATCTTGTCAGGAAAAGAACTTTCAGAGTTACATTCCAGGAGTAACTGTAAATGTTAAGCTTCTGTAAAACAACTAGCTGTCTTATTTAACAGCTGAGTTATGACCTTAGTAACAATATTTACTGCCATGTTAATTCATGGGGCCTCCTGATCTGCTATGTTAGTAGGAGTAGTAGTATATCATATGACTGCTTCAAGACCCTTTTTGTGTGGCATTTATCATGATCCTGTGGACCTCAAGTACCTCACTGGCAAGTCAATCCAGACCTTTATTTCCCCAGCTTTTCTGGTTCCCAATGATTTTAAGCTATTTGATCCGTGCACTGATCACATCTGCATAGTGATGTCAGTATTAAAAACCATGGCTTCACTGTTGCTGAACCCCTGATGCATATTTATTCGTTCCAAGATATAGCTATTTCTTGATTTCTTTTTCACGGAGATTAACAAGATAGATTAAAGGACTAGGTTGTCCTTTATTAATTGTTCCAGATGGTGGGATGTGGGTGGGGATTATGGAGATGAATAGTATATTGAATATTTCATCACTATAAATACCAATTAGTAGTTTAGAAGTAGTTATATTTTAAAACAAGATTTGAACGCTAGAAGTAGCTATATTTTAGGACCGGGTGAGTATATAATAGTTGCATGCTTTACTGCTGGTCATAGTCTGCCCCAGCAATTATCATTTAACTGATGGATGCCTTTATTTTGTTCAGTCACAGAACTCTCATGGACTTCTTTTTTTCTGTATTGATATTCTTGCTGTATATCCATCCAATTCAATACGGAACAAGGGTCAAGATTAGGATAGAATACTTTCTGATTCATTACAGGAAGAAGAAGAATTAAAAAAAGACTAGTAGTTGTAGCTTGCAGGCTTATCCAGGAAGGATTTAGGAGACAGGGATATTTTCAACTACTTGCATTGCATACTAAGCAAAGAGAGAGAATATCAGTTTAAGGGTTACTGTCACAACTGATGGCTGGGTTGCTGTCACTTGAGCCCTCTCATGTACTGAAATGAAGCCACATGGCCAAACTGTTAATGAGGTTGTTTTTCATATGATATGATTTCTTTTATAAGTTCAGAACTATGATAACAGTCTTACAGGTGGCTGTCATTTTCATTATGCAACCAGTGTTTGTTGGCAGGAGAATAAAAGTCCTAGATTGCATTGAGCACACTAATCCATTTACTTGAGAAATGTGAATTTCTGAAAAAAAAAATGATATGCATTCAGTCTCACTGAACAGAAGAGGAATTTATATATAGATGATCAAATCAAGCATCTATTCTTAGTCTCATCATCAGGATAGCACTGTAGTTGGATTTCTCTGTTATCATCACTTTGACCTGACATTGTAACAGTACACTTCCAAATTTGAGTGTCAGACATCTCTTTCCCTGATGCTATATTAAGCTGGAAAAATTATTTTGGCTAAACCTCCAAAAGCATCTGTTGGAGCTGACATGATAAGCCACTTCTTTTTATGAGCATTGCCATGCTAATGAATGAATTAATTGTTCCTAAATTTGTGACCTCCTGCATCGATTTATTTTGTGTAGTTATGATGTGCCACTTTCGGTTATTCTCTCTCTCAAGCAACCCATAGCTGTCTAATTGCTGTCCTTGAATTAACCTCTGGAAAAAAAAAAGGACAAGGATTAGAGACAGCATTAGAAAGGTAGTCTCTGCTTCTTCTGAAAAGACAAAAGAAAGGGACAATACTAACTCTGTAGAATTACTGCTTCCATGCTTGTCTGATCATGGCCACTCATTTTGTTTAACTTCTAAGCAATTATGCAAGCTAATGTTTTCAGACTCAATGTCACATTTTATTTTCCTTGACAAAGGAAAGTAGAAATTTTTCACCTGCTGAAACAACCTTTTTAGAACAAGCAGGATGTAAAATCTACATATTTCGGAGATATCTTTACTTGCAAAAAGTCCAATCAACAAATGTCCTAGTTGTGAAAAAGAATAGATAAACTCTTCAGCAGAATTGGAAGCTGGGATGCTGAGCTGGAAAGAGTTTGAGACAATTTCACTAGGGAATATTTCCTTCAAAAAATAATTTGAGACTTATTTCCTTATTATAACTTGTTCAATGATCAACTACTACAAATCAGACAAGAAAAAAATAAATAAATAGCTACAAAGTTTTAAGAGGTCATCTTTGTGTAGGCCTCAAATTATGGCCCAACAGGTAACTAGCGGGGTGCCTGAGAAGACTTGAAAATTGAAACTTATTTAATGGGCTGAGGTGAGATCCAAGCCCAACTCAATTTCACACAATTCGATGTAACCAACAGATGAAATTGTCAGCCCAGTAACCATAGCTGAAAAAGATGTGTTGTTTGGATGGCACAAACAAAGTTGAACAAATTTATGAAGCATGGATTTTTTTTCCCCATTTAGTTAAGCCTAAATAACCAATCCACCAAAGCTGAAAGCACAAACTGCAATCTGAACTAGTCATTTCAGAAAAAACAGTAATCTAACATACACTCTGAACTAGTCACTTCAAATCGAAAGGTTAACATCTAGCCCCTTTTGTCAGCTCGCCCAAGCTGAAGTTCTAATCTAACATGGTAATGACACCTGAGTTTTGTTAGGGCCTGTAGATATTGGAGAATTATCACTACGTTCATGTGAAATACCTGTCTTCTTGCAGGCAGCATTTTCTTCAGGGCAGGGCTTCAGTCCATCCCTATGAAGGTCGAACTGACACATATCATTAGTCATGACCGAGATATGTTCCAGTTCATTTTATCTTAATGAATGAATGGATTATGGTTATCTGATTTTGTGGTAATATTTTAGAGGAACAAATGGAAAAATTAACTGTTGCAGTTAAAAAAGGTTGTTATAAAATACTATTCTATGAAACTTATAGAACTTCTGAAAAATCACAACCATTTAAAACTTGGAAAACATGCTCATCATATATAATCTATAATCTAGTATCATGTATATATGGCCACCTATTTTTATGTCAAACTAACTCCATGCAGCATCCGAGCCAAGAGCTCTGAGACGGTAAGACCTGCAGGACCAAGGGTAGCTAAAATAAGCGAACTGAGCATAGCTCAGCTGGTAATTTGTGTTGGCTGCTTACTCCTAGACTTATGTGGATGTTTGTATTTACGGATAATTATTTTTTCAGTGGTAAGTGACGTACCTGTTAACAGTTAATTTTT
>CM020180.1:22491109-22573078 GCA_009805545.1 Oryza longistaminata | reverse complement strand
TAAAACAGTGTTACAATCTAAGACAAGGAGGAAGTCTAAGAAGAGAACAGTGGATTTGACAGATCCCAAAAACTAATTAAGCATTGAAGTCCAAGAAGAATAATGAGGAGAACATGACATTCGGCTTAGCACAATAGAACTCGCTGTTGGCTGTGGATACCCATCTGGGATCGTGACTCTGAATGGCCACCCTGACTGGAGACCACAAATTGCCAAAATCGTTGATATTTCCTCTCAACATCGCATAGGCATTTTCAGAATGATCTCATCCTTCTGAATTGAAGGCCCCAACCACGCATTCCCACACTACTGCATTGCATTACATGCAGTTGCAGGGCCTTTTATTTTCTTTTTATTCAGATTTGATGGCGGACACTGCAAACTCTTTTTCGTAGCCCCTCTGTGTAGTGTATGTGAAGATGGAGAATGAAGAGGAGAGGTATTGACGGTGTCATGGCACACCATGATGTAGATACCGTCCCTTATATGTTTCCTTGTACTTCAGCATGGCAATTGGTAGGGTTTTTTTTTTTGTTACTTGGAGAAGAAGAATCCAAGCTTTGATCTTTTTGCATTTTGATATGTTCAGAACAGTATTGAAAAAAAGACTTCAGAACCTTGAGCAATTCATTTTCTTGTTTTTGGAAACCAACTTGATCGCCAATTGGAGATCAAGCCCTGAAGATGACCAAACACGAAGTGACAACTTACCATTCTGATTTTCAGCCTATAGGTGTTTGAGAAGATTGATTCTTCGTCAGGAAAAAGAACTTTCAGAGCCAATATACATTCCAGGAGTTACTGTAAATGTTAAGCTTCTGTAAAACAACTAGCTGTCTTATTTAACAGCTGAGTTATGACCTTAGTAACAATTTACTGCCATGTTAATTCATGGGGCCTCCTGAATCTGCTATGTTAGTAGGAGTAGTAGTATATCATATATGACTGCTCAAGACCCTTTTTGTGTGGCATTTACATGATCCTGTGGACCTCAAGTACCTTCACTGGCAAGTCAATCCAGACCTTTATTTCCCCAGCTTTTCTGGTTCCACATGATTTTAAGCTATTTGATCCGTGCACTGATCACATCTGCATAGTTGATGTCAGTATTAAAAACCATGCTTCACTGTTGCTGAACCCCTGATGCATATTTATTCGTTCAAGATATAGCTATTTCTTGATTTCTTTTTCACGGAGATTAACAAGATAGATTAAGGACTAGGTTGTCCTTTATTAATTGTTCCAGATGGTGGGATGTGGGTGGGGATTATGGAGATGAATAGTTATATTGAATATTCATCACTATAAATACCAATTAGTAGTTTAGAAGTTAGTATATTTAAAACAAGATTTGAACGCTAGAAGTAGCTATATTTAGACCGGGTGAGTATATAATAGTTGCATGCTTTTACTGCTGGTCATAGTCTGCCCCAGCAATTATCATTTAACTGATGGATGGCCTTTATTGTTCAGTCACAGAACTCTCATGGACTTCTTTTTTCTGTATTGATATTCTTGCTGTATATCCATCCAATTCAATACGGAACAAGGGTCAAGATTAGATAGAATACTTTCTGATTCATTACAGGAAGAGAAGAATTAAAAAAAGACTAGTAGTGTAGCTTGCAGGCTTATCCAGGAAGGATTTAGGAGACAGGGATATTTTCAAACTACTTGCATTGCATACTAAGCAAAGAGAGAGAATATCATTGAAGGGTGTACTGTCACAACTGATGGCTGGGTTGCTGTCACTTGAGCCTTCTCATGTACTGAATGAAGCCACATGCCAAACTGTTAATGAGGTTGTTTTCATATGATATGATTTCTTTTATAAGTTCAGAACATGATAACAGTCTTACAGGTGGCTGTCATTTTCATTATGCAACCAGTGTTTGTTGGCAGGAGAATAAAAGTCCTAGATTGCATTGAGCACACTAATCCATTTACTTTGAGAAATGTGAATTTCTGAAAAAAAAAAAATGATATGCATTCAGTCTCACTGAACAGAAGAGGAATATTATATATGATGATCAAATAGCATCTATTCTTAGTCTCATCATCAGGATAGCACTGTAGTGGATTTCTCTGTTATCATCACTTTGACCTGACATTTGTAACAGTACACTTCCAAATTTGAGTGTCAGACATCTCTTTCCCTGATGCTATATTAAGCTGGAAAAAATTATTTTGGCTAAACCCCAAAAGCATCTGTTGGAGCTGACATGATAAGCCACTTCTTTTATGAGCATTGCCATGCTAATGAATGAATTAATGTTTCCTAAATTTGTGACCTCCTGATCGATTTATTTTGTGTAGTTATTGATGTGCCACTTTCGGTTATTCTCTCTCTCAAGCAACCCATAGCTGTCTAATTGCTGTCCGTGAATTAACCTCTGGAAAAAAAAAGGACAAGGATTAGAGACAGCATTAGAAGGTAGTCTCTGCTTCTTCTGAAAAGACAAAAGAAAGGGGACCAATACTAACTCTGTAGAATTACTGCTTCCATGCTTGTCTGATCATGGCCACTCATTTTGTTAACTTCTAAGCAATTATGCAAGCTAATGTTTTCAGACTCAATGTCACATTTTATTTTCCTTGACAAAGGAAAGTAGAAAATTTTCACCTGCTGAAACAACCTTTTTAGAAACAAGCAGGATGTAAAATCTACATATTCGGAGATATCTTTACTTGCAAAAGTCCAATCAACAAATGTTCCTAGTTGTGAAAAAGAATAGATAACTCTTCAGCAGAATTGGAAGCTGGATGCTGAGCTGGAAGAGTTGAGACAATTTCACTAGGGAATTTCCTTCAAAAAATAATTGAGATCTTATTTCCTTATTATAACTTGTTCAATGATCAACTACTACAAATCAGACAAGAAAAAAATAAAAAATAGCTACAAAGTTTTAAGAGGTCATCTTTGTGTAGGCCTCAAAATTATGGCCCAACAGGTAACTAGCGGGGTGCCTGAGAAGACTTGAAAATTGAAACTTATTTAATGGGCTGAGGTGAGATCCAAGCCCAACTCAATTCACACAATTCGATGTAACCAACAGATGAAATTGTCAGCCCAGTAACCATAGCTGAAAAAGATGTGTTGTTTGGATGGCCACAAACAAAGTTGAACAAAATTTATGAAGCATGGAGTTTTGTTCCCCAATTTAGTTAAGCCTAAATAATCAATCCACCAAAGCTGAAAGCACAAACTGCAATCTGAACTAGTCATTTCAGAAAAAAACAGTAATCTAACATACACTCTGAACTAGTCACTTCAAATCGAAAGGTTAACATTCTAGCCCCTTTTGGTCAGCTCGCCCAAGCTGAAGTTCTAATCTAACATGGTAATGACACCTGAGTTTGTTTAGGGCCTGTAGATATTGGAGAATTATCACTACGTTCATGTGAAATACCTGTCTTCTTGCAGGCAGCATTTTCTTCAGGCAGGGCTTCAGTCCATCCCTATGAAGGTCGAACTGACACATATCATTAGTCATGACCGAGATATGTTCCAGTTCATTTTATCTAATGAATGAATGGATTATGGTTATCTGATTTTGTGGTAAATTTTAGAGGAACAAATGGAAAAATTAACTGTTGCAGTTAAAAAAGGTTGTTATAAAATACTATTCTATAAACTTAAGAACTTCCTGAAAAATCACAACCATTTAAAACTTGGAAACATGCTCATTCATATTATAATCTATAATCTAGTATCATGTATATATGGCCACCTTTTTATGTCAAACTAACTCCATGCAGCATCCGAGCAAGAGCTCTGAGACGGTAAGACCTGCAGGACCAAGGTAGCTAAAATAAGCGAACTGAGCATAGCTCAGCTGGTAAAGGTCCCTTGTGTGGCTGCTCACCTGGGTTTTAAGTCGTAGACTTGATATGGGGTGTTCGCATTTACGGATAATTTTTTCAATAGTAAGCGACATACCTGTTAACAGTAAGACGCGTTGTAATTTTGTTATCTTAATATATGTTTGTCTAGTTTTCAAATATGCTCATAAGGGTAAGATGTGTGTATGTGTTTCGCAAAAAAAAAAGCTATAATATATTTAGGAAAGTTATTTGTGCCATCGTAACCAATCCAGTAAGTCCTATAAACAAATCCCTCAAACAATTTTTAGGGCTAAGGAAAAAAATAAAATCGAACCTAGAGCTCTTAAAATCGAAAAGCCCCTAAATCCTACCCTACATCCCCAATTCCCAAGGCTCTAGAACACAACCCCCATTCACCGTTTATTCACGGGAGAAATTTCTGGTCTCGTGCCTCCCGCTCTTCTTCATCCATGCAAGAGCCACCACGCCGCAGGCCCTATCCAACCGGCGGGGTCCTGCACTCCGCTGCCCCCGAGCTTGGCCACCGATGCCTGCTCCTCCTGAGGCTGCCGCCTCCCTGCCCTACTTTTCGGTGGCCACTTCACCACCCCTCCTTTAATTTTGTTCGTGCACCACCAAAAGAATGGATTGGGGTACCGCTGATCGATCTGGAGATCCCCACGCCGTGATGCCAATCCTCACCTTTTGGTTGTCCCTAAGAACCCCTAATGTCACACCATCATCTCCATTCCCGAGTTGGAACCTAGAAGGAACCAGGTTGTCGTGTTGCCACCTCCTGCACATGATGACCTCGTGATGGCTACCACGCTCCTCACCCAGCACCCCCACCTTCTCCATATGCACTGCCCTAGCCATCGCTCGTCGTTCGACAGTTCGCTTCGCTGACATGCGCATTGTGGTCACCGTGCCCGCATCACACGACGTGGATGTCACGCTCCCTGGACTTGTGTCACTGGACATGGGGATCCTAGGAAATAAGGGTGGCTTCTTGGATATTGGTGCTTTTGGGCCATCAAGAAATTGGGGTAGCCCCCTATTTAGCTTTTAGGACGCAAAATGGGACTATTATGGAGTTCTCGGAGTTGTCATCTCTGTCTCTCTCTCTCCATGATATCAACAAACTAATAGGAACTAGGTAACGGATCAATAATGTTTCCATTAAAGCCACAAAGGCATACATCGAAATAGGGCTTGTATTAGCAAGGACTAAAAATAAACGGTGTCTCCTGGACTGGATGCGGTCTCAAGAAATAGGGACGGCCCTCGTTTAGTTTGAGGCTACCAAAATAGAGACTATTGCTGAATATGCTCATATTAATTGTATATCACTCCCTCTTTTTGCCATCATCTCGAAAAACTAGAAGCTGGGTAACGGATCATAAATGATGAATTCATAAACCACAAAAGGAGGCACCGAAATGGGGCCTATATATACTGCCCATGGGTCACCATCACAATCACCAGCCAGTCAGGCACAGTCATCAGCCGTGTAGATGAAATGGAGATGATGCAAATCACCAGTCGCCCTCATTAGAATCGATCACACCCATGTCTCATCTCATCCTCATCATCTTGCAGATGCAAATGTATCTAGCATCGATCCTAGCTAGCTAATTAAACCTAATCTTCCTTCCCACAATGAACTTGCACACACATGCAGCAGCATCCGCAAAAACGTTAGCATCAGTGATCAGTGATCGATCAGCTTCTGCTGGGGCCCCTGCATATGTCTGTCTTTGAGGGTAGCCAACGCGGTACACTTTTGATAGCACCACAACCCAAGAACGAAACTGCGAACCGGATGCTTCGTTTCAGTGCTAGCTATTAGCTTCACTCGATCGTCCGTCCAGCCAGCTGTTGGCTAGCTCACTCTCACTGATCATCAGGAGTCAATATTACTCAACCTTCAGTTCAGCGTGTGCAGGTAGGTAGGGTCGATTAGCCTAGCTAGAGCGATGTGGCATGCATTATTAGGCCTCGTTTAGTTCCCAAAACAAACACTTTCACCCATCACATCGAGTGTTTGGAGATATGCATGGAGTATTAAAATATGGAAGAAAAAAATAATTACACAGTTTGTGTTGTAAATTGTGAGATGAATCTTTTTAAGCTTAATTGCGCCATGATTTGACAATGTGGTGCTACAGTAAAATATTGCTAATGATGGATTAATTAGGCTTAATAAATTCGTCTCGCCAATTTTCTAGCGGAATCTGTAATTGTTTGTTATTAAATAATATATTTTATACTTTTAAATGTGTTGTCCGTACGTATATCCGATGTGACACCCCAAAAAAAAAACTTTTGGGAACTAAACCGGGCCTTATTCATCGGGATCGATGCAATGGCAGATCTCTAGCTTGATCACCCCCACTACCCAACTAATAATGCATTTTCGATTTGATGGTTCCCTATATGGACGATGGATTATCTGATTTTGCGATAATATTTGAGGGTGCAAATAACCAAGTTAACAATTATAGAGTTGAAAAGTCGTTGTTTTAAATTGCTATTTCTACGAAACTTACACATAGACAAACTTTTTGCAGAAATCAAACTATTTTAGAGAGCTTGGAAAACGTACCGTGATAAGTTTATAGTAATCTGTAAAAGTAAAAGAAGTATCCCTCTTCGCTACACCTTATTCACATCTTGTACCAAACAAACTATAAACTGCTTAATAACAAAAATTCTAGTACATGTGTGTCAACCTATAAGATATCCCATCTGTGCATGAATACTTGTCTGTTTTGAATGAGAGTAGATGACTTTGTCGAATATCCTTTAAGCAACTTCTAAAGAATAATAGGTTTAAATGTAATACGTTGGTAAAGAACTTAAATTACGAATATATTGATACAACTTTGCTGCTAAATTTCTCATTATTTAAAAAAAATTATTTTGTTAAAACAATATTTTAAGTAAAGTGTAAATATTTTTTAGGATCCGGCACAGTTTAGGCCAAAATAGGTGACAGATGCAACAGAAAATACTTTTTAGGATGAGATTTTTTTGCGCTTCTACTCGGAGTGATCCAAAAAGCCAAAATTGATGGTGAAAACAATGAACATTAAACCTAAAAAATCAGTTTTAAAACTCAGAATTAGCTGCAACTTGTAAGCCTCAGGTTAAACAAGCCCTCAAGTTTTATAAAACAATAGATCAGATGAGGAACAAAGCTCCGAAGTTAATTATTATGTTAAAGTAGATCTTAGCATACACAAAAAATTGAGGCTTTTGGAATACATGTTAGGAAAAACGCAGAGACATTTTAAAAAAAAAATACAAGAATTTGAAATCATATCCAAGAGGTTGAACTCCTTATTTATTTTTTCCATCAAATCGAGCTATAGGAACGTGCAATCCTAGAACTTTTTTTCCTTTTCCTTTCCTTTCCCACGAGCTACTGGGATCAGTAGGAAAATTCTTTCGAAAAGTTGAATCCTATAAAAAAAAAATTATGCCAATCCTCTATTCACTTGAGGGCTCCATGGACAGAAGATATATACTCCCTTCGATTGAATATGTAAGTGGTATTAGGAATTTTAGGACTTATAGTTCTCTTCACAAATAAAACGATTCATTTTTTTCCAATATAATATAAATAAAGGACAACATAGTCGATCATTTGATTGTTTCTTAATTCTTTCTCCATGTTCTTGAAACAACATACTCCTTCAATTTCTTATTACAATGTCGTTCCAGCATTTAAATTTTATCTACATAATGTCTCTTCTCTTGCTCTCTCCCAGAGCAAAGTGAGAGGAAGCTAGCATGCCACTGCTGCGCACTACGTGCAAAGGAGGTAGCATAAGTAAGTAATTAATTTGAAATAGAGGAAATATAGATGGTAACAGTAAAACAGTACTCCTTAGTAGTATACTAGTAAAATAGTTAGCAAAATACACGTACTGTTGTGAACTAGACCTAGATGGCATCGCATACAGTACAGAAACGACACAGCTTGGTGATTATCAGGTCGCCATCGTTGTGATCTATTCTTATATATAAGCCCATAACGGTTTATTAGTAATTTAAAAATAATATGTGAGTAAAATTTTTGTATATATTCTTAGTGATTGAAAAGCCAAAGTTGAAAAAAACTATGTTGAAAAAAATCAAATTCAAATCAAAATCAAGTTTTAAAATTCAAATTTTGGTTTAGGCTTATAAGCCATAGGCAATCGATGAGGCCCTCAGCTAATAGCTCGCTTGCACGTGTGTCGGTGCCTTTACGGAGAGGCTGTGCTGTTCCATCGTACGTACGGAAACGTACTTGCCGGTTGCCAGCTTCCACTAGGCCTAGTTTGAAGATTATTCACTACTAGTACATTATTGTGGCCGATTATCTATCTATCTAATTTATGTGGATAAATTAAATTCTTTTTCAATAATAGAATAGAATCCGCGACCTTGCTTAAACGTGTTACAGCCAATATTATAACAATTCATCCAACACAAAACATACCCTCAATAAGTCATAAAGAACGCGCTTTAATAAACAGAAGCACACACAAATTCCTAAACACCAACACAAGAGCAAGACCACATAATTATTGAATCCTATTTTTTGAACTTCATCCAGAGTTGGCGAGAAACTGCATAACTGTTTGACTCAAGATTACGACATACAGCTTTAAGAAAATATTTTAGAAATGGTAACAAATAGTTAAGAAAAAATGGTTAAAACCAATACTCCCTCTATCCCTAATAAAATCATACCCTAGAATCCAAGAAACTATTAGGAAAAGAAACAAAAGACCAAATTACTCTTAATTAATGTAATTTTTTGTGTTGATGAGCAGGTGAGGGTATTGAATAGGAATAAAATTTTCCGATTTGCGGACGGGGTAGGTAAGAAGGTAGGAGTTGATTATTTCGGGACAAATTTCAAAACCATAGGAGTGGTTTATTTTTTTGGACGAATGGAGTACAGTAGAATTTTTTTTTTTGAGGGCTGCTATTAATGGGATCCCGTTTTCGAACGGGATGATACCGGTTAGGTATCAGGCGATACCTAATCAGGTATCAGGCGATTCTACCACGTTTCAGGTGATACTTATCAGTATCAGATGTCCTATCAAGTATCATTTAGATTCTTACCATATAGAAAGGTGATACTTGCGAGGTATTCAGGTGATACCTATCAGGTATCAGGCGATACCTATCAGGTTGATACTTGCGATGGTATCAGGATACCTATAAGTATCACCGCGATACCTGCAGGTATCACGCGATACATACCCGACATCGATGCCGACACCACTGCCGCCCCAGACGCCCCTTCCTCCCTAGCTCGGCCACCGCCGCCGCTCCCTCCTCCAGCTCCGCCGCCAGCACCATCACCACCCCCTCCCTCCCCCTAGATCTGGCTCCAAGCCACATCGCTACTCCCTCCCTGGCTCCAGCCACTCGTCGGCTCCCTCCCCCGGCTCCGGTCACCAGCGCCGCTCTCTCCTCGGCTGCCGGCCACCGCCGCCGCCCCATCCCCCTGTTTTCTGGCTCCAGCCATCGGCACCCCCGGCTCCGGCCACCGCCGTCGCTCTCTCCCCTTGGCTCAGCTACCACCGCCGCCCCCTCCCTCGGCTCTCTGGCTCGGCCACCGCAGCGCGCTCTCCCCCGCTGTCGGCTCGGCCGTTGTGCCTCGTGTCTTGCGGCTGATGGAGGTGAAAGGGGAAGCTTTCCATGTGGGGGCACGGTATCACTTCCAAGGTATTCCTGAGATAGTTAAGAAAAAAATGGTTTAAACAATGCAGTAAAGATTTTTTTTTCTCAGAAAGCATACATTTAGAAATGTAGGGTAAATAAACCGTGGCAATAATCTACTAGTGAAGTGGTCGAAAACAACACCTTAATTAGCTAGCCGGCAAGCTGGCGGTGCTGATTGAATATAGCCCATCACCTCCACTGTCCCCTTGACCAACAGCACCATGCATCATCATCACCTTCTCTGTATTTTTCAATTCAAACAAGATCGAGTAGTAAAACCGCAAAATCTGGACTATTAATGTTATATTAGGGGAGGCAAAACATGAAGAAATTAATACACACACAGAGAGAGATCATGCCATGTCTTATCTAGGGATCTTGTGTTTTTCAGATGTCACCATCCAATTGTTATGGACAAAAGCTTTGATGGGACAAATCAAAATGGTGTCATAAATCACATTCAAGAGATCATCTTGTACCTCAAGGTTAATTGGCTGATAATATATAGTAGTATGAAGAAATGGTCATGGAGAGAGAGGAAGAAGAGTTGTTGTTGTTGTTGCAACCTTTTCTTGATCTCCTTTATTACCTAAGCTAAGCTAGGAGTTCTTCTAGCTTGCACTTGGCAAGAGATTGTTGCCCTTGGCCCTACACAAAAGATTCAACCGCCAACAGATGGTGATCTCTCCTTCTGTCACCGATGCAGACCTGGATAAAATAATGTTGGGGATCAGAAGATCTTCGGTTAGCCCCAATGCCTCTCTTTGATGTGAAGTGTCGGCAAAATGCTTTTGCCAAGAGTGGGTGTGTTCAGTTCACGTTAAAATTGAATGTTTGGTTGAAATTAGAACGATGTGATAGAAAAGTTGGAAGTTTATAAATGTAGGAAAATTTCGATGTGATGGAAATGTTGGAAGTTTGAAAAAAAAAAGTTTGGACTAAACTCGGCCAGTGTTTGATAACATAAAACTTTTGCAAGCAACAGTGTGGAAAAAATGCCAGCTAGGTAAAAGAAAACATAGATTTCAAACATAAATAATTCCTTTAACGTAATATGTGTGGATGGCAGGATGGGATTAGTTCCAATAGGACAGTAAAGAGCACATATTGGAAACACCCGTAATTTTTTTATTAAGCATGGGATTAGTTACCGGGCAATATTGGAGAATACTATCAAAAGATTTTAAAGTTGGAAAATACCATTGCATGTGTCAATGACTCGTGGGTCCAACTTATACTATCTTTGCGATGGTACTTTTTAAATTTTTTACCACCTGAAGAGGGAATAAACAAACTAGAGGCAAAAGTCAGAATAGACCAGCCATCTGTTGGCACCACATCTCTCTCTCTCTCTCTCTCTCTCTCTCTCTCTCTATAAATTCCTTCAGAATGCTTCAAGGATGACTAGTGTGAAAGCTTCCTAATCCATGCTTGCATGTCATAGGCTCATAGCTAGTAATCTAAATGTTGTTATATATAAATACAATTTTTAACTCACCGAAATTGTCAGTGACATTTTTTTTCCATTTGACACCACTGGGATGGCCCCAAGTTTTGCTTTGTTATTTATAGGCTTGAGGAGCTTTGAGGCAAGCTGCCCTAAGCTCCTGCAACCTTTCCTTCCTTCTATTCTATGGCTATGGCCCTATTTATGTTTGGCTGCTCCTGAATATCCTCCTATTGCCCTTCTGTCTCACATCCCTGTCTCATAATTAAGGAGCTTCTCTAAGGTGATTGGGACTTGTTGCAGGGATCAGGAGGAAAACAACAAGGTAGAGCTCTCTGTTCTTGATTCTTGTTGTCTTTTGTTTTTCTGTTCATATGTTGTGCAGATTATAACATTCTATATGTTGAGGGGAAAAAAAGAAGGGAAAGAGATGATTGGTGCATTTTGGGAACAGGTTTGGTGCTTTCATGAAGAAACAAGAAATTGGATGTGTGAATGTGTTCTTGCTGAGTTTTTTATGCTCTCTTTCCCTTGATTTTCTTCAGTTCTTGCATGATGCATCTTGTTATGTTGCTCATTTGTCCTAGCATGGGATGTTTTCTTGAACAAATATATACTATCAAGAAAGAATGAAAAGTGTTCTTCAATAAAAGGAAAAGGATGAATGAAAAGGAATGGTTGTTCTGAAAATGTCAAATTCTCTCCCTGGAACTTAAATTTGATGTCCATTAAAAATTAGCTTTGATTTGCACAGGATAACTTACATTTTGGATCAACAACAAGAGGAAAACGTGCAAACAAGACAGGCTTGCAACATCACCTTGAGTCCAAAGCCAAGAAAGATGGGGCTGTCAATCTCATACCCACCAGACGACTACCTGCCAGCAATGGAGGACAACATGGGCAGGCTGTTCATCCGGTCCCTCAGCTTCGACGACGACATGGAGGCCGCCGCCGATGACTCGCCGTCGACATCACCGACGCCATCACCGTCAGCGACATTGCTGCCGGCATTCGGCTCCGGGGGGAAGCTGATCATAGAGGGCTCCCTGAGCTTCAAGAGAAGGGAGGCTGACCCGGTTCAGATGGAGACCATGAACAGGGAGAGCTGCAGCAGCAAGCCAAATGCTACTGCTGGTGCATCGAGATTTGCGCTTGCCGGAGACCAGACACCAGAGGATTCTCCGGTGATCGCCGGAGTTGCCAGCCCCAAGCACCAGGCAGCGGCTGTCAGGCTGCAGAAGGTGTACAAGAGCTTCAGGACAAGAAGGCAGCTCGCAGATTGCGCCGTTCTTGTTGAGCAGAGCTGGTATGATCCTCATGCAAAATGCAAATATTTGTGCATTTTTGTCGTAGAATATTACTAGCGGAGATCACCGTAAAAGTATTCTTTGTCTTTTGGGTCATAGTGTTTGAATTGTTTGATGCTTGAATTCAGGTGGAAATTGCTCGATTTCGCGCTGCTCAAGCGGAATTCGGTGTCGTTCTTCAACATTGAGAAGCCCGAAACGGCCATCTCGAGATGGTCCCGGGCAAGAATGAGGGCTGCCAAGGTAGAGTTCATTTGCATCATCCCTTATCCGCCGTCCTATGTCTCACTGACATGTGGGCCTATAACCCTGACCCACCTCGTCGGTGAGACGAGGAGGGGGATTTGCAAAATCAGTGGCATAGGAGGGATTAATCTCTGAACTTTTTAACAGAGCCACCATTGTTCTTTCAGTAAGCATGGAATTTATACTGCATTACTGACATAGGTGTAGTGTTGCTATCACCTTAGGTTGGCAAAGGTCTGTCCAAAGATGAGAAGGCCCAGAAACTTGCTCTACAGCATTGGCTTGAGGCGGTACATGCTTCAAACATGATCTCTCAACAGTATTTTCATGATTGAAATGTGCAATGAAAACTGAGAATTCATCTCATGTCTGATTATCAGATCGATCCTCGACATCGGTATGGGCACAATCTGCACTACTACTACCACCGTTGGCTCCATTGTGAGATCAACCAGCCATTCTTCTACTGGTGCGAATGCGCGAATCTCCGAAGACCGTTCCGCATCTCCGAACCCAGTTGACAGACTAGGCTTACTGACAATTATGTGATTCTGAAACACAGGTTGGATGTTGGTGAAGGCAAAGATGTCAACTTGGAAGAGCATTGCTCTAGATGGAAGCTGCATAAGCAATGCATCAAGTACCTTGGCCCTGTAAGTTCCATCACTATTCTTCTGATCTGAAAATCTGAACCAACCATTTAGAAACTGCTCAGTTGTAGAAATTGCATCTGATTAACAGCATATGTTTGTTCTTGTTCTGGGATTGTAGAAAGAGAGGGAATCCTATGAAGTGATCGTCGAGGATTCGAGGCTGATATACAAACTGAGCCGTCAGATCGTCAACACGACCAAAAGCCGAAAGGGCTCAAAATGGATCTTTGTGCTGAGCACATGCAAGACTCTGTACATTGGTCAGGTAGATGATTACTCTGCATCCATGGCACCTCATTGACAAACTGCTGCTACATCTTTTCATCTTGCAAACATTCTGGAAACTGATGAGATGAGATGCTGATTTTTCAACACGATTACAGAAACAGAAGGGCACATTCCAGCACTCCAGCTTCCTTGCAGGGGGAGCTACATCAGCTGCAGGGAGACTGATTGTAGAGGATGGAATTTTGAAGGTATGCTGGGGATATGTTGATTTCTACGAGAAACACTGGATTTGCTCTCTCTGACTTTTGAAATTTGTTTGTTTCAGGCAGTCTGGCCTCACAGCGGGCATTACCGGCCAACAGAGCAGAACTTTCAGGAGTTCATGAACTTCCTGAAGGAGAGAAATGTGGATCTGACTGATGTTATGGTAAGAACCAAAGTGTGAATAATGTCACAATCCATCTGCAGGAAATTATAGATACTGAATAGAGTTTTCCTTTGAACTGATTGGTGTGCCATGTTTCGGTTTTGCTACAGTTGAACCCTTCAGAAGGTGAAGACGATGCCGAATTCAGCCTCAAGAGCAGTCATTCTAGGCAGGACTTGACCGAACTTTGTGAACCTGACATGCAAGAACATGAGGAACAAGTCACACAACACCATGGCGCTGACGAAACCAAGATCAGCAGTGATGCACCCACCATGACATCCACCGAAACTATGGCGAGCACACCGGCAATCAGGAAATCCACCTCAGCCAACAAGCTGCAAGGGAAGCGGCCTCCGAGGCTGCTGATCAGTTCCAACAACACAGAACTACCCACAACACATTGCAACGGAAGGCCATCACCGGTTCATAAGGACATCGACGAGGATTCCACCATGTTCGGAGAGTGCCTCGCCTTCTGCAAGAAGAACCTGTTTGCAGAGGAAGGCAATGAAGAAGATGAGCTGGTAGAAGTACCAGAGGAGATGATCATGAACCGTATCAACTGCAAGAAGGCCACGAAGTCATACCAGCTGGGGAAGCAACTGTCCTTCCAATGGAGCACTGGAGCAGGTCCTCGGATCGGGTGCGTTCGCGACTACCCATCGGAGCTCCAGTTCCGAGCATTGGAGGAGGTCAGCCTGTCACCCCGGGGAACTAGGTCGACGAGGTTTTCGTCGCCGAGGCCAAAGCCCTTGACACCAAATAGCATTCCAGTTGCAAGATTTGGTTGTAGCCCTACAGCCCAAGGTGACAACATGGGGCTGAAGCCAAGGCAGAGGTGTGCTACTTGGACTGCTTTCTAATGTTGATATGGCATGCAAATTGCAAAGGCAATGCTGCTTTTCTTCTCCTTTACTGGAGGATGATGCAAAGTGTATAGTGAGTGAGTGAGGGAAACATGAGAATGTCATTCTTTGGTTTTGTAGATGTGTAGAGCAAACACACCATGGCTTCCAAGGAACAAGCAATAAGATGTATCTTCCGAAGAAGTAATAACAAGTAATAAGATGTATTTTTAGATATGACACATTTGACACTCGCAAGGTGCAAGCAAAAATAGAGATTGCAGGTTTTCAGGGAGGAAAAGAAACAGATGCCAGAATTTGTACCACAAAAGATGATCAAGCTAAGGAATTTGATGTCTCCAATCAATAATCTGTAGTATGAGCAAGCATTTGATGTGTCAAGCAGGTTCATCACATGCACATGCATTTATCGATCACTTTACAAACCTAAAGCAACAAAGCCAGAGAGCGACGTAGAAGGGAATCAGGCATTCACAAACTCAAACAAATAAGGACACTCGCCAAGCAGATTTGTGCTGATTTGTAACATTGACAGCCATGTCACACTCGTAGTAAATTGAAGATAGCATTCATCTAATCAGTTCATGTTGCCCAAAGCCAGTAGAGCATAACCATGTCTCACAACAATGGAACTTTAGTTATAGGCAACAGACCAAAACTGCAACCAGATAAACCCATTACATTTCCATTGCTCTTAACTCATAACATATAAGGCCTACTCAGAAAGACAAACCATTGTTCAAGAACTGGACCGGAAAAGCAGTACACGAAATAAGGCGACAATCTGGCATTTTACTTTCAAAAGGCAGGAACCGCGAAATAACACAACCGCCACAGCTTCAGCGCAGCCTCCTGGCCTCCCTCTCAGACTCGAGCAGGGTGAGGATGTCGCCCTCACGGACCGGGCCCTTGACGTTCCTCATGATGAGACGGTTCTGGTCGTCGAGGAACTTCACTCTGACCTGGGTCACCTGACCCCTGGAGCCGGTGCGGCCCATCACCTTCACCACGACGGCAAGCTTGACCTGGGTATCCATGCTGCACAAGCAGGAAGCATATACAGTCAGGCAAAACTGATGTTCTATACAAACCAGCAGCAGGTAATTCAATCACAGTCATTTCAATATTACAGTTCGTGAATTTATGTATCAGATCAGATTTCAATATTGCTTTCAAAGGATAAAAATGTTCAGGCAGTTTATCTACAACTCAAAATTACAGTAACAAATGTTAACATCTGGAATTCAAACAAAAACAGTTCCTAAATATCAGCTATTGTTAATTTCAGTCACAGCAACTACTTACCCCAAATAATCACGGTCATAGTCATACTACTCTAGCCAAGTAGAAGATAATTTATGGATCGATGCAAATATTTCACATTCACACCGGATCAGAAATATCATGAAGACGTATATAGCTATTAGCGATTCACTCATCCTAGAAACAAATCCGACGAACCGATTAACAAGACAATAAACCCAACCACGACCACAAGACCAATCCATCTATCTACCGCCTCTGATACCCAACGCGGATGGATCATCGCGATGCCGCTCACGCAACGATCTAGCATGCCGCCACCCCCGCACAGCGCCGCCGCGCGCGTACCAAAGATCGCCGCATCGAATACAT
Source organism: Oryza longistaminata (assembly GCA_009805545.1). Lineage (NCBI taxonomy): Eukaryota > Viridiplantae > Streptophyta > Magnoliopsida > Poales > Poaceae > Oryza > Oryza longistaminata. The sequence goes on along the minus strand of CM020180.1, from coordinate 22,556,708 downwards.
CGCGAAGGAAGCAAAGAGGGAGGGGGGGAGGAAGCACGAGGACGCACCTTCTCTTCTCCGGCTGCTAGCGACGGCGGACGGCGAAGGAGGGCACGGATGCGGCGGCGGCGACGGCGCGAGGAGGAAGGAGTGGAGGCGAGGGTGAAAACCCTAGGGTTCGTCTCGGGTGGTTTATATAGAGGGAGCTGAGCTGAGTGGGTTGGTGGCCTGTTAGGCCGGGCCAGGCCGGCTGACTCGGCCCATCAGATAAGCTACTTTTCTTTAGTTTCATTTTCTTTTTACCTATCGATCTTTCGATAAATTTATAGTTTCAAATCTTGCGAAAATTTCAAAGAATGGATATAACAAATTATAAGTAAAATAAAAAATAAAAGAGACAAACATGTCTAAAATCGTAAATCTAGAAAAAAAAAACATGTTTCTAATTTTTTTTTTGATGCACTGTAACTAAGTGTAAGTGCAAAACAACTGAATGTAAGGCGGAGTTTGTTTGCATGAGTTCCCTACTCACTCTTCTCGTTTTTATGGGCATGCTTTTCAAACTACTAAACAGTCTATTTTTTGCAAAAAATTTTCCATACGAAAGTTGCTTAAAAATCATTTTGATCCATTTTTCAAAAAGAATTAGCTAATATTTAATTAAGAGTAAATTGCATCGTCGGTACACGAACATGTCAGATGGGTGCAATCTAGTGCACGAACTTGTAAAATGCTCGTTTTGGTGCATGAACTTGTTTGATGCGTGCGGAGGAAGGCGAAAAGGACATTATATGGCTAATCTTATTGATTCATAGACTAATTAGGATACTATGTAAACATATATCTGAGAAGATTGCTATTAGACATACACCTCTCCAATAAAAAATAGAATATGACATAGTGATAGTAGAAAAAAGATGAAAAAAAAACGAGCAATGATATTTTGGTCCTCGTTCGCACGAACTAGGCAAGTTCGTATACTGAAACAGACATTTTACAAGTTTATATACTAAATTATACCATTCTAACAAATTTGTGTACCAGCAATGCAATTTACTCTTTAATTAATCATGCTCTAATGGATCGCTCCATTTTCCGTGCAAGAGGGATTTGATCCCAACAAGAAGTAGCGAAAGTGTAAGTTGGATATACAGCAACATGAATCTTGATGCAAGATCCTACAAACTAAAAATAAAATCTGTCACAAGTAAAATAGCAAAACCTTTGAAAAAGGGTAGTACCTATTGATCTTTGGATAAATTGGAGCTTCAAATCTTACAGAACTTTTAATCAATGGATATAACCCATTTTGAATGAAAAATGACAAAAATGTAAAAAAAAAAAAAACCGTATATCTAGAGATAAAAAAAAACACTTGTAAAATCTAATTTTAGTAAATTGTAACTAAGTACAAATTCTCTATAGCCAAGTATAAGTGCTCTGTAATCGAGGGTAACTATAAATTGGATATACATGAGCATGAATCTGGATGCAAGATCTTACTGACGAAAAATCGAAAGACGGGAACCAAAAATCTATCACAAGTGAAATAGCAAAACTGTTTGAAAAAATCATTAAGTGATGGAAAACCTGCAGTCTAAATGTCTGAATTCTGGTTAGCATTGGATGAACACCACATTTCTTTTTGATAACTTCTCGATTTAGCATGATCACTGTTTGGATGGGTTTAGATAGGTTAGTTTGGGTTTGCAGTCGAAAATGTTTTAGGGTTAATCCTCTGTCCTGATTCCGACTCAGTTTCAACTCCAAGCTTTTGATGGTCTAAATCAACGGTAAACATTTCATTTTTCTTAAAAAAAAATTCTATTGGATTTGATAGTAAAATCGTCGATGCTAAAGAGGCTTCAACCATGTTAACCCACGCTAATTATTAATCTATTGGTGTTGCAGATTTAAATTCTAAACCCCAACTCTTAGCTTCCTTGAAGCGAGCATGTCACACAATATACAAGTCTGCTAGTCTGAAATCATCCGTAGTATTCATCATTACAGTGTCATATTGTTGAAGAGATCTGACACATTTACATGAACTACAATGGAATACACAGCGCAGTGAGTTCTTGCATGTCCCAACTACCCATCACTAGCTAGATATCACAAATTTGAAGTTGAAAAAACAAAAACCAAAATGCAGCACCCAATCTTCCTTCTGACCTTTAGGGGCTAACTGGACTTAACATGCTATACAGACAAGAAATCAATCGGCTGTGAGCAGAGGAGGTCATGAGCTGCGATGCTGGGCATTGGAGATTTGCAGACTCAGCGCCATGCCACCAGAGGGAAGCCCAGTTGTAATTCAGGGCTGTTTTTGTGACTCAAGGTTCGGATTCACATAATCAATTCACCGTCCTGGAGATGAATTATCCTGTAAATAGCAAGTGAAGTGAACACACATAAGGACCAACTTCAGGGCATAGCAGTAGACAACGAAGGAGTGTGTTTTGTGTTTTTACCATGTCAATATCTTCGGATCCATGTAGGCAGTCAGCTGTTTCGGCATTTGCATTTGCTGGCTCTGGAGACGGCAAAGCAGAATGCTGCATTCATGTGGAGAAATTCACTTAAGACTATGAAAATGGGAGAATAGTAGCATTGCCAGAAAATCGATATAATCATATGTATACTTGCCATAAGGGATGACTGGCTTTGTACTTGTTTTCTGCCTGGGTCAATTTCCGACTGACCTTCTATGTTCGGAGTAGTTGCTGTTGATGATATACAAACTCAGTGATCGAGAAGATTTATGTTCACAAACAGAAACCTCAAAAATGAGAGGTTAATGGAAGATGTGACTATGGTACAGTGGTATATATTTGACTAAAGAAATAACCATGTTATTGTTATCTCCAAGGATAATGCACAAAGTAATCGAGTAACTAACTATGTAATTGAAAAAAAAAAAAAGTAAACATTGAAGGAACAGAGTTCAGAAATTCTGGAAGGAAATATAAAATTAACAGACATGCCAGAACAGGTTATTAATATCTTATATTCTTACGACAATGGAGCCACCAAGGAACTTGTAAGAAATATTTAAAAGCTCTCTAAGAAATGATAGTACCTGCTTCATCAAAAACAGGTATCACGGTATGCTCATTAGCTGGTTCACACTGACTACCTGGAATGCTGTTTGCACATGATAAATTAATAGCATTAAGACTGTAATTCATATAACTTTCTTGATGAGAATTGAAAGTATTGAATGGAGCATCACCTTTCTAGTTGTTCTCTATTCACATCTTCTGTTACATCCTGACTATTAGAAACAGGTGAGCTTCTTTTTATTACCTGGTATACAAATAGTTTAGAGAGATACTTGGTTTTAAATAAAAGAAGCCAAACAAATTATATATTAGGAAGAACAATCCTGCAAGCAGGACTTGTACCAAGAAATGCACACATGAGATAATGCAAATATGCAATTGAAGCTTTCAATATTTGCATCTCATATGGTCTCACCTCATGCCCAATACTGTCAAATATGTCTTGAAATTTATGTAAAGCAATCTCCATGTTGTGAAGCTCCATAAGCATTGCCTAAATAAAGAAAAACAGTAAATATCAACTTAGATTTTTGGAGTTTCAGAGAAATTGGAAAGGCGTTATGCTATAACTGAATAACCTGCTTCTCTGAAGTCAGTCTCTCAATAATCTCATCCTTCACCAATAAAGATTTCCTAAGGTAACATCGTTAAGGAGACGCAACCAACCAAATGAGATCAATAGAAACTAAGATTGACTGCAATGACTTTTAACTCAGTAGAAATGGATATTTCTTCTAGTTTGGGCTGAAATTTGTTGTTGAGTTTCTCAGCCTCAAGGCGTTCCCTCAATTCATATATCAACCTCGCCCTATTCCGGAGTTCAAGCTGGTAATCACTAATTTTTTCTTCGAAAAACCTAAGTTTTTCTGCATAAGTGAAAAATCACATTTAGAACAGCAGATTTTAATGAAAAATCACATTTAGAACAGCAGATCTTAAAAAGGATATCAACTTATATATGGTTATCATTATCAACATATGGAAATTGCAATATGACTACAAGAAGCAACATACCAACAAAATCTTTCTCAAGCACAGAAATCTTCTCTACTTTACCCTTCAAGTCAGAAACTGAAATTGCAACATAACACAGATAAGTATCTAAAGAATGCACATTAGTGTAATAAAAAATAAAAAGACAATCATTTGGTAAAACAATAGTAGAATAAGATGTTTCAGCCATTTGCATACCTACATTTTCCTTGTCGCCAACTAGACATTTCACATTACCGAGTACTTGTTTCACCGCAGCGACTTCCTTTCCTACTGAACTAAATAAAGCCAGATGAGCATTCAGCTTTTCTGAAATCACAGCAATCTGTTTATCCTTCATCTGGATAGTCCATTGCAGAGAACAAGAAGAGTCCTGCCTATCAAACATGGTATCATGAGCCGATAATCAGTTTGATTCCACATACAGGTAATTCACAATTAATGCAAATGTCAGAAGCAAGAACAGGGCAGAATTATATGACAGATTAGACAATGTACAATAAAGCAGACTCCAGATACACTCTAGTCTTACAAATGCATAGCAATTGTTAAGGAAAAACTATGATATTAATGGCAAGTAGCCTCACATAAATATGCAATTATTACAAAGACCAAAAGTTTAGCATGGAGAGAAAACATAAAAAATGAGTTCAGCTCCATATAAACTACTACAGAAGGAAGGGGGAAAATAAAGGTAAACACCTGCCTCGTAATGTTTTATGAAAGCCTCCTTTGATTGAAGCAGTCCCTCCATGTTATCTTTTAACTCCTTTTCGTTTTTCTCCAGCTGCTCATTTTCATTTTCAAGGCATTTTATCTGTAAAAAAAGGTATTGCAATGAACCTCTGTTGAATAGGTACAAACCAAGCACTAGGGGAAGAATGAAGCATCCACGGTGTGATGTGACATAACATGCATATCAAAAATCAAGTGCTGCTTCTACCTAATCAACCAAGCACCAGGACTAGTCATTGTTACGATTCGGTAGTAAAAGTACACATCTACACTATGATAGACAACTGGCCCAAACAGCCCCAAATGTTGGTATAATCGCCACGAAACACAACATGGCAAACGCCAGCATGATCACAATGTGTTTAAGTTAGGGACTGTAATTTAGTTAGGCATTAAACTGTAACATAATCCAACACATGAGCTCTACCCAAATCCATGAGACGAGAACACAAGCTACTTGGCGAAATTGAGAGTTGTGAAGGGGCTAAGCAGAACGAACCCTGGACTCGAGCCGACGGAGCGCGTCGTCCCTCGCCGCCACCTCCGCACGCAGCTCCCGCGTCTCCCGACGGTGCCCCTCCTCCGCCTCCTTCCATCTCTGCTCAAATTCCACACCAAAACCCCCACCACGCATCAGCAAATTCGACCCAAAACCCTAATCCCCAGCAAACAGAGAATCCAATCACAGTCCGTAGAGTAAGAGAGAGAGAGACCTGGCTGGCGGCGTGGAGCTCCTCGCGCGCCGCACGCTCCCGCTCCTGCGAAACCGTAAAATGGAAGAGGAATCAGCACTACGAGAGGAAGAGGAAGATCCGACAAGGCATTGGATGATCGGCAAGCAAAGCTCACGCGGAGGAGCCGGTGCTCGGAGACGAGCGAGAGAAGCTGCAGCTGCAGCTGCGGCAGCGCCGCCGCCTCCGCCTCGGCCGCCATCGCCGCCGCGCCGGTGAAAAAAAAAAAACTCCCACGGGGCCATATACTGGGCCTTGCCAGCCCAAACCCTTCCGGCCCAAAAGGCCCATCCGCGGAAGCCGAATCTCCATCGAACGAACTCGACCGTCGATTCAGATCCGACGGCTGAGATCCCACCCAAACCCTAGCCCCCACTCCGCCGCCTCCCTTATAAATAGCTCCTCTCTCCCTCCTCCCCAAAAACCTCTGCCCTAATCCACCCTCGCCGCCGCCGCCGCCGCAAGTAGCCACCCGCGCCGCCGCCGCCGCCGTCGCCGGAGAAGGAGAGGAGCAGCCATGGGTCGCGTGCGGACCAAGACGGTGAAGAAGACCTCGAGGCAGGTGATCGAGAAGTACTACTCGCGGATGACGCTCGACTTCCACACCAACAAGAAGGTGCTCGAGGAGGTGTCCATCCTGCCGTCGAAGCGGCTGCGCAACAAGGTGGCCGGGTTCACCACCCACCTGATGCGCCGCATCCAGCGCGGGCCCGTGCGGGGCATCTCGCTGAAGCTGCAGGAGGAGGAGCGCGAGCGCCGCATGGACTTCGTCCCGGAGAAGTCGGCGCTCGAGGTGGAGGAGATCCGCGTCGACAAGGAGACCATGGAGATGCTCGCCGCGCTCGGCATGGCCGACCTCCCCGGCGTCGAGCGCCAGCAAGAGGTCTCCGCGCCGACCTACTCCCGCCCGCCGTACGGTGGCCCCCGCCGCGACCGCGTCTAGGTCGTCGTCGCCGCCTCTTCGCCGCCGTCGTCGCCATGGCTCGCCTAGCTCTGCGTACTACTGAGTTCTATGTTTTGTCTTTAGATCTATGGTTGCTTTCAAGATTTTGAACTTAGCCGTGATGATGATGCTTTAAGTTACCATGTGTTTTGGTGGACATGATTATCTTTTTCTATCGCACTGGTGAAATCTAAGTGATTCTATATATTACCATGAAATTCCCATATGCTTGTGTTGTAATTGCTTAAATTGATGTCTTTGGTATGAGTTTATATAGCTTGTTCTGTATTTTGCGTAGAAAATGTTTTGGAATTGGTTTGTTAAAGCTGTTCATAATTAGTGTTACTATAGACTATATAACTCAATGAACCTTAACATAGGATTTGGTTTCATTGAGTTTGACATAGGAGAGAGCTTAGAGTTGGTTAGTTGGTTTCATCGAGTGTCTTTGGAATACCATAGAAATTAACTCAATGAACCTTAATATAGGAGAAGTGGTTTCATTATCTCTAGAATAGGGTAGAAATTGGTGAACAATTATGCGGGTTGTGATTCTTTGATCACTTGAGTTGGTCCAGTGCTATCCATCTATGACAGCATTTGCCTTGCGAAATTCTGTAGTTCTTGATTTTTCTGTACTAAATGCTGACACTTTTGTGGTTGATTTAGTTGTTTCTCAACTACTACAAAATGCTCTTGGAGTAGCTAGGTCTCCTCTTAGTTTGCACCTACTATACTTCTACTTTCCTTCTTTGGAGGAACTAAATTGCCATATCTCCCTTCTTTGGAGGAACTAAATTGTCATATCTGTTGAATTCTCGTGCCAAAATCTGTAGAATTCTAACAGCATTTTGTTCTGTATTGCTGGTCTCTGGTATGGTAGTTCACAATTTGTTCTAGAAATTATCATAGGCTGTTGAATTTGGTACGATTTTATAACTGGTATGGCTTTAAGAAAGACGTATGATCCTTGAACTTCTATTTGTCGTTGGAATCGTTGTTCTTCTGTTCTTGGTAATGTTGCTTCACATTGTTCCTATGGACAACTCACACTGAACAGAATTTGTACGTTTATACGACTTTATTTCTTTAATCTGTTGGTGTTTGTTCTTTATAACTGTTACATTTGATACGGTAACAGGATGATCTTATGAATGAAGTAACTCGTAATTCTTCCTCCACTACTTCAGTACTTGTGTTTTGTACAACTTACGTTCAAACATGTATTCACACTTGTTCTCAAGAGTAAGTGTTAGTGTTAGAACTTGTGATCATTGAGTTTGCGAGGCTAGTATAATTCGATACGTTGCGTTGTTGTAGAATATCATAAATATTCAGCATTGATGAATCCAAACCATGTTCCTACATTTGCCGAATCACCCGGGTCGGAATCAAACCTAGCTTATGCAATTTCCGAATCACCTGTAGAATGGCAACTCATAAGGCTGAAAAGTTGCCCTTTTTAATTTCCCTTGTCTTGACTGAATTCTATTTCTCGAAAATTGGTACAATTCAAGTTGATTGGGTTATGCAGAAGTTAATCACTTAAGTTTCAAACCCTAAATTTTGATCAATAGATTAAAAGTCGAACCAAATTCTGGGATTATGCAGAAGTTAAATACCTACTCCCAGTCATTTTTTATTGGACGGAGGGTGTTAATTTTGAACTCTAAATTTTGATTAACAATCGGTTTGGTCTTTTTCTCCACCTGCAGAAAAGCGAAGCATAGGATCGAATAACAGGAACTTTGTGGTAGCTTTTTTAAGAATAAAAATAGTCTCTCTCTTCATTCAGATAACGGAAAAAAAAAAAAGGAACCGTGTAACAGATATGCCCGTGTTATTTCATATGAGTGGGTGCTCATAGAGGTGTAGGGCAATCGTGTGTTTGTTTATAGAGCTAAATGTACATGAAAAAAAAAAGGAGTAAGGGAGAAACGTACTCATTGCATTGTTAAGTTTCAATGTTTCATTCTATTTCTATTATTGTTCTTGACATAGACACCTCAGCTCCGTGCAAAAGCTTCCATGACCACGCCAGTTTATAGAGCTAAATGTACGTGAAAAAACGGTGTATGTTACATTCTATTTCTATTGTTCTTGACATAGACACGCCAAATATAACTGTACTAGTACATGTATTTGTCGAACATTATAATTTAAAAGGTAAATTTCACAATACTATATATACTTCGATCAAGCTATTGCAAAACTATATATTTAAAGATATGCATCATAAAACTATAGATTTAGTGCTAAATGTATTATAGAACTATACTTCCTCCGTTTTTTTTTATTTGACGTTTGAGACAGGTTTGCAAAAATTAAGGATGGTATGAAATGACTATTTTGCCCTTTGTTCTTTCCCCAATCTCTCGTCTCGCACCTGCACGAGTGCTCCACGCAGCGCGCCGGCGCCGGCGGGTTTAACCATTTGTCTTATTCAAAAAATTTATGTAATTATCATTTATTTTATTGTGACTTGATTCATCATCAATCGTTCTTTAAGCATGAAATAATTATCTTTATATTTACATAAAATTTTAGAATAAAACGAATGGTCAAACATTAGTCGAAGGCGTCGTACATTAAAATACGGAGGGAGTATTTACGGAGGGAGTATTTGCCAGCGATTTTCGTACGTCATCCGTTTACGCGTACGATCCGGATTCATCGCTTGCTTTCTGGTGTTGCCCGCGCACGTTCGCGACTGCCATGTCCGTCGTCGGTTACGATGTGCAGCGGTCTAAGGAGGAAAGAGACCTCTCCAGGATTTTATTAGCCATAGGAGCAGGAATATTCATGTTTTATGTTTTTGTTGCTGCAGGAGTCAACCAAACTTACTTTTATTTTAAGCACATAACCAAAGTACCCATCCACTGAATTTGTAGAGGATGAGGCTAAGCTCAATAATTTTTTTTTGCGGGGAAAACAGGAGCTTTATTAAACTTCAGAGAAAAAGGATTACAATCCTGAGCAAGGTGCTCAGCAACACATGCCGGCGCATGCAAGCGCCAAACTACTGAATACTGACTCCCTATTCCGAAGAGCCAAGTGAGCAAGCTCATGAGCCACCTTAGAGCAAGTTCAATAGTATAGCCAACTACTAGCTCCAATTTATCTGTAGCCAATCTAATAGCTCATTCATACAATAGTTACATACTACACTATTAATAGCTGGTCCCACCTATCATACACACATTGCGTCTTGGAGTCCGTGCTGCAGCTGCCTACAAATCTGTAGCCCGCTGCCCTTCTCTCTCCTTATTTATCTACTTAAAATATGTTTGCAGCTGGCTTATAGCCTGCTATTGTACCTGCTCTTATTAGGGCACCCACAATGGTTATCTATAAGCTCTCTACAAGAGATCCATGTCAGCATATTTTCCTACTTGGAAGATATTAAATGGAGAGAGAGAGCAAAGCTATCTACTAACTTAGAGATAGTCTATAGAGAAAAACGAGGCAATGCATGAGAGAGCTATAGATACCCATGTAGACATACTATTGAGGTGGTTTACTATTAATCTAGTCTATTGATGAGATGTACATATTTTACAGAGAGCACCTTACTTTACCATTGCGGTTGCTCTTAGCACCCCTGCGCATCAGAGCCGTGCGAGCTTCAGAAGCAACACACGAAACCGCTCAATAATTAATTACCATTTGAGGAAGAGAATCATTTAATTCTATTCAGTTCCCGATCGCTCCTACTATAACCAATCCTACAGTTCAGGATTGTTGAACATGAATTCTTCTCATATGCCTGGCTTTTGTAGATGTCTTTTTTCACGACATACAAGGCAGATAAAAAGAAAAATATGTACAGAAACTATCCAACGAAGGACATCTATATCTACTATTATAAAATTTGAAGATGTTTTTGCCGGTACTTTGGTACATCATCCGTGTATGAATCGGTTTTTAAGTTTGTTCGCTTTTGAAAATACAGTTATGTATTTGAGTCGGGTTTTAAGTTCGTTCGTTTTTGGAAATACAAAAGGAGTCGTATAAGAAATCTTTTTAAAAAAACTCGCGTGCTAACTTCAGATGGTAGGAGTCCTAATTACAGCTCATGATTTTCTAGAAGAAAAATATACCCAAGCGAATTCTCATAGTGAATTTCACTTTAACTAAACCGTATAACGATAATAAGATTAAAATAGCTTTTACCCATTGCATTGCACGGGCATTTTTTAGTGGATAGAAAAATATAGGATTTATGATGTTACTTGCACTTTAATCCGGATTAAGAAATCTTTCCAGGAGCTCTTACCCTATGCTAAGAATCCTAATCCTATGATATAAGATCTGAATACAATCCTTAGGATTTTGGGTTCAAGAAAAAAAATCGTATTGTTTTATTTAACTCTTAAAGTATTCCTTTGAAAATCCTATATATAGACTGAAGGAGTCTTAGGGCATCACCAATATCACCAATGTATATGACATATAGATCTATACAGATGATACCCATATAAATGGATTTGAATATAGTAATTCAATATATATAGATACAATGTAACATTAGGAGAAGAGAGAGAGTAGAGATAGATGATACTATTATTTACTCCATATGGATAGTCCATATATGTATGTGTACCATTGTTTTTTTTATATATATGGACTAGTTGCACAATGGTAATAGATGACTAAATGAAATATTATAGGTATATTACATATGCACTATTTTTGCAATACATTGTTAATGCCCTTATGACTAATCGCAACGACAACAGCAATTATTAAAACTCATAGAAGTAGCAAAATGGCAACGGCACCAATTATCAAATATCGTAGAAATACCTGAATAGGGGTAAGCAGAAAAGGACTAAACATTGCAATAGCATCAGAAAGAATTTCACTAATAACTGCATTCCCAGTTTCCAACTTTGTTTTTAACTAAAGGGCGTGCCCTAAGTAATTCTGCAGCCAACTGGATCATGGCCTCTGCTAACATAGCCAACACAACACAAAACACGAAAAATGGCTACAAAGCTACAAGCTTATACACACTCTCCTGTGGTCTGCCAGCAAAAGCATGTGATGTACAAAAACTTTACACAAAATGGGGGTGGAGGAAGGCAGGGGGGCTACTAGGGTTATGATCCTCCCGTTTTCTGCCGCTGCTTCATGCTAGCTCTCCGCGCTACGTCCCACGGCTTGTGCGGCACACCGACACCTTGCTGCGATGCAAAGAACGACTCGTATCCCGGGGAGTCGAAGGCGAAACCGGTGTGCTTCGAGCTCTCTCGGGGAAGCATGGAGATCGCATAGCTCCTTGCTTCTTCTGGGCTTAGATGGCTTGTCTCTGGAAGTTGTATCCTGCTGTACTCGTGGGGTTCATCCCTGTGCATCTCCTGGATTACTTGGTAGTCATAGGGGAAGAACCACCTTTGAATTCTGAGACAAATAATGCACATTAGGATGGTTTATATTCAGTTGTTTTGTTTATACCATGGAATGCTTTAAAATCAAAAGGCTCAAACCAACACAATTTAATTGGAGGAATCAAGGGAGAGCTAGTAATAAGTCAGTCACAGGCTCACAGCTAGAAAAGTATTGAGAAACAAAAGGGGCAACGTGATAACAAAGATAGGGTATCTTACGATAAATATAAGAAGTCGCCAAAGAGAGCGATGATTGGAACAAGCAATAGTGTGAGGTAGAAGAAAAACGTGCTCATCAAAACATAAATCACAAAATATACATTTTCCTGCAGAAAGAAAACAGCACGAAGTTAATGCAGTTATAGGAACAAAATAGTCATACCAGAGCACTGGATTTTTCAATAATCTATGAACTATCCCACCTGTCTGTCGAATGATGTCATTATTGCAGAGTAGATGAAGATGAACATAAACCAGGCTGTTATACTGCCAGCTACACTGATATAGTGCCATCTTGTTATAGAGTTGCATGACATTAGAAGTCGGAGATTCACAGTCACCACAACACAGGTGAAAGCCATTGTACTAACATCCCAAAGACCAAGAATCTTGCCGGATGAACCATGACCATACCGACTTGCAGCTGCAGTGAAGTAATAGAACACTATCGACTGATAGAAGGCAAAGAAAGCCCACACTGCTATCACCCTCCACTTGAAGAATGTATTCCTGATTCCTTCCTGGTAAAGCTTCGGATATTTTTTTGACAGAGACGCACTCACATCCTGAAAGGGATCAGTTAAGTGTAATGCACAGAGAATAGTATACTCCATAAGTAGAAATGAATACAGGTTACATACCTTATCAAACAATCCAACCATAATTACAGGTAGGGCCGTGAAAATGACATTATAAAGGGACTGGAACCAGTCATCATAAAATCGCTGACCGGAAAAACCAGTTTGGAAAGTGAACCAGAACTGAGTTAGCGTAAATGTCAGATTCTTGTAGAAAAAATATGTGATAACCTGCAACAGAAAGCATCAATCATCAGTTTCTTGAACTATACACAAATCTACACTGCAAAGAACTAAACTATACCTTGCACAATCTTAAATATGACCATCTTCCATGTACAAGGAGCAAGTCAGTAAGATATCGAAACTGAGCAATGGCAAAATCGCTAGCCATAACAGCTTGCATTCCTTCTTGTCCACTGATGCCAATCCCCACATGAGCAGCTTGAATCATACTCACATCATTAGCACCATCACCAATACTGAGAGTTATCTTACGGGCACCTTTCTTAACTAAGCTAGCAACCTACACAACATGAGCAAGTGTCAGCTGTTTACAGTTCAGCATTGTACTAACCAAATCAGTTATGCAAGAAATAAATAAAACAAACCAGACAAGACTGCTGATGGTTAATAACTAAATAAAATGCGTGCAACTAAAAATAGGGCATAAGAATGAGATTTGAGTTGGCACTAATAAAAGCATCTTATGCACTATGATTAACAACATAACAAATCTTTTCAAGTACACTTTGTCGGAAAAAAAATGATTACTTCCTTATACCGATATCTTCAGTTTATTGCTTAAGCACTCTGGAAAGCATCTAGGTAAGAACTACAGATAACCCGGAACATAAAAAATGACATGTTCTGTTCCCTGGGAAGAAGGTAAGGCATTCATAATTAACAACAATAACAGCAAGAAACGATATTTACCTGTGCTTTCTGCAATGGAGAAACCCGGCAACATACAACTGAGTGGCAAATTAAACTCAAACCAAGAAGATCTACACGCAGAGTTGGGTCTAGAGCATACATCAAGCATCTCCCATCAATAATGAGCGCCAACTTTTGTCCCGGTGTGCTAATTAGAGAACCGCGGGCTTCCTCATGGTAACTTTTAAGGCTCTGTTTTACTGATTCTTTTATAACACGTGCAATTTCCACTGGGTCTCCCTGAAAATGACCGGTATTATAAATGGCACAGTTAGGTTCAGCAAAAAGAATCAAAAGTTGGAATACAAAATCAGATGCTGCAATGTAGCTAATTATTATTTTTATCCAAGTAAAAACAAAATTATGAAAAAACAGATGTATACAAGACATACATTAATACAATGGAGGCATTAAAGCACTAAAGCAACACGATCCACAGAACTCTATTAAAGAATATTACATCATTCTCTTTATATCTTCCCCAAAGAAAGTCCTAATGTCATATACCAAACCCAGGCATCAAGTGAACTTGTATCACCTACTTCTGAAGTACTTTGGAAGACAAAGCCTTATGTACCGGTAGATAACTTTGGATGTTCTATGAAACTGATGCCTCACACATGTGGGTCCTAGACCCATGAGACCACAAATCAATCTCATAACCAGTGACATATCAAAAATCATGTAGTTATTCAGGCCAGACCCAACCCTTAAAGTCTCACTTATGGTCGCTTAAGCATAATAGATGATAAAATAAACCAACTCAAAAACAATGTTTCATGCCCTTGCAATTTCACAGTGCAATGATATATGTTCATCTTACCCTGTCTTCAGCCTCTCTAATTACATCTGTCTCCGAGCTGATGATGAATTGTTTCATATCATTGTTCACCAGGCTGCAGGCTGCAGAGCAGAGAATCAACTCAAATCCTCTATATATTTAGATATAAGATGAGACAGGAAAATATGAAAAGAATCTCATGAAAAAAAAAATCGAAGAAACGACATGAGCAATATAATTAAGAATAAAAATATCACCATATGCTATATTAATTGCTGTTTCCATCTTATCTCCTGTTAAAACCCAAATTTTTATGCCAGCTGCAGAAAGAGTTTGAATGCAGGCAGGAACCCCTTCTTGCAGTTTGTCCTCAATAGCAGTACACCCTATCAATACAAGGTCTTTTTCAATCAACTCAGCCACCTACAGGGATGAAAAAATAAGTGCATCACAATATTGCCCAGGAATAGAAGAATAAACAACTTCAAAATTCTAGTTCTCTTAGATAAAAAGAAACAAAGCTAAGATATTGGAAGTAGTAGTATTATCTTGTTCAAAGCAGCAAGTGTTAACAAATTAGATTAAAGAAGGGAAAAGAACTTGCTAAATTGCAGACGGGCACTTGACATTATAGGTTGTGGCTCATGCTACTTTGCAATTTAAAAGGAAAAGGATAGGCCTCAATAGTTTATTAGTAATTCTACAGTGTTGATAAGAAAAAACATACTGCAACGATAACAGGCCAGATTGCGGCAAATTATACGAGCTCAGAAAATAAAAAAGGACATTTCCACAGTATACTAATAAAATAACCAAAAGATGCATGCCTCATCAAGCTTCTTATCACGATCACGTAAAGAAGATTTAGCTTGAATAAACTTCTCATTCCAGCTTTCATATTGCTCCCTGCTGAGATCTCGATAAGCGAGGCAAAGTGTGCGCAAGCCAGCAGAGCCAAATTGTTCTAGATGTTCTCTGCTGATCTTTTTAATGTCATTATTGCCATCAGCTAATCGTTCATAAACGACATTGTCAGCGCCCTATTAGAAAAAAAAATGCAGGTTAGTGAAACAAGTTAACCATGTACAGAATGAAGTTGAACCAACCCCTCTCCGCGTATTACCTTGCAATAGAGAACAAGCCTTCCATTTGGGAAACGGCAGACCACTGATTGACGCTTTCTTGTACTGTTAGTTGAGTAGAGTGTGAAGGACAGAACTATAATTCATCTCACAGAATTCAAAATGGAAACAAACAAACCACACCTGTTGAATTCTAGAACATTCAGAATTTCATATGCAACGTCTTGTATGCTCCCCATCCTCTCAACATGTGATTCACGAACAATGACTGTAGTTGGTGTACGTCTATAAAAGAAGCACAAAAATGTCACCATAACTAATGTATTCGAGACATTCTGATTGGATAAATACATAAAAGAACAAAACTGTGCAAGAGTTACTGAAAATAAGTTAAAGTTCGGAAATACCTATAAAAGAAGAAGCCAAAGTTCTTTGAAGCAGCCACAAGTGCAGCCTCATCAGGAGAAGCTGCTTGATAACTGATCTTTTCTGGTGTCTCCTCACCCTCAGGAAGAACCGTATGGCAGAGTGCAAGGCATCTGAAGAATTCCTAGAGAGAAACAGGAGCATACAGATATTGGTTGTCTAGCCCATTACAAAACTGTGAAAAGGGTAACAAAGATAACTGAGGGGTGGGTGGGGGGTAATGACACTGGAGCAAGGCAAGAGCTGAACTAGTCTATAATAACTACCTTACAAGCTTCAGGATTAGGTTCATTTCTCCATGCACCACACATAATTCTGGCATCATCAAAGTTGAATCCTTTCTCGTGTACTGCAGCACCTGATCTTTTACCCTGATGAGGTGAATAAAGCGAAAATAAGAATAGTAACACAAATAATCTGTTAAAGGACAAGAAAAATGTTGAATACCTCATCACCGTCAATCTTGATTCCAGCTCGCTCAGCTTCACCTTTTTCGATCTCTGTGATGCCAGTTCCATATATCTCTCCAGCAATCGAACATTTAAAGAATTCCATCAAGTTTCTTGTAAGTGTTCCAGTTTTGTCAGAAAATATATATTCAACCTGAGCCATTGTGTTAATGACAGAAATTCAGGGTAAGAGGAAATATGTCAGAACTCAGAAATGTTTGATTTATCTTTAATTGTTGAAATATATCAGAATGCCCCCATGAGAATTAGTCCAGTACTATATGCATTTATGAGCAGTTTTATTCAAGTGGTCTCCCACAACCATGCTAGACTAGATGCATCTATCTTGAATAGATGAAGCAATTCTACATGGTTATTAAGTGGGATCAGCTCACTCAATATTGTCAAATAACCACATTCCCCAAGCAATCCCAATTTTCGGTGTGATTTACTACAATGAGGCTGTGCCATTCCATTAGCCAGATCAATTTGTGTAGCATAAGACAGTAGCATTCCAGTGACCAAAAACCTGGGTTCTCTTCAAACCAACAGATAATTATGGTACAAGTTACCTGTCCAAGTTCCTCGTTCAGATTAGAAGTTCGGGCCAAAGCTGGGGTGTTGCTCTCAGCATGGTACATATGCAGATCATTGTTAATGAATTGTGTGCACTGAATGAATTTGATCATCTGCATCCAAAGCTAGCATGAGCTCCAAAAGTCCAAATGTAGGTTGCATTAAATGAGAAGTTGGACAAAATACCTCAATGGACACGTAAAGAGAAATAGGGATGATTGTTGAATATAGAGTTATTAGAGTAAACATGGTTAAAATGGTGACCTGCAACAGAAATAGGATATAAGGCCACATGCAGCAAACAAGCTCTAGTATATATCAGAAATAGTATGTACCACAAATTTGTTCTTAGGATTAAACTGGTCCTCCACTTTTCCACGCAAGCCAAGATAGAAATATTTCTCATTAATAAACACGCCACTGTTGACAAAAAAAAAAACAGACGGTAAGTTTGTACAGATAACTAGATATTTAAATTAATTACTACTAATAACAACGAATATTGTATTTCGACTACTAACAACGAATATATTTAAAGTTTTGCAGTGAGTAGTATACGAATTAAGTATTCTATTTCAAGTTTTCAACTACTAATAACAACGAATATTGTATTTCGACTACTAACAACGAATATATTTAAAGTTTTGCAGTGAGTAGTATAAGACTTAAGTAGAGGAAGTAGCATCCTATTAGACAGCCTACATGGCGAATAAGTGAACAAAAGAATTAAAAAAAATAGTGGGACCCACTAGATTATCCATTTATAAATATCATTTTCACCTTTTTTTTTTCTAATCATTTTTAGGAAATTAGGGTTAGGGAGATGATGTGGTAGGCATGGCAAAAGAAGGATGATATGGCAGTCCACCTCACTAAATACTGATTGCAAAACTGGCCTAGGGTCATTATTTAGGTGGCTTTGATAGTTATTGCATGGTATTGAAGTTGACGGACAAAAATCAAACCACATGAAGAGTCAAGCGAACAGAACTAGACTTTTTCCTTCAGGAAATATATGTGAACAAAAATAAATAAAATAAATGATGTACAATGAGAAAAAGGCTCACCTCCCAATAGCACCAATAACACACATTGTGAACAGGGTTGCAAATAGAGCAAGGATAAGTTTATCTAGCTTTTTTTCCAATGTACTTCTTTTGGAGGGAACATTCATGGAATTCATCATAACCTGTAACAATGTTCCACATCCAGTAAACTTCAAAACAGCAGATATCATGAATTCAAGTTAAATATACAGGGAAAAGTGAAATGTTCATACTTTTGTCTCATGACCTGTGAATATAACAACCCCCACAATGTACTCTGTGTTCCGAAGGCTACACCCCTGTGGCAAGAAGGCAACAGTAAGTTTTGGTTTCTTTCTTTCGCATGTACGAGCATGCGCGTGTGCACACAAACAAGCACAGACAGTAGGAGAGACAAGTAGACAAGATAATATGAAGTCTGATGTGAACATATTGGGAAGAGGAGCTTAAGAAGGTTATTAGAATGTAGACAATTAGAAACCATCTTAGAATCCAACCATTCAATGCAAGACACTTCCTTGTGGTGCTTGAATGAACATAAAAGGTAAATAAGAAACTCAAAAGAGCCCATGCAAGTAAAGCCTACAAAGTACTCCCTCCGTTTCATAATGTAAGACTTTCTAGCACTGTTTACATTCATATAAATGTTAATGGATCTATACACTTATATGTGTCTAGATTCATTGACATCTATGTGAACGTGGGCAATGCTAGAAAGTCTTATATTATGAAGCGGAGGAAGTACTTCACAACCTCCAACATTGAAAATGAAAACCTAACTCTGGTTGTGCACAATTGTTTTTTTTTTAGGGGGGGGAATTGTTTGTTTTTCACAGTATTAGTTTCAATTAGTGTTGTATTTGCAACAGTGGCTATATAGTTCATAGGTGGAAATATATCCAGTACATGTCTACATTCAACAAATTAAGCCAAATCCTACTGATCGTTCTTATGCATTTTATATGCGCTAAGTTCATCATCCACAACTCATCATATAGCTGGGACTTGAGAAGTGCAAAATTGTTTGCATGAAGGAAGTTGAAATACATTTTATTACTTGAAAGTGTTTGCACCACAGTTATCCTATTTGCAAAACTTGTACTCCCTCAGTCCAAGAATATAACCACATCTGGTGTTTTGTGGAGAGATTGAGGTTGAGGTGAGGGATGGTTATAATTGGCTGAGATAACGAAGTAGGTGTGGGTGTCCTTGTATTCTTTGACAAATTTCAAACTCTACATATCCTTATATTTCTGGACAGAGTATAATCATCAGAGGTTTCTGTGGCAAATATACTGACATCATTTTGTGTGGCCAACATTGATATAAAAGAGTTAATCAAAGTTAGTAAGTTACACGTATCTGCTCATGAATCCCGTGATAAGTGATAACACTCTTTTTTTTATATACATTGGAGTGTGAAAAAAACATGTCATGCTAAATCTAGGAATACACAAAAAAGATAGGTCAAAATATTTTATAATGGACAAAAAAAAGACAAAAATGAACTAAACGGCAAGAATAAACATACTCTTAGTAGTACTTGATTTGGTGAGAGTGGCATGGTTTGCTTGTCCACAATAAGATTCCCAGTAAATGTATACAGTGAATTGTTTGGCTGCTCACACTGTATTTCACCTGTAAACCCATTTTATGGAAGTCAAGTACAAAACAGCACCAAGGAAGAATAACCAGAGAAACTGAAGGAAAAAGTTTCCAAACCCAACAAAGCAGCAACGATAAGTTACAACCACCTTGCCACAGAACAAAAATGCACAAACCTTTGAATTCAAAAGCCTTTTCAGGATTTTTGTAATCCCAGGTTTTCTCCAAAGCCTTCCTTATTTTCAGGTTGGTTTCCCCATCAAGATTTGCTGTCTAAGATGAACAAAAATATATTCAACAGAACTTCAGTTTAGAGAAAGATATCTCTGTAGCTTATTTACTACACTTTGAAAATGTGCAGAGTAGCGGAAAAGGTAAAAACAAATGTATGAACCTCTATGTAGCAGACACCATCTGGGTTCGTGCTTGACAAGAAGAGCAAGTCTGCAGGGAAATAACCATCTTGTTTGATCTGCTCTAAAGAAATGCCATCACTATTAGTTTTTCTTATTTACTTTGAGGCCAGAGTTAAAGTCCGCACACAATAAGAAGTAATGCGCAATAATTCCATAAACAAACAGTTGGGTAAAAAAGTAGTTGTAAGGAAGATTTAAGACATTACCCTCACAATATCTCCAACTTGTAGTCTTTTCCATGCAGTAGTTTCCCACTTTTGACCTTGTAACACATCGACATGTGCGTTATTAATTGACATGTCATTCTGGAAACGTTTCTGTATAAGAAACAGCAAAAAGAAACAGGTAAGGCTGTCGGTTATCTTAGTTTAGAAAGCATAACAAAATAGAGAATTGAGGAATGGTGGAATACTAACCCAGTCCTCAAAAGCTTCCTTGATCAGAGAAACCAAAAGCACAAGACTAAGTGGAACAACATTGGTGACAGGATGAACTGGACTGCAAAAAGAAAACAACGATGACTGAATTAACCAATGAATAAGTGCTGTGCTCAACATGTCAATATGAAACCAGTGGATTCCAAAAGTAGCACAGGTGCGTGCAGGGGTGTGTCGGATAGAGATACCTAATTGGTGTGGTCGACAATATAGAAATCATGAGAAAGTACAGATTTGCCACCCGCCTGAACTGTCAAAGCAAAATAAACAGATAAACTACACAAGGTTCACATGTTGATATTTTTTTTTATGGAACAAAAAGTTGATGTCACAGCAATAACTGCAAAGCAGCAATCTAGCCATGGGAAACATCCACTGTGGTAAACGTTTATTGATTTGACAAGGATGGTTATGATGCTCGTAACAATACCTAGATTCATCTCAAAAGGAGATTAAACCTAAATTTTCTCTATTGGCAACATATGTAATGGACAAAGAAACAATGTTGTAATACCTGTTCAAACAGCCCTTTAGGTAGAAAAGTCAGGACGTTATACTTTGTAGTCGACACAGAATTTCCCTGCAAATGAGAACAGGCAATGTAAAAAACCACCATATAGAAAAAGAGAAAAATATATCAGTAATTCGTCAACAGCAAAACAACCAAAACTATGTAACGTCCTGATATTAGCATTTGCATAATTAACAGTTTGATACCCAAAATGCGGGAAACTGCAAAATCAATTAAAAAGAGAGAACTGCATAAATGGTCAAACAAACTACAACCACGTTAGCAATATAGCAATGGTGTTGATGCATTTTAATCCTTAGAGACAACACATGAAACAAGGGGGCAAATACAGCTGTGGTGAAAAGAAAATTCATGAATACACCAATTTACTCCTTCCAGGTTGAAAATAATTGTCGTTTTGGGCAAGGACACGGTCTCCAAAAAACTAACTTTGATCACTATTTTCTATTACAATATATGTAGAAATATCAACAAATATATGATTTTATTGAAATATATTTTAAGATCAATCTATACATATGGTTTCCATGTTTCTAAAGAAAATATTTTATAGAAGTTATTCATAGTCAGTTTTTAAAGTTTAACATCAGTCTTGTCCATAAACACAACTGTTTTCAACCTGGAGGGAGTACAACATAGTCAAAGCAGTTTCGCAGGGAGGAAAAGGGAACATTTTGACCGATAGGATTCAGCCAAATGAAAGAGAATAAATTGAGAACTTTCCGGTATGACCATGAAACACCCTTCCATTAAGGCATTTTGGCATCAATGCACTCACAATATCAGGGCATGATCCACAATCTTGTTATTTGAAACATAAGGTTGTCTTACAAGTAAAAGCTAAATTTAATTTAGCTTGGTGCTATCATGTGGTGAGGGTGAGCTAGTTGTGGTCGCACTGATCCAAGTTCAGTAGCCGACACAGCATGCATCTGGTGAATATTGGGGCAAGAATGAATAGCATCGTTCAGCTCTTGTACTATAATTCCTCAAGCCTAGAAACCGAGCGGTGTCTACATCTCATTTTTAGCAATAGCTACCTAAATTACTAATTCCAAAAGCTAGATAAGCTCAAATCTGCCCAATGACCTCATAGTTCTCTATTAATGCAACCCAAGTGACTTAACAAAATCCAGTCCAGAAAAACTAAGCAAAACCATGTAACACTACATACTGCAAGCATTAGGAAAAGTTCTTGTAAAAAAAAAACTTCTGTATCAGCTCATTGACCCACCCATCTCCAGCACAACCACATATTAGCAAGGAACGCGCGAAAAGCAACGAGATCTAGACCTAGACCGAGCTCCTCCTCCAAACGAAACGCTAAACAGATCAATCGATCAAACCGGGAGGGGGGCCGCGCTCACCTTGTACCCGACGGGCGCGTTGGCCTCGCGGTCGTTGCAGCAGATGGTCCGCACGGACGGGCGCCTGCGGCTGCGGCTGCCGCCTCAGGCTGGCCCCTCCGCCGCCGAGCCGCGCCGTCCTCGACGACTCCCCGCGGCCGAACGCGGAGCTCCCGCGCCCCCACGCGGCGACGGCTCCCCTCCGAGCCGCGCGGTGGCGACCCGCACCATCTCCTTTATCCGCGAGCCATCCTCCTCCCCCGCGGCGCCAAATCCGACGCGGAGGAGCCTCCGCTCGCCGGGAGATTCGGAACCACCACCCGCCGCTCGGGGGGGCGGATCAACCGGGCGGCGGCCGAATCGAATCCGGCCGGGCTCGCGCGGGCTCACCGGCGGGCGGCGGGTGCCCTCGTCGGCGGCGGAGGCGAGGAGGAGGAGGATTCGATTCGATTTGGATCAGCGGCGTTCGCGTGCTCGCTTTTTTTTTTTTTTTTTTTGCTTGGCTCCTTTTCTTCTTCTCTCCTCTCGTGGAGATGGAGAGGAGAGGAGGAAGAGAGGCAAATGGTCCAAATGGGAGGCATTTTGTGGTTTGCACCCTGAATTTGATTGGAATTTCACGGAGGCTTCGATAACGGCGTTTTTTTGTCATGCTTGAAACGTACAGTACAGCATAGTCTGATGATACGGAGTATGAATGAATGACTTTTTGTTTTCCGCGTTTTCCTGTTTGGGAGAATAACCTAATGGGCAAGCAAAACGGTGATTTTTCTTTTTTTTTCTTTTAGAGAGAAGGTGATTTTTCTTGATGAGCTGTGTATCAATGCCATCTACATCACATCAGGACAACTACAATTTAATAGAAAAATTGGGTAAAAAATAAAAAATATTGTCATATTATCTAGCAAGAAGTATTGAATGAGACTACCATGTGATATGGCTATTGGCAGCCGCATGCAAATTAATTGCATTATTTATATATTGTTTGTTGCAGGGAGATGTCATGGGAGGTTAACGATCAATGGTTTTTTAGGTGAACCTCCCCTTATTATTTTTTCCTTACATATAACACGTTGAAGTGTCTATAATAGTTACCGTTGCCTGACATTATGTCACATTCCCCCTTATATAACACATTGTGGTGTCTATTGTAATTATTGTCATTTGATTTTGGAACTTATGCTATTGTCGACTTTGACGAGTACATTGTTCTTGTTGTTCAAAATAGGCTTGAGACGATTTTAAACTAAAACATGAGCCTGTATCTGGATTAAGCATTACTCTCAAACTCAAATGAGGTTACACTTGTTATCATATCGAAAAGACACAACTAGTTTGATAGACTTCATCATATAAGGGTAGAGCAAATGTCCATTATTCAATCAAGGAGATGCATCTTAGATGGAGCAATTGCCTTACCATAGTAATATTATGTTGTTGGATCAAGTTCGCGGCGTACCACGAGATTGTGATATTAGGTAAGATTGAGTAGAGAGATAGTAGTATGTAGGAAGAGGTTACTGTTTTATCCTTACTAAAACGAGAGAGTAGTGAGTGCAAATGCTAGAGCCATATCATCTATCATCCACCATATATTTCATTTTTCTTTCATTGCAATGTTTATCAATAAATCCTTATTTTTTAGAACCATCTTCTAGTGACTTGATCCTGTAATACTCAATCATGCGTCTTAAAATTTCTCACCTCGAAGATGGCATTAGTGGAACGAGCTTTTGTAGGATGATCGTGAAACCATCCAAACAAACAGCAGCAATAAGAGCAGGTACAATAGCAGGCTATAAGCCGGCTGTAACCATATATCGAGAAGAAAAGATAAGAGAGAGAAGAAAGCGGACTACAAATTTGTAGCCGGCTGCAATACGAACTCCAAAATGTTATGTGTGTATGAGAGGTGGGACCGTATATTAATGGTGTAGTATATTTTTATAGTTAACTATTGTATAAATAGACTATTAAATTGTATATAGATGTTTTGGAGCCAGTAGTTGACTATACTATTGACCTTGCTCTAAAGCCAATAACTCCAGAATAGAAGCATCCTTTGCCGTTGCCCGACGGCCGTTGACGGACCTCGCGGTGACGCACTGACACCTGCACACGTCCGCAGGTGGGTCCCGGGCGGCCACGAACGGCAGCGGTCATGTTGTCCCTGGTGGGGCCCAGGTGTCAGCGACAAAAACACCGGAGGAAGATCACGCGGTTGCGCGGTCAAACAAGTAAAAATTCGCGCCCGCCACTCCCAGTCCAGCATCGACCTGCGCCACGAGGGGTGGGCCCACCACCCTCTCGCTGCAAGTGGGTCCCAACAGACCTGACCAACCAACGAAGAGAGAAACTTCCTAGAGTACGATTAGTAGTTTATGAGAAAAATTACTTGTACGATTAGTAATGTCCATGACCAAATCAAGATTGGTGAGCTTGATACCCGATGCTTATTAACACCACGGGTCATGTTATCTCCAGCGATCTTTCTCTGTTTCAATCGCCTAAATGTTGATCGTTTGGTGGCGATCAGACCAAACAAGCCAAATTAGAATAAGCCAAAGAGACATGTACTACCATGTTCCAGCCAACTCATGACACGGTGGCACATGGACACCAAGGCTAACTACCATCTACTACGTACAACAGCAAAACCACAGACAGTACCTGTAGAAATGGCCAAGACATCAGGTGCCCACCAAAGCACCAACCATTCATCTCCCCATTTGTCAACCCTGCAACAACTAAAATTTGCCATAAAAGTTTGATATGTTCCAACAAGTACACACTGCACGATCAGGGTTGGGTAAAATAACTGCAGTATAGTACCAGTAGAAGAGAAGGGATTGAAAATTTGAAATGGCCTAGCCATGATGGCATCTGAATCTGTCATAAAAATGTTCTCTCTCTCAGGAGATCTTTCCTTCTATAGAAAGTGATATTACAATGGGGCCGCTTAAAAACATCATGAGTTGGAAATGTAAGAGGTAATCAACATTACAAGCCTCCCTTTCATGAGGCCACTACCCTAAGCCTGCTGGTGCTGGTGGTCCTTCCCCGAGGATCCGCTTTCGTCCGTCCCTCCTCAAGTCCCACACACCATGGAAGAATGTTCCACCGCCATGGGTGCTGAAGTTAACCGTCTATTCGCGACCTGAAGAAAGTCAGTCAGCTTGGAACATCGAATGAAGAAAGGGTGTCATGTGTTGCGCATAATAGACAAGATCCACTACATGTTATGTTACTTTTCACCGAGATGAAATGAGGTGATGGACAACAACAAACATGACTAGAATGACGATTTCTGCGTACTTTGAGTTATTGTGCAAAAAACAATTTTCTTAGCTTTAATTGTTACAAATGTAAACCACTGGAATTTAAAGGTATTTGCACATGTGGCACTTTGACAGCGAAGCAGGCACCAAATCTTACTTGAGCCTTGTGCTGTTTGCACTAGCAAAATCAGAGCACCGCAGTCCTACAGTACAATTAAAATGTGGTTATGCCCTTATGACATACCTAAGGTGTCACCGTCTGATTCTAGGCTTGCACCGGAATTCTGCCAAGAGTGCTATATGATCCGAAGACCATTCAGGAGAAGGAAGGGCCGTGTCTTTTCTTAAACTTTCCTCATCCAAAAGTTCCAACAACGACTCCACTGACAATGAATCCGCTGAAATACGAAAGCAAGTGTGGGCCATCATTAAATGTTTCATGACACTAGCTGTGTAATCCTTAAAAGATGTTTACTGAAGCTACAAAATTATAATATCAAAGCATACAGATATAAACTGGTCCAGGAAC
Source organism: Oryza longistaminata (assembly GCA_009805545.1). NCBI lineage: Eukaryota > Viridiplantae > Streptophyta > Magnoliopsida > Poales > Poaceae > Oryza > Oryza longistaminata. Next base: position 22,530,639 of record CM020180.1, on the reverse strand, counting down.
TGACCTGTGTAAAATATGTAATCAACCGTTCCAGTGAAATCTCGTGTGCAGTTTGTGAAAAGTGGTTCATTTGTTGCAGGGTCCATCCTCCTCCGCTGGTGCTCCAAATCATAGCCGACACCGACCATCCTTGCAAATGAAGAATATGCACTCACCTACAAACAAGCAAGACCCTTGGTAAGAGTTCTTTGATCATGGGATAAAAGGGATCACCAGACCAATATATTTTACTGTACCAGAGGAAGCTGATGGGTTAACTTGCTCGCAGGGCGTAAAATTCCAAGGGGATCTATGGCCAGATCTGGATGCAATTGATCAACTTTGCCCATAGCAAGAAGTCCATGTGGAGAACTGAAAGCATAATTGAGTACTTAGAAGTCCATGGTTTCAAAATAATTTTACCAAATAAATACTACAGTGATAGCATATTTATACACACCTCCCAGGGACTGAATTGAAATCCCCACAGACCAACATTGGAATGTCCGCACTGACAGCTATTTTTTCCAACCCTTTTAGGAGAGTTTGAACCTGCAAAAGCCATACAGTGTCAATCTGAAATTCTAAGATGTTACACAAAACTAGCATAAAGAAAATGTGATGGCACAGACCTCCCACAGCTTCACATCTTTGAGGTCTTGATGGACATTTACGTGTGTATTTGCCTGCAGAGTGAGAACAGTTGAAAAAGTGATGAGACCTGTGACCCCCATGACGCCATAATGCATCAAGTCAAGACTGTTTATCGGTATGAAGAATTGTATAAAACCCCCAACCCCCATTCCCCCACCAAAAAAAAAGTCAATTAAAGATAGGTCACCCTGACAAACATGTAATACTAAAGCCATGCATCAAGATTCAGAGATGTGGATGCATCTTAATTTCATGTAAACCTTGCATAGTTTTCCCAAGGCATATCTTTTGGATGGGCCTCAATCCCAGTCCATCCACATGTAAGCCATGAAAAGTGAACTGAAATCCCATACATGCATATATGGACTGGGCTTTCGGATTTCGACACATCCAAACGAGGCCTGAATGAGTCCAAATCCGTTGTCCAAAGAAAACATTTAACTGATCCCTTCAGAATGCTGCTAACAATTATCATCTAAGTGCTTCTCTGAAGCAGAGTTGTTGACATACCACACAAAGAAGCTGCCTTTTGCCAGGATTGTCAGTTCCATGGTTGCCGAATTTAGCTTCTAAAACCGCAATCAGTGCAACATTATCCTTCAATGAAAACAGAACCAGCAATAATGAAAAGTCAGCAATGGAATAAATTAGCATGCAATATCCTCTTCTATTAATTTATCATACCTTAATCAATCGACTCAAAGCAACTCTTCTTTGGGTAGAGGGAATAATTGCGTCTGTCAATGATTGTGCAGCCTTATTGAACTCAACCTGAACAACCAGGTACAAGAAATATTAGATAGCTGAAGTCTGCAGATTAGCATACCACTCTCAAATCTGCAGTGGCCGTACCTCATATTTTTTAACGTGTGAAAATTTGTCTCTACGGAAAAAGGTGGCACAGCCATCGATGGCATGAGGAGCTCCAGTATATACCTTTAAAAACATGAAGCAGAATCAAATAAGAAATTGAAGCGTATAAATACGTATTATAATAGAACCAGATGCAGTCAAATATACCTCTGTTGTCCTTTTCTTGTAAAGTGCCTGATATCCATGTTTATCAAGCTCGGGTGAAAAAAAATCTTCGAAGTGGTTCAGTTGTACCTGAAAACAGTAGGATTCAACTTAATTTTATGAAGGTAGATTACTTATGGATTCAATTTCACAAAGAAGTCAACCTACAATACTATTTTAGGGCAGTTTTGTTTCTTAGCATTTTTATTATATGAATTCAGTTCAAAATGATGAGACCAATCAAGTATTATTAGAGCATAATATGACAAGAAGCTTCAGAAAACTCTAGGTAAGTGTGGAAAATTTGCATCAGTTGAAACAGCAGCCCAACCACCATAATCTAGCATAGCATTCAATTAACTGTGACTGTGTGGGGGAAATAATAGAACAAATCACCAAAAAAGTTAATAGGGAAATTTAGTTGATATATATGATACCTCCTGAAGACAGATGATATCAGCATGATAACCAATAATCTCACGCATCAAGTTCTGCCTTCTGTATGTCCAAGAAAGTGCCCATGTTGGGCAGTAGCTATACGCGTCACTTGTAGCATATGCATCAGCAAGAATATTGTAGGACAGCACTGAGAATGTCCCGAAAGATGTTTGGCTGTCCAAATCTAAGTGACTCAAAACATCTCCATTCACTTGGATAAGGCGACGTGGAGTTGGAGTTGGTGCTGGAATCACACGGGATGTCATAATTGAAGTTGGAGGTCCAACAGGTACCTTTTTTTCAGCATCCACAGACACGCATTCAAATCTTAGAACATGTCCAATATCATCAGCAGTTGGTGTATATGTCCGTGTGCGCCCCACTTCATACCAAGTTTCACCCGAGTTCTTATCAGTGCCTGAAGGATATAAAGGCACGGGGCCATTATTCAAACCAGGACTCTGTCCAAGATTTGACATCGATCCAGAACCAGTAGTACTAAGAACCCCAGAACCAGTGCTACCAAATCTGCCAAATAGCTCCTCTTCTTCAGCTCCATTTTCGTTTAATGCACTACTAGCTCGCTCATGCAAGACCCTATGGTGCTGCCATGCATCAGAGAAGCACTTAGCAGAACAATGGTAGCTCTTAGCAACAGGTATTTTTGACTTGACGCAACCAAGGCACTGAATTGTTGCTTGTTCCATTGGATGTACACTGCAGATTGCGACTTTTCGATCACTTTGTATACGGTACCTTCAAGGAGTAAATCAAAACATTATAACCAAAGCCCATTGGAACTGGAAGTGTTGAAACCAACAAAGGCCACCTAAAGAGCTAGTGTTTTGCATTATCAGCTCACAGAAACTAGCTATAAGCATCGTGTACGTCAGTGCTATTTGCACATCTTGAGCATATAAAATCATGTTTATTATCAGCGTAATGGATCCAATTCTACAACAACTCAACAGACAATGAGAAGAAACTGATAGAACTCATAGAACAGGGCCTTTCAATAGGAACTATAGGATGATCCAACAGAACACCATAAAGTGTGTTATATACCTATTCCATCGAAGATGGATACTACTAACATTCTTGCACGACAACATTTCTCAAGCCATCATAACATACCCCATATCAAAAATACTTGCTACTGTCCCATAGTTCTAATAACACTTGTTTTATCATCAGAAACCAGCCAATTTATGGCACTTTTCAATGAATCACTCATGATAGCAATTAATATTAGCTAAACTGTGCTTCCTGATATGTCATAATGCAATTTGAAAAACATGTACCAAACGGTTCAATTCATATGCATCAAACTATGGCTCCTTTTCTTCTTCTCTCCTCTCGTGGAGATGGAGAGGAGAGGAGGAAGAGAGGCAAATGGTCCAAATGGGGGGCATTTTGTGGTTTGCACCTTGAATTTGCTTGGAATTTCACGGAGGCTTCGATAACGGCGTATGATGATATGAACGAATGACTTTTTGTTTTCCGCGTTTTCCTGTTTGGGAGAATAACCTACAGTCATCTCATAGAAACCAACCTGTACTGATGTAACACATTCTGTTAGAATAGATTTAATAGTAGAGCTCATTGCTTATTATAAGTCTATATTAGAGCTAACTTGTATAATAGGTCAGCTATAAGGTTAACCTTATTTTTTCCATTCTCTATCTTTCTTACTTTATGAATTTAATGCGTATTTCTTAGAGCTTATGTGGAGCTGGCTCTTGCATGAGAGCCAACACTACCCACTTTTCTTTATCTCTCTCTTCCACGTAAGCATATAACTTGCTTATAGCCTATTACTATCCTTGCTCTTACAACGAATTTGGATATACATCCGTCCAGATTCATTATACTAGAATATGTCACATCCAGTTCTAGATTTATTTTTCTTGATGTACTGTGTATCAATGCCATCTCCATCAGGATAACTACAATTTAATAGAAAAATTGGGTAAAAATAAAAAATATGGTCATATTATCTAGCAAGAAGTATTGAATGAGACTACCATGTGATATGGCTATTGGTTGCCGCATGCAAATTAATTGCATTATTTATATATTGTTTGTTGCAGAGAGATGTCATGGGAGGTTAAGGATCAATGGTTTTTTAAGGTGAACCTCCCCTTATTATTTTTTCCTTACATATAACATATTGTGGTGTCTATAATAATTACCGTTGCCCGACGTTATGTCACATTCCCCCTTATATAACACATTGTGGTGTCTATTGTAATTATTGCCACTTGATCTTGGAACCTATGCTATTTTCGACTTTGACAAGTACATTGTGCTTGTTGTTCAAACAATAGGCTTATAATTATAGAATAAAGACAATGTTAAGGAGACGATCTTAAACTAAAACATGAGCATGTATCTGGATTAAGCATTACTCTCAAACTCAAATGAGGTTATACTTATCATCATATCGAAAAGACACAACTAGTTTGATAGACCTCATATAAAGGTAGAGCAAATGTCCATTATTCAATCAAGGAGACGCACCTTAGATGGAGCAATTGGCTTACCATAGTAATATCCTGTTGTTGGATCAAGTCCGCGACGCACCATGAGACTGTGATATTAGGTAAGATTGAGTAGAGAGATAGTAGTATGTAGGAAGAGGTTAACATTTTATCCTTACTAAAACGAGAGAGTGAGTGTAAATGCTAGAGCCATATCATCTATCATCCACCATATTTTTCATTTTTCTTTCATTGCAATGTTTATCACTAAATCCTTATTGTGAGTTTTTCTCTAACTTTTATTGTATATGTTGTTCAATTGAATACATGGCATTGTTTCAAAGGAAATAGATCTTGATGTCATTTGTTAATATGTGTTTAAGAAACATAAAACCTCCTATTATCATCAATGGGATTCGTAGAACTATGTTATCTGTAGTGATGGAAGCTTGTGATGCCTAGTTGCCTATACATAACTACCACGTAATATGTTAGAAAAATGCCTAGTTAACTACCACAACTATAATATAATCATACTTATATCAATTTTTGGCCATTGCGTACATATTATATTTTCAAACTACTAAACGTGGCAAAGTTTTTATTTGTTATACTTTATATTATCATACGTACATAGCCAATATAGCCACTACAAACAAATCTCTAGTGACTTGATCCTGTTATAGTAACTAGTATTAGACACCCCTTGACATAGATACTCGATCATGTGTCTTAAAATTTCTCACCTCCGAGATGCCATTAGTGGCACGAGCTTTCGTAAGACTATTATGAAACCGTCCAAACAAACAGCAGCAATAACTCCAGAATAAAAGCATCCTTTGCCGTTGCCCGACGGCCGTTGACGGACCTAGCGGACACCTGCACACGTCCGCAGGTGTGGGTCCCCGGCGGCCACGCACGGCAGCGGTCATGTTGTCCCTGGTGGGGCCCAGGTGTCAGCGACAAAACACCGGAGGAAGATCACGCGGTTGCGGGGTCAAACAAGTAAAAATTCGCGCCCGCCACTCCCAGTCCAGCATCGACCTGCGCCACGAGGGGTGGGCCCACCACCGCTCTCGCTGCAAGTGGGTCCCAACAGACCTGACCAACCAACGAAGAGAGAAACTTCCTAGAGTACGATTAGTAGTTTATGAGAAAAACTACTTGTACGATTAGTAATGTCCATGACCAAATCAAGATTGGTGAGCTTGATACCCGATGCTTATTAACACCACGGGTCATGTTATCTACAGCGATCTTTCTCTGTTTCAATCGCCTAAATGTTGATCGTTTGGTGGCGATCAGATCAAACAAGCCAAATTAGAATAAGCCAAAGAGACATGTACTAACATGTTCCAGCCAACTCATGACACGGTGGCACATGGACACCAAGGCTAACTACCATCTACTACGTACAACAGCAAAACCACAGACAGTACCTGTAGAAATGGCCAAGACATCAGGTGCCCACCAAAGCACCAACCATTCATCTCCCCATTTGTCAACCCTGCAACAACTAAAATTTGCCATAAAAGTTTGATATGTTCCAACAAGTAGACACTGCACGATCAGGGTTGGGTAAAATAACTGCAGTATAGTACCAGTAGAAGAGAAGGGATTGAAAATTTGAAATGGCCTAGCCATGATGGCATCTGAATCTGTCATAAAAATGTTTTCTCTCTCTCAGGAGATCTTTCCTTCTATAGAAAGTGATATTACAATGGGGCCGCTTAAAAACATCATGAGTTGGAAATGTAAGAGGTAATCAACATTACAAGCCTCCCTTTCATGAGGCCACTACCCTAAGCCTGCTGGTGCTGGTGGTCCTTCCCCGAGGATCCGCTTTCGTCCGTCCCTCCTCAAGTCCCACACACCATGGAAGAATGTTCCACCGCCATGGGTGCTGAAGTTAACCGTCTATTCGCGACCTGAAGAAAGTCAGTCAGCTTGGAACATCGAATGAAGAAAGGGTGTCATGTGTTGCGCATAATAGACAAGATCCACTACATGTTATGTTACTTTTCACCGAGATGAAATGAGGTGATGGACAACAACAAACATGACTAGAATGACGATTTCTGCGTACTTTGAGTTATTGTGCAAAAAACAATTTTCTTAGCTTTAATTGTTACAAATGTAAACCACTGGAATTTAAAGGTATTTGCACATGTGGCACTTTGACAGCGAAGCAGGCACCAAATCTTACTTGAGCCTTGTGCTGTTTGCACTAGCAAAATCAGAGCACCGCAGTCCTACAGTACAATTAAAATGTGGTTATGCCCTTATGACATACCTAAGGTGTCACCGTCTGATTCTAGGCTTGCACCGGAATTCTGCCAAGAGTGCTATATGATCCGAAGACCATTCAGGAGAAGGAAGGGCCGTGTCTTTTCTTAAACTTTCCTCATCCAAAAGTTCCAACAACGACTCCACTGACAATGAATCCGCTGAAATACGAAAGCAAGTGTGGGCCATCATTAAATGTTTCATGACACTAGCTGTGTAATCCTTAAAAGATGTTTACTGAAGCTACAAAATTATAATATCAAAGCATACAGATATAAACTGGTCCAGGAACTGACCTGTGTAAAATATGTAATCAACCGTTCCAGTGAAATCTCGTGTGCAGTTTGTGAAAAGTGGTTCATTTGTTGCAGGGTCCATCCTCCTCCGCTGGTGCTCCAAATCATAGCCGACACCGACCATCCTTGCAAATGAAGAATATGCACTCACCTACAAACAAGCAAGACCCTTGGTAAGAGTTCTTTGATCATGGGATAAAAGGGATCACCAGACCAATATATTTTACTGTACCAGAGGAAGCTGATGGGTTAACTTGCTCGCAGGGCGTAAAATTCCAAGGGGATCTATGGCCAGATCTGGATGCAATTGATCAACTTTGCCCATAGCAAGAAGTCCATGTGGAGAACTGAAAGCATAATTGAGTACTTAGAAGTCCATGGTTTCAAAATAATTTTACCAAATAAATACTACAGTGATAGCATATTTATACACACCTCCCAGGGACTGAATTGAAATCCCCACAGACCAACATTGGAATGTCCGCACTGACAGCTATTTTTTCCAACCCTTTTAGGAGAGTTTGAACCTGCAAAAGCCATACAGTGTCAATCTGAAATTCTAAGATGTTACACAAAACTAGCATAAAGAAAATGTGATGGCACAGACCTCCCACAGCTTCACATCTTTGAGGTCTTGATGGACATTTACGTGTGTATTTGCCTGCAGAGTGAGAACAGTTGAAAAAGTGATGAGACCTGTGACCCCCATGACGCCATAATGCATCAAGTCAAGACTGTTTATCGGTATGAAGAATTGTATAAAACCCCCAACCCCCATTCCCCCACCAAAAAAAAAGTCAATTAAAGATAGGTCACCCTGACAAACATGTAATACTAAAGCCATGCATCAAGATTCAGAGATGTGGATGCATCTTAATTTCATGTAAACCTTGCATAGTTTTCCCAAGGCATATCTTTTGGATGGGCCTCAATCCCAGTCCATCCACATGTAAGCCATGAAAAGTGAACTGAAATCCCATACATGCATATATGGACTGGGCTTTCGGATTTCGACACATCCAAACGAGGCCTGAATGAGTCCAAATCCGTTGTCCAAAGAAAACATTTAACTGATCCCTTCAGAATGCTGCTAACAATTATCATCTAAGTGCTTCTCTGAAGCAGAGTTGTTGACATACCACACAAAGAAGCTGCCTTTTGCCAGGATTGTCAGTTCCATGGTTGCCGAATTTAGCTTCTAAAACCGCAATCAGTGCAACATTATCCTTCAATGAAAACAGAACCAGCAATAATGAAAAGTCAGCAATGGAATAAATTAGCATGCAATATCCTCTTCTATTAATTTATCATACCTTAATCAATCGATTCAAAGCAACTCTTCTTTGGGTAGAGGGAATAATTGCGTCTGTCAATGATTGTGCAGCCTTATTGAACTCAACCTGAACAACCAGGTACAAGAAATATTAGATAGCTGAAGTCTGCAGATTAGCATACCACTCTCAAATCTGCAGTGGCCGTACCTCATATTTTTTAACGTGTGAAAATTTGTCTCTACGGAAAAAGGTGGCACAGCCATCGATGGCATGAGGAGCTCCAGTATATACCTTTAAAAACATGAAGCAGAATCAAATAAGAAATTGAAGCGTATAAATACGTATTATAATAGAACCAGATGCAGTCAAATATACCTCTGTTGTCCTTTTCTTGTAAAGTGCCTGATATCCATGTTTATCAAGCTCGGGTGAAAAAAAATCTTCGAAGTGGTTCAGTTGTACCTGAAAACAGTAGGATTCAACTTAATTTTATGAAGGTAGATTACTTATGGATTCAATTTCACAAAGAAGTCAACCTACAATACTATTTTAGGGCAGTTTTGTTTCTTAGCATTTTTATTATATGAATTCAGTTCAAAATGATGAGACCAATCAAGTATTATTAGAGCATAATATGACAAGAAGCTTCAGAAAACTCTAGGTAAGTGTGGAAAATTTGCATCAGTTGAAACAGCAGCCCAACCACCATAATCTAGCATAGCATTCAATTAACTGTGACTGTGTGGGGGAAATAATAGAACAAATCACCAAAAAAGTTAATAGGGAAATTTAGTTGATATATATGATACCTCCTGAAGACAGATGATATCAGCATGATAACCAATAATCTCACGCATCAAGTTCTGCCTTCTGTATGTCCAAGAAAGTGCCCATGTTGGGCAGTAGCTATACGCGTCACTTGTAGCATATGCATCAGCAAGAATATTGTAGGACAGCACTGAGAATGTCCCGAAAGATGTTTGGCTGTCCAAATCTAAGTGACTCAAAACATCTCCATTCACTTGGATAAGGCGACGTGGAGTTGGAGTTGGTGCTGGAATCACACGGGATGTCATAATTGAAGTTGGAGGTCCAACAGGTACCTTTTTTTCAGCATCCACAGACACGCATTCAAATCTTAGAACATGTCCAATATCATCAGCAGTTGGTGTATATGTCCGTGTGCGCCCCACTTCATACCAAGTTTCACCCGAGTTCTTATCAGTGCCTGAAGGATATAAAGGCACGGGGCCATTATTCAAACCAGGACTCTGTCCAAGATTTGACATCGATCCAGAACCAGTAGTACTAAGAACCCCAGAACCAGTGCTACCAAATCTGCCAAATAGCTCCTCTTCTTCAGCTCCATTTTCGTTTAATGCACTACTAGCTCGCTCATGCAAGACCCTATGGTGCTGCCATGCATCAGAGAAGCACTTAGCAGAACAATGGTAGCTCTTAGCAACAGGTATTTTTGACTTGACGCAACCAAGGCACTGAATTGTTGCTTGTTCCATTGGATGTACACTGCAGATTGCGACTTTTCGATCACTTTGTATACGGTACCTTCAAGGAGTAAATCAAAACATTATAACCAAAGCCCATTGGAACTGGAAGTGTTGAAACCAACAAAGGCCACCTAAAGAGCTAGTGTTTTGCATTATCAGCTCACAGAAACTAGCTATAAGCATCGTGTACGTCAGTGCTATTTGCACATCTTGAGCATATAAAATCATGTTTATTATCAGCGTAATGGATCCAATTCTACAACAACTCAACAGACAATGAGAAGAAACTGATAGAACTCATAGAACAGGGCCTTTCAATAGGAACTATAGGATGATCCAACAGAACACCATAAAGTGTGTTATATACCTATTCCATCGAAGATGGATACTACTAACATTCTTGCACGACAACATTTCTCAAGCCATCATAACATACCCCATATCAAAAATACTTGCTACTGTCCCATAGTTCTAATAACACTTGCTTTATCATCAGAAACCAGCCAATTTATGGCGCTTTTCAATGAATCACTCATGATAGCAATTAATATTAGCTAAACTGTGCTTCCTGATATGTCATAATGCAATTTGAAAAACATGTACCAAACGGTTCAATTCATATGCATCAAACTATGTTTCCAACTCAGCAGTATAGATGTTTCCGCATCTAAATTTTACAATATCTAAGGCTCCATTTTTCAGACAAAAAAACGATAAGCTTATTAGACCATTTAATCTGAATACATCCAACTATGCTTCATTTATGAAGGAGTTGAGCCAATAAATGAGCATTCCCCAAACTTTAACAACTATATAAGCACATAGAAATCTGCCTGACCAAAGCTACGAAAATTCCCCTTGCTTGGTCAAAGTTTAGTGCGCAACATTCAGCAATAAGTTTAGTGCGCAACATTCAGCAATCAAGCAAGCAGAACTACACAATCCAGAGCTCTCATCTGATTCAACTAAGATTTTCAGAGTCTCGAGAGTTACTCACCATCTGTACCGCATGAAGTAGCCATCCGCGGGGGCGGCCTCCGGCACATCGTCGGTGGAGACGACGCCGGTGGGCAGCCGCAGCAGCACGTAGGGCGTGATCTCGCAGCCCACGATCGGGATCTCCGAGGGCAGGTGCACCCGCACCACGCTCAGCATCCTCCCCTCCGCTGCTCTCCTCCTCTTCTCCCCAGCTCCGGCACCACCACCACCACCACCGCCTCCGCCTCCCTCCGCTCACAGACGCAAGCGCTAGATCCCCCACCGCCAGGCGGATCCGCCATCACCTGCGCGCCGCCAGCGTTGCCTCCCCCGCGCGATCCAAGCACGCTCTTCCTGCGGCGGAATGAATCACACACGCACACGGGTCAAGACTAGGATCCCCCGCCCGGGGCGAGCTCGCGGGGAGAGGGGGGGAAATGGGAGATCCACTCACCTGGTGGTGGGGGGTGGGGGGTTGGAAGCTTCTGGAAGGTTCTGGAGACGCGGGGCGGGGCGGGGGGAGCTTGCTAGGGTTTTGGGCGTAGAACTCGAACTCTATCTCTCGCTCTCGCTCTCTCCCCTCTTCCGTGTCCCGTGTCTTCCCGTGGTCGCGTCGCGGAATAATGCGTGGGGTTCTCGTTGGAATTTCGGTGTGCTTGGCCGTGACGCCGCCGGTGGTCGTCTCCCGTGTATTTGTAGGTTCGAGAAAATTGGTATGGAGCACCGGCACGATGAGATGGGACCCTTCCAACTCATGAGTTTTTCTTTTCTTTTTTTTTACTACCTCTATATTATGTGGAGGAATGCTTCGTAATGGTATCCCATTCAAACCGAATGATACCTCTAAAATATCACCTGATACCTTAATATCAGCCAATACATACCAAATATCAGACAATACCTTCGAGGTATCATCTTGTTCGGACGGTGTATTAGTTGATACCTACCAGATATCAAACGTATCATTCTGATCGAATAGTTAGAATAGTTACGTAGCATTTCCCTCTTATATATGGAGGGAGTAGGTTTTTCTATGTGTAATCTAGTAAGTTGGTGGCACGGTACATAGTGTATAAGCGAAGTTGCTATTGATATTTTTTATTTTGAGGGCTGACCTAGGGTGTGTTTAGTTCATACCAAAATTAGAAGTTTGATTGAAATTGGAATGATGTGATGGAAAAGTTGAAAGTTTGTGTGAGTAGGAAAGTTTTGATGTGATGGAAAAGTTGAAAGTTTGAAGAAAAAGTTGGGAACTAAACCAGCTCATAGTGAATCGCTAGGGCTGTGATGAAAAACACTCGAGGCTCACAAGTCACTCAAGCTTGACGGGTGGCAGGCTCGACTTGAGCTCAGCTTGAGCTCAACACGAACTTTACCGAGCTAAAGCTCGTGAGCTTTACCGGGCTAAGCTTGAGCTTCTAACGAGCTTATTCTACAAGACTTTTATTATTTATCTACGATAGTTAAGCTAATAGATCATACCTATCTATATCTATACCTAATAAAAAATAGCAATGTTTCTGTTTTTCCGAACGTCGTCCTCATCTGATTCGATCTGCTAGCACACAGGGTGCCTCTAGCCACTGCGCGGGCCAAACCCTACCGCCGCCACCATGTTGATCTATCTTAAGTCGATTCCCCGCTCCTCCCTCATCATTTGTCCCATGATTTCCCTTCAGTTTGGCCTTAATTCACCAAATTTAATCTCCAATTAACAGTCGCCAATGATAGGCGGTCAACGAGCTTCTAGGCTGTTTTTATCTCCAATTTTGCGGATTGTTCCGATTTTGGAAAAAACGGAAAGAGGAGATTGAGTGGCTAAGAAGCTCTCAACCAATTTTGAGAGATCAACAAATATCCGGACGGATTTGGTGGGGAGGATCGGTTCCGGAATCATACGATACGACACTGTCGAAGACACCAGTTTGGTTGTGCTACTGAGCCTATGGCTCCACTTGTAGGTTGGGCCGAAGGGAGACAGGCTGAGTGGAGGGAGGTAACGAAGTGGGCTGGGGTTAAAAAGAAGGAAGAAATTGGCTTTTTGCCCAAAACCAAGAAAATATTTCGTTAATGTTTTCAATTATAATATATAGCGATCCCAATGTTTTAATTTGTTACTCGACTCTTAATAGTTGTTGTACCACTGAAAAAACACATTTACCTGTTGCCGCACTGACAGTTTTCTAATCACATATATATATATATATATACATAAATATATAATAATATAGTGATGGCAGGGAGATAGCATGTATAATTCATGTATAATTTAGTTACTACCAACAAAGAATCAGGAATTGCTTAGTGTATACGGACCTAGACGAAAACTCGTGGCTTCGTTCAGCTTAGTTCATTGAGTTTTCTGAACGAGTTGAGCTGATGTTTCAATGGGTTTAAAATATCGAGTCAACTTGAGATGTTTTGGCGAGCTGCTCACGAGTTGATTGAGCTAAGGGCAACTGGGCAAGCAGCCCTAGCCGACATCGAGTAATTAACAAAGCATGCATTTTATTCGTAAACGACAAAACATTTTTACAAAAGTAGGTTCAACCTGTTCAAGGAGAATTTGTGACTTTGTATTGCACCTTCGATTAATCTCTTGAACTCTCTTCCGATCTTCCGAAATTGTGGATTCTAACACATTGGCACGCAAAACAAGAAAAACTCTAATAAAAGCCACATAAAAAGTACATAAAAATAAACAACATGTAGATCTTGAATTTAGATGAATCTTACAAGTTTAGATTTAATTTGGAGTTTACATAAATTAGTTATTAATTTCAAATGTTCTAAGACAAGGATATATCGATTTATGATGCATTAAATGAAACTTATTGCATCAGCAGTGGTGAAGCCGGTGCCGACGGTGACAGGTGGGTCCCAAGCATCAACAACTAGAAGATGGTTTCCATCATAAACCCGGGAGGATTGGCAGAGACAAACGGCTAGGATCGACCAAGGCCGATTAACGGTCGGGATAGGACGGCGCCTGGTGAGCACAGAAGGGCCACATGGACGACCGTGATTTTTCGGGAAGCGGATCAGACGATGGAGAAGAAAGGATGCTGGGGCTCGTCAGGCGCTCGACTACCAAGCCCGAATCCTTGCTTCCTTCGGATCCTGCCCATGAGGCACGCACAATCTCATACTAAGGCATGTTCTTTTCTCCAACAAAAGTTGGATAAAATTTTGGATACTCATGTCACGCTTTTCAAACTGCTAAACGGTGCGTTTTGTGTGAAAACTTTCTATATGAAAGTTGCTCTAACATATGAAATTAATCTATTTCTCAGTTTGTAATAATCAAAACTCAATTAATTATACGTTAATACCACCTCATTTTACGTAAAACACTTAATCTTTATTTTTATCTTCACTTCAGTAGAAAAGAATACCACCTAAGTGCATATGGTTGCGTGTGCCGCTAGCAAGCTGGCAATTGTTAATTTGCTATCGACTTCTTCCTCCTCCTCCCTTGAAGTGGCAATAACAACAATAGTCTCTCTATCTACTTCCTTCGTTTCATAATATAATCTTTATAGCATTGCCACATTCATATATGAATCTAGATAAATATGTGTGTCTAGATTCATTAACATCTGTATGAATATGAATAATGCTAGAAAGACTTACATTATGAAATGGAGGGAGTACTACCATACCCTACCATGATGCCCAAAGTAAAGAAGGAAAGAACCTGATTGGAAGGGCTGCAATGTAATGGCCCAAACCTGGGTAAAAATATAGAAAGAATCCTTATATGACACTGAAAATTGGTCCGATCCTTATATGCCACTGAAAATTGGCTCTTTCCCTATATACCATTGTTCCAAATTTGCGCACCCTCTCATGTCACTCCCATGTGTTGACCGTTAACTCTTAAGTAAAAAAGACGTATTTGTCCTTCTGAGTTTGTTAGGATATGTGAATGAATTTATAAAAATGATAGATTTATATGTTTAAATAATGTGAAAACGATGTGAAGATAATGATTTGACATTGCTTGCATACTGAGTTAGTATAAAAGTACAATAAAATTGTAAATGATATGTTATAAACATGAATTTAAAATACTCTAGATAATAATAATTACTAGTGGGTATGATATGGCACACTTGCATGTTGAGCTTTAATAGTTAGTGCGCATCAACTTTATAACGAGATATGATAGAATACATAGTGGCTCCAGCGTAGTTTGCGCCATCGTGGCAAGAAGCACTTAATGGCCTCTCTTGAGCGCATCAGTTTTATGTTTGATTTGGAATTTTCTATGAGAAAGTATTTGAAGTGATTGAGAAAGAAATGTTTCTCATCTTGTTGATCTTTTTTATTTGTTCAGAGTGGAACGTGTAAATTAAATCACCCAATAGACTTACGTACAAATGCACAATGGGTTTGATCACTAGGAAATTGGGGTAATGGAACGTGTCCATGCGTGGCATTGTGGCAATGGGATTTAGAGGAATACGAACTACTTGTCTATCAAATCTTCTCGTCGGAATAATGGTATCTTTTTATAGTTTAGGTTGGTTTTTAAACAATGTGATTTTCATGTGCGGAAGTACGATTGGGAGAGGAGGACGACAATTTATATTTTGAGTGTAGTACACGTGCAGTCTTTAAACTTGCGCGAGTGTATCATCCAGGTTCTTTTAACTCTTAAAATACATTTTTAGATCCTCGAACTTGCTATGGGTGTCATGCCACGTTAGCACATGGAGCGAGTTGGAGCCCGTTTAGACCTATATAACACACAAGATAAGTTTAAGTACTAGAAATGCTTTTTAAGAGTTTAAGGGACACAAAGTGCACTTCACTCTTATATTTATACCAAAGTGATGAAAAAAGTTTCCAAGCTTCCAACCAAACCTTAGGGCCTACTTGAAAGACGCCTTTTGGGCTTAAAACCGGTGTGAAATACCAGGGCATGTTACATTTTCGAGCCGGGTTGAAAATGCGTGGGCCAGTGCTCGGATTAGAATTCGCCTATAAGTAATAAAGGCCCACTACACCGAGAAAAAACAGCCTTTGAGCTCCAAGCGTAGCCGAGTTTTGATCTCCCTTCGGCTGGGAGGTAGAGACTACTGGTGCATATTTGCCCAATATATTTTCTTATTACTATCAATCTTTCCATGGTGCCACTCTGATCCCTTTGACGCTTTGGTCAAAAACTGTTTGACGAATTATATATGTAATGAATGAACAAACTTCACTTAAGGATCGGACAGAATTTGGTGATTTTTTCATCAACTTTCTCATCGATTTGTATTTGATGTTCTAGTCTAAATAAACTATCTGTTCAGGTTTCAACCCTCGGCGGGTCATGCTTAATTCAATTGAATTGGTATGCTATCCCAGTTCATCAAATCAGAGTTTGAACAATACATTGGTTTTACGTTTTTTTTTTCCTGATATCTTCGGTGCCTGACAATAAGGGGATAATTTTTTTCATTACAAGTGAAATTTGTTTTTGATTGCTTCCAGGTAGGCCCTTAATTGACAACTCATTTTTCACTCGATAACAAACAAACACATAATGCGGCCACCAAATAACAAACACAAAGTACATACAGATTTGCATGGAGAAAACAGTAACCAATGCCACAAGATTGCTTAGGATTACACAATTTTTCATACATAAGACTGGGGGGACTGTTATAAATTAGTACTCCCGCCGTCCCAAAAAAAAGGCAAACTATGGGTTTGCGTGTCCAACTTTGACTGTCCGTCTTATATGAAATTTTTTTATAATTCGTATTTTCATTGTTGTTAGATGATAAAACATGATTAATATTTTATACGTGACTTGTCTTTTTAATTTTTTTCATAATTTTTTCAAATAAGACGAACGGTCAAACGTTGGACACGGAAACCAGGGTTTGTCTTTTTTTGGGACGGAGGGAGTAGCAGATAGTTTAATCTTACAAAAAAGCAGCAAATAAATGTTCAAACATAATAAGACAAGCCAACTCGAACAAGTTCACCAGCAAAGACCAAAGACTACTTGAGAAAAAATATACTTCCAGAATCGTATCTAAACCGGCCACTGGCTAGGATTTGACGCTTGTCTTCATCAATAATTTCATCAATAATATTATCTGGATCACCTGGATGACGCCAATATGGCGGAGGCACCGGCCACCTTATCATTCAACAGTTAGTTTCCCCACACAATGTAAAGTGGTCAAGTTTATACAGAGCACTGTAATTGTATTACTCCCTCCGTTTCATATTATAAGTTGTTTAAACTTTTTCTTAATCAAAGTCATTTAGGTGTGAACAAGTTTATAGAAAAGAATAACAATATCCACAATAGTAAATTAGTTTCATTAGATTTGACATTGAATATATTTGACAGTATATTTGTTTTGTCTTAAAAATGTTAGTATATGTTTCTATAAACTAGGTTAAACTTAAATAAGTTTGACTAAGAAAAAAAATAAAACGACTTATAATATGAAACAATGGGAGTAGTTGTTATCAGAAAGGGATGTAGTATAATCATACATGTTCAGACCAAAGCTGTCATCGCCATCAATACGAAAACTCTTAATTTCATCTCTAGTCCTATCAACACAAAAAAAGATAGATCTTAAGCCAACTAATTACACTTGCCAGGACCTGTTTTAACAAGATACTCAAATGCAAATGCAAATCTTCGAGTCAAGTGCAAATCTAATCCTGAATCACCGACAAGCAATTACATAGGTAAAAAGGAAATCTGGACGTACCCTTTCTTAAAACAATCCAGGATATCCACAATATGGTCACAAAACAGGAACGGGGTGCCCAGTATTGGATCATAAAAGTTCATGCCGATAAAATTCCCATCATCATCAACAAGGGGCCCTCCAATCCCAGCCTAACCAGGTTACATTGAGAAGTTGTCATTTGTAATGCAAAAGGTGAGTTAAACCTCATGTAGAAAATGGCCAAGAAAAATCAACAAGAATACCTTAGTGATTCGACATGTAGAGTAATCAAGCTTTGGGTAATGCAATGGGCCTGACCAGCGAACCAGTTTCCCAGTTGAAGCCATTAGATCACCAGATTTGAAGCAACGGCCAACAGCGGCTACTGACTTAGGTTCCCATTTTACCCAGCCATGTTTACAAATTGCATGAGAGACAGCATCGGATTCCTTGACTCTGACTAGAGCAACATTATAATGTAAACTATAATGCATTAATGTCCCTTCTCTTCGCCTATTTCCTGGAAGTAGCACTTCAATCTGCAAATGATATAAAGAGATGTCAGTAATATCTTGGAAGGAACAGGTATCACCAAACAAATTAATTAGGAGCACAGACCCTCAATCCTTCAACAATCTTGTCTCCATCATCGTAAGTATAAACAGAATTTCTAACCAAGCATGCTGAAGTCAGAATAGTCTGATATTCATTGTCTTGACATTTACCATCCCAGTCAATAAAAATTCCAGAGCATGCAAAAAACCTTTTATCTCCTGGACACCATTTTTTTTATCATCAGCAAGTGATAACCAAATACTCCCTCTATCCCTAAATATTTGACGCCGTTGACTTTTTTAAACATGCTTGACCGTTCGTCTTATTCAAAAAATTTAAGTAATTATTAATTCTTTTCCTATCATTTAATTCATTATTAGATATACTTTTATGTATACATATAGTTTTACATATTTCACAAAAAGTTTTTAATAAGACAAACCGCCAAACATGTTTAAAAAAGTCAACGGCGTCAAATATTCAGGGACGGAGGGATCAGTACTACAAAGGAAATGGTAAAAGGCACAATACTGAAAATCACCATTGAACGAAGCAAGGGAGACAACACTTTGATGTATCTTTTGATGAACTCTTCTTGTGAGATTATCCCAGAAACCACCACAATATACATCACCAAAATGCTCTTCGAAAGAATTAACCAAAATCATTCCACCTGGTCAGATATATCATAGTTTTCACTGGACAGCGGATCAACGGTAAAAGGGCACAATTCAGTGTAGACAAGTAAATGTACAAGA
The DNA here is from genome assembly GCA_009805545.1 of Oryza longistaminata. Classification (NCBI taxonomy): domain Eukaryota; kingdom Viridiplantae; phylum Streptophyta; class Magnoliopsida; order Poales; family Poaceae; genus Oryza; species Oryza longistaminata. Next base: position 22,511,724 of record CM020180.1, on the reverse strand, counting down.
ATTGACTCACTATCAGTTGGCTTGGGATAACCCAATGCATCTAGATACCCATGGTGATCCTTGCTGGGAGCACCTGGTGCAAGAAGGTAAAAGTGATTAGGATTGAAGTATGCTAATTCCTCAATGAGTCGACAAATGGTAAGTGAAATTCTGCGTGTAATGATCATCATGAAAGATTAGAATATTATGATAAGTTGTGCAATGACTCATTAGAAGTGATTGTGCTTTTATTAGATCACTACGTATGGGAACAATGCTAGTGCAGCAATATTAACTGATTAGCACAAACACTGAGATAAACAGCTAAAGTAATTAATAGCTACTACATCCAGTAACAAATACGTGACACTTTGCCCAAAATCTGGCCAACCTTTTGAAACTTTGGTCATCAATAGTTTTCAAAGTATTTAGTTTGAGACACAAAATCATGTGTATTTTTTACTTGAAAAGTACTTTCATAAACTCATAAATTTATTAGACTAGTGTCATGCCCATGCATTACATTGGATCTAGAGGAACATGGAAGAATGATTTTACGGGGTTCAGTTTTTTCTATCCAGTTTTTCTGTGTGGGGCGGTTTTTTTAAGGCAAGATGGTTTTTTACATTGGGGAAGTATGACGGTTCAAGATGGGACGACGACACTGCTTTTACAGATATATTACAACTACATTCTAATAGAAAATAGTAGACAAAGTTATACCCCGAAAACTATAAAAGAAAAGATCAACATCATACATTTATGACCGGAGGTTTATAAGTACAACTGGCTAATATGTGCACCACTTATAAGCACCTTATAAATAATGATGAACTGCACAATAAAACAGCAAATAGTGATCTGAGTGGCTCTGTACTCACCTTCAGATTGGGAGTAAGGTTTATCATCTGCGAGTCTTTCTCCAACCCTGCGGAAGAGGAAGAGCATCGACATGCGTACTTAGGATTAGAGCAGGAATAGGTGAACCACTAAAAAGACAAAGCATAGATAAGCAAATTGGAAGTATTTTAAAACATATACATCGACGGCTTCAAATCTTTTACCCGTGCCAGAAATGCAGTCCTTTCCTGAGATGTTCTGAAATGTTGCAGCCATTCAACAATCAAATTCACCGGCAAGAAAAAGGATTTTGCCATACTCGGGACAAGGTTCATGCCAACAAAGCCCCCAGCAGAATCAAAAAGAGGTCCGCCTTCCCAAACCTGGCACAAAATGTGACAAGCAACGAGGGTTAAGGGTTACATCGGAACAAAATAAAGGAATGTGGAACTTTTAACTTGTTGCAATGGTTATCTTGTGCAAAATTTAATCACAACTATCTCAAATAAGAATAAGTAAAGATACTTGTAAATATATAATCTCATTAAAGTATGTTCCAATGCAAATCTTATGTTTTATGGATAATTTGTAAATACTTAGAAATGCATAATATAGTTGAAGTATGCTCCTGTGTAAATCTAAAAAATACAAAATCTATTAATTCTAACTGAACAATTTAATAGTTATTAGCGGTCAAGCTTCACACAGTGCAGTCGAATGCAGCAAACAAAAGTAAGCTAAGATAAAATTCAGTCGATCAATATTTTTTAAAACAAAAGGTCTACAAGGCCACGCATGCTGTCTATTACAAGGAACAGGTGCCCCAACCTTGTACTGCTTAAGCCGCACAAATGGCTAATTATGCCGCATAAGCACTACAAGGTGGGGTGACAGCATGAAACCGCTTATAGGATTTTAAAATATTGAGTTCATTCCAGATAACAGGAACATATTATAATTCTCAAATTGCAATGCATGTGTACCTCAGATAATTTACATGAAGAGAACATAAGATATTCTTTAGATCCACTTGAATCATGGGTAAGCTTCCCAGTTTTGGCCATTAATTTGCCATATATGTCACGCCCTAAAGATACTACATCGCAATAGGGCATATACTCATATTGATGGTAGAGAGATACAGCATCAACATCAAGGGAGGATTTGACTTTGACAATAGCAATTTCAAGATCTAAATCATATTCCTTCAGAAATCCAGTGACAACCTTTCCTTCATGACGCACTTTAATCTATAAAGATAAAACAAGGAAACAGAACAAAATGACAAAAAAATATCTTATGTAACCAAGCATGATTAGTAAATGATGATAAGCAGCGCCAACCTTCAGGAAATCATGGTTTTTTGATTTATTATTGTTTAAAGCTCTAACCAAACTTGCTGAAGTCAGAAACCTTGTAGCCTTCCTCTTGCGTTCTATAGCTATGCCAGAGAATGAAAATAACACTGTGTTCCCTGGACAAACATCATAACATAAATCATCCATAAAAAAGGATCTTTAAATATATATTTTGACAAGTAAAAGAACACATGAGCATAATCTCACCATCAGACAAAGCAAGCGAGACAACACTTTTGGACAACTTTAAAGCACCTTCTTCACCCAGGTGACTCCAGACATACCCTTTATTAGTGTACCAATTTAAGTCACCTAGTTAAAAGAAACATGAGAGAGAGAGAGAGAGAGAGAGAGAGAGAGTTAACAGGCAGACCTGGAACCAATGATCTGGCTCTTTTACTCTCTTTTGAGCTTCTTGTAAGATCATCACCACCCCTTTTACTTGCCATCATCTTAATTTGAACACTGAAGGTCTGACGCAGAACTAAAGAAAGCTTGAGTGTGGATTGTAAACTCTGCAATTAGGTGTTAGAGCTCTACCAAATTAACGGGCCCTTAATGTTGCAAAACCATCAGAGAACAACTAATGGAAAGGGTCACTAATATGATGCAAGCTTTTTATGTATGCGCCATGCTTCTTGATCCGATAGATGAATGACACGAGTAAAAAATTACCATCTCTTCGTCTCAAAATATAAAAGATTTTCATGTTATATTTGCGATGGAGGTAGCAATGGTATATACCAACTGTGGCAAAAGAATCACAAGACGAGCGGTAGCGCGGCTAGCTATAGCATCTATCAAAGATTACCACTTAATTTTTTTGCCGGCCTCAAACCGGGTCCCTCCTGATCGCCCAGCCCTCTGCAGAAGTACAGATTCAACGCGATCACGATCGCCTCGACAGCGCAAGGCCTTCGCGAGAGTGAGCTAGGGTTTATCCTGCCTCATGGTGCTGCGTGAGGTGGATTACTTTGGGGATTAATAATGTCTAGGTTTGTGATGGCAACCAATTAGTGGGCTTAATTAATTGTTGCTGGAAGTAATTTGCGATGGCAAGTTTACACGACAGCCCATGTGTCTCGAATCCTCAAATGGTAGATGTCTGAAAACGTGATATGGGCTTCTGGGCCTGTCGCCGAGCTAGCGGGCCCTAACAATAAAGCCTGAGTAAAAAGTCCACTTTCGATCCCGACCCTATGGGTTGGATTTCGTTCGTATCCCTTAATTATGGGTTGGGTTTCTTTCCCGTCCCTCAATTGCAAAACCCGGTACAGAGAATCTACCAACTATCAAAACTAAGGGTGAGTTTGAGGAATAGGAGATTGAGAAGATTGGAAAGATATGCAAAACGAGGTGAGTCATTAGCATATGATTAATTGAGTATTAACTATTTTAAATTGCAAAAATGGATTAATATAATTTTTTAAAGCAACTTTCCTATAGAAAATTTTTGCAAAAAACACACTGTTTAATAGTTTGGGAAGCGTGCGCGCGGAAAACGATGTGCTATCTCACTCAATGTCCATGTAACGAACGCACCCTAAGTGCAAATTGAGTAATTTGGTGGTATGGATGGCGGTTTTGTCCTACATGGCATTTACATAGTACGTTAACCTAGTTTTCGCTCGATGTGGTGCTTATGTGTAATTACAGTTACTAAAAAAAAGTAGGGCCTGTTCATTTTGATGCTAAAAAAAACCTTACCACTAAAATTTTGGCAGGATTTCTTATACAGTTACTAAAATTTGGCAGCAAACTAAATGTAGCCACTTTTTTTTGACAACTTTACCAAAATTTAGTAAGGTTGAAAATGGCATCAAAGTGAACAGGCCCGTAATATGAACCACGTATGAATGATAATTTTACCATAAAAATTAAAATAATTTCTAAGTCAATGTGGTGCTTATGTCCTTGCGCTCCTCATCTCGTCGTGGATCAAGCCCAGCAACGGTGGTGCATCGTCTAAGGATGTGTTTGGATGGGAGGATAGGGTCGGATAGGATCTGGCCGCCTAAATTTTGAGGCTGTTTGGATGGAGGGCAGTAGTGGGATATGGCCACCACATAGGGAATATTCCCTTTGGATGCCGGCTCTGTGCATCCGGCCGATTCGGGGCGGCCCAGTCTCGAGCGACTCGCCCTCCACATGCGCTCACCTCCTCTCCATCCCTTTCCCCTTTTTCTTTCCTCTCTCTCACCGGTTTCTTCCGGGGGCGCACCAGGCGGACTCGCGGCGGCCCGGAGGCGAGCTCCGCGGCGGCACCGGATGCGACGGCTAGCCCGGAGGCGGCGGGAGCGGCGAGCTCGGCAGAGGCGCGTCGTGGAGACCTTTTTTTCCCTATTTCTTTGTTATTTTTCTTTTTTTCTTTATGTTGATTTGTATATAAATATATATTATATGAATTTGTGATTTGTTTAGGAATTTGTGATTTGTAGTATATATGAATTTGATGGGGGTATACTCACCCTCTCTACAGTGAGAGGTGACCACACCTGCTCATCCATTTACTCCCTCTAACCAAACAAAAAATTGTATCACCAAATCCACCTTCATCCCTATAACCAAACAAAAAAACTGGATCGTCATATTCACTCAACCAAACAAAAAACAGGATCGCCATATCCAACAAAATATGGACCGCCATATCCCATCCAACCTTGACCGTGAACCAAACACACCCTAAAGTCGGGGCTGGAGCCGGCTTCGTAGTTGAGAGCACTCATTGATCCCGACAATGGTGAAGTTCTTTAGGTTGAAGGGTTCCTATAATTTTTCAGCTTTAGACCGATTTGCTTTTGTTGAATGTCAGCTTTAAATTTTTCACTAAGATTCACGCTAACAAATCAATTCGGTGGTTGTCCGTACAGTGAGACTAAGGGTGTGTTTAGTTCACGCTAAAATTGAAAGTTTGATTGAAATTAGAACGATGTGACGGAAAAGTTGGAAGTTTATATGTGCTGGGAAGTTTTGATGTGATGAAAAAGTTGAAAGTTTGAAGAAAAATTTTGGAGCTAAATTCGGCCTAACTTAGACAACTTTTATGTGAGGATGCAAACATCCTGAATGGGGTTTCTTGTTATACACAAGACTGCCCACGAGTTGCATCAAAACAAGTTGCGTTTGGTCATTCTTAAAGGCCTATATATGACAATGGCAAATAGTCGTTCCACCTACAAACCCTTCGTATGAAAGGTCACGTTCATCTTGTCCCCTCGTCTCAGATCCAGCCGGCTGCGGCGCAGCCCTCGTGCCTCCTGGCCGGCGGTGGGAAGTTCAGAGAGGATGCTTCCAAAGTTGACGCAACATGGACAGCACCGCCGGTTGGGAGTCCGCCAAGACCCCGGCCTACGCGCGAGTGAGTAGCGGGTTGGAGGCTTGGAGCCATGCGTGATGCAGTGAGTGAGCCCGGTGGCAGAGACCACAACACGCGCACGGCGCATCGTTGCTCCCTCTGCTCCCGTTGTCGGTGTCGACGAGGGCGAGCTGACCAGCAGCCACCGATTGCACACCGATGCCTTGCCGCCGCCGTACGTTCCTGGTTACCGCAGGGGAAGTCCGTCCGCCGCGGAGGAGCCACCGTCGACGTACGAGGCAAACCCGAAGCGGTGGCGACGGCTGCTCCTGCTTGTGGTGGACGGGACACACCGGCGGCCGCAGAACGCAGTCCCGATTGGCTGTGCAGCAAGCATGCACCGACGACCTCGCCATCGTCCTGGCTGAGCCTCAAGGTGTTCTTCGCTCCGTGAGCAGGTGCGAGGTGACCGAGTACATGCTGGATTCTCAGAGAGCGCGCGGCGACTCCTGCACCTTCGTCAGCAAGACGGACGTACGTCAGGGCGTCCGGGAGCATGCGGTTGGAGACGCGCGACGCCGGCGTCTCAGGGGGCAAGAGCGGCAGTGGCTGGGTGATAGGGTGCCAGTTCGCGCGCGGCGCAGAGTGGGTCGGGCGGCCTCCTGATTCCTGAAGCGCGGCAGCAAGGAGACCAAGCCATCACCGGTGGTCCAGGTGTACCGTGTATGTCGCCGCCGCTCCCTCCCTCCGCAAGCCGGCGCCGGCGCGGATCCCCTCCCTCCGCGCTCTGTCGTCGCTCCCTTCATCCACAGGCGCGCGCCGCCCCAGGCGGTCAGCGCGCCGCCACCTGGAACGGCCGCTTCTGGGGCCGCACCGGCTGCAACTTCACCTCCACCGCCACTAACACCCACGGCGGCGCCGCCGCGTGCCTCACCGGCGACTGCGAGGGCCGCCTCGCGTGCAACGGCACCGCCGCGTCCCTCCGGCCACCCTCGTCGAGGTGGACCTCCACGAGGACCAGAGCAAGGGGAGCTCCTACGACGTCAGCCTCGTCGACGGCTACAACCTGCCGGTGGCCGTGTGGACGAAGCCGGCCACCCCGGCGCCGCCGCCACCGCCGCCGACCGCAAGGGTGTCATCCCCGGCTGCGCAAGAACGTCAACGCGGTGTGCCGCCGGAGCTGCAGGTGACGGCGCCGGCGCCGCCGGCGAAGAAGGCGGCGGCGGTGGTGGTGGCGTGCAAGAGCGCGTGCCTGGCGTTCGGGACGGACGCGTTCTGCTGCCGCGGCGCGCACGGCACGGCGGAGACGTGCCGCGGCAGCGTGTACTCGCGGGTGTTCCGGGACGCGTGCCCGGCGTACGTCAGCTACCCGTACGACACGGCGGCGGCGGCGGCGAGGTGCTACGCGGAGGTGTACGTGGTCACCTTCTGTCCGTCCAGATGGGGCGAGGGGGCAGATCGTGTGGCCCAGGCTTGACGGATATGATGTGAGACGTATCGAGTAGACGAGTAACACTCCTGCGTGTATCTAAGTAGGAGTAGTATGTACTGTTTGTATTTATACGTGTACTATTACGTATTTGCGTTCGATATTGGGTGAACACTTTCGCTATAGGGTTAACTAAGTCCTTCCTCTCTTGCCCGTGCGTTGTAACGGGTGGAGATAATTTTAATGATGTATACTATTGGGAAAAAATGATAAAGGAATCATAATCATAATAACAATAATAAAATGAAATTGCACTAACGTTTGGTAAAAAAGATAAAAATATATAATTAATTTTCCGTTAATTCCATTAGCTAAAAATGATTTAATATGGAGTAGGAAAGTTATTCTCAATTTTTATCAATTTTCAAAAAGCTTAAATAGAGCAAAATAACTCTGTAAATGAAAACAAAATTTAATCTCCTAAATAAAACAATTAGGCATGTGAGCCTGCGGGTGCGGGTGGCATAATCTCTCACTCGTACGTCGTGGTCTTTTTTTAACACAGAAAAAATGCCCGTGCGTTGCGAGGGGTAAACTAAAATTAACAAATATAAAAATATTATATGGTTAAGCTTTAGTTGTACATGCACAAGCCTTCAAGGAAGAACATGTGGGATGCTCTTGAAGCCAAGTTCGGAGTCTCTGATGCTAGCAGCGAGCTATGTCATGGAGCAGTTCTATGACTACAAGATGGTAGCTAGATTACTGATCTACAGTGGAACGAGCTCACGAGATTCAGATGCTGTAAAGGAACTTGAGAACACAAAATGTGAATTACCGGAGAAGTTCATGGCGGGAGGCATTATTGATAAATTGCCACCTTCTTGGTCGGACTTTGCCACTTCCCTGAAACACAAGAGTCAAGAGTTCAGTGTTACTGATCTCATTGGCTCTTGGTGTTGAGGAGAAGGCGAGGGCGAATGACAACCGCAGCAAAAAGATCGAGGGAGGTCTAGCGCCATTTTGGTGCAGAAGAAGAACTCTCATGCATCCCCCCACAACAACAACAAGAAAGTCAAACCTGATGTCAAACACAACGCTACAACTAATTTTAAGAAGAAGGCAAGGAAAGGCTAAGGGAGATTGCTTGTGTGTGGCAAGCCTGGGCATTGGGCCAAGGATTGTCCTGAGCGCAAGGATAACAAAGTCTGCAAACATGGTTATTAGCGAGGGCGGAGAACATTGGGGTATGGTAAAATTTTACCTACGGTCTCTTTGTCTGGTAATCACCTGATTGGTGGGTTGATACTGGTGCTAATATTCATGTGTGTGCTGACATTTTCCTATTTTCTTCTTATCAGGTCGGAGAGGTTCCTCCTTGTTGATGGGAAACGTATTGCTTGCGGCTATTCATGGTATTGGTACGGTCGATCTGAAGTTTACTTTGGGAAAGACTGTACAGCTGAAGAACGTGCAACATGTTCCTTCAATAAAGAAGAATCTAGTTAGCGGCTTTCTACTGTGTAGAGATGGTTTTAGACTTGTGTTTGAATCCAATAAATGTGTCATATCTAAAATTGAAATTTTTATTGGAAAAGGTTATGACAACGGAGGCTTGTTCCACTTTTTTTTTACGATATGTGTAATAAAGTTGTGAACCATATAAGCAATGATGATGATGAGTACAATGTGTGGCATTCACGACTTTGTCATGTTAATTTTGGTTGTATGTCACGTTTAGCCAACATGAGTTTATTCTAAAATTCACTTTAGTCAAAAGCTCTAAGTGCAATACTTGTCTTCAATCGAAACAACCTCGCAAGCTTCACAAGGCATCTGAGGCGAGGAATTTAGCACCACTAGAAATTGTTCATTCCGATCTGTGTGAAATACGGCGTGTTGACTAAAGGGGGAAAGAAATATTTTCATGACACTGATAGATGATTGCACTAGATTCTGCTATGTGTACCTATTGAAAATAAAGGGTGAAACATTACATTACTTTAAGATCTATAAGGCTGAGGTAGAAAATCAATTGGAAAGCATGATTTGGTATGTTGCTCTTGATTATCATTCGCACTAGTTTATTCCCTGAAATATCATGCTTATTGTCTTAATAATTTGGATTAAAATATGCCGAATTGTGACCATATTTCCAGCAAGTCCTTCACCAATCTTCTAAATTTCGTCAACCATCCATTTGCCTGATCGTTCGGAATTTTTCTTGTCTTTTTGTTACAGCCCAGCGGCACAGCTTCGGAGCTCATGAGGATGAGCTCAAAATTCGCCTCCCGCAGCTACAGTTACGGTCCTTCCATCACAACCACCGGCAACGGGTCCCCTTGTTGCCAAGTGCCATCCTCGGCGATCGACAAGCTGTTACAAGCTTGCCGTGTCACTTGAGGCATGTTCTCGGGGCTTCGTTGCGGAGGTCGATCGACTCATGAAGGTTGTGTCCTCGTCCAATGACTGCATCGCTGCTCTGGAAGCCCCACTGAAGGAAAACGCGTCGACAACGTGAAATTGCGGTGGTGATGGAGGCGGAGCAGCCCTGCTGGGGAACCGGTAGACCACTGCGAAGCGGGTGGCGGGGTATGACCACATGATGCGATTTGTGTGAGAGGAAGCGATTGTGACGAGCGCGAGATGAGGCGATTTGCGGGTGGGAGGAGGTGCACAGCGGAGTTGGATGAGCGTGGAGGTGTCATCACACGAAGGATTGCGTGACCGCGGAGTTAGCTCGGAGGATTTTGCAGCGGCAGGGTAGCACAGGAGGAATTTGTAGTGACAGGTATTCAGCACGCACGGCCACCAGTGGGATTTCTGTGAGTTCAATTATGTTTATGTTTTGTTGGCGTGCACCTTGGATTGGAAAGAGTGCAACTCCTCCTTTTATTTTAGTACTAGAAACGTTGCTCATGCATTGTAATGGGTGAAGAGGCTATTTTAATCATACAGCATGTCACCGGTACTGTACCAGGTCCGACATTACTCACGGCAAGTAATCCAGTGAAGACGCGACCAGCAAGAGTACGCAGGCCTAATGTGAGAGTAACTGGGCCGGAATGGGCTTAGGTCCAGAATGTAAACGTGCGAGTATATAAGCACGAGTGAGCAGAGGGAAAAGGCATCGAACAAGTGAACAGAAAACTATTCCTCCCTAACTACTGCATCTTCCCCTGCTCCAAGTTCTCTCTTCTGTTCTTCCCCTTCCTCCTACCCCTTTCTCTCTGTTCGAATCTGCTCCTCTAATCCTAAATTCCCAAACTCGCCAGCAGATTCGTAACAATAGGTATCAGAGCCATCCATCCTGGAGTACCTCGACAAACCTAGATACCATTCCCGTGCGCAACTCAAGTCCCAAGAGATGGAGCAACAATTGGCGGAACTCGCGGCGGCCATGGCGACAATCCAGAAGCAGAATACCGCCATCCAAGCTTCGATGGGATCCTTGGAGGAAATCAAGCCTATGGTGGTGGAGCTCACGAGCTGGAAACTGGCGGTGGACAAGGCCATGACGGAGATGCAGGACGACCTCGGCGACCTGCGCCAGCAAGTGGAGCGGATATCCCGCAATCCAATTCTCGCCGTCAAGCCAGTGGATCTGCCCCCTCTTCTACCCACGCCGACGGTGCCGAAGGAGGAGGAGACGGCCTCCAAAGGGCGGACGCGAGTTCAGGGCCGTTAGGCCGCAGCGTTGCAACGATGAATCGGGGAAGGCGTCTGGAGATGATTTCTCTCCAACGTCCTTCCCGGCCAAAGGTACGTGTCAATTTCAGTCTCCATCTCGTGTTCCTTTCGAATCGGGGAGAGTTCGAATCGAGTTTTTGCCTTCAGGATTCCATGGGGGTAATGCTAGAGTAGATTGCCCACAATTTGAAGGAGAGAACCCTAGAGCCTGGAAAATGAAATGCGAAACTTATTTCCGAGTAAGTGGGATTAGCCCGGATGTGTGGGTTGGGGTTGCTGCTTTGCAATTTTCGGGGAGTGCTCTAGTGTGGTTGCAATCCACCAATGCTCATGTGGAATTGATGGGGTGGAATGATTTCTCGGAGGCTGTTTGTGCTAAGTTCGGGAGGGAGGAATTTCAGAGTCTCATTAGACAGTTCAGAGGCTTAGGCAGGAGGGAACCGTTCTTAGTTATGCAGAAAAATTCAATGAGCTGATGGCATCAACTCTATGCTCATCATCCATCCTGGAATTCAGTATTCTTCATTACTGAATTCCTTGATGGACTGAAACCTGAAGTTCGCGCAGCCGTAATTTTACATCGTCCAAACGATTTGGATACTGCTGTGGACCTTGCTTGTTTACAAGGGAGTGTTGGACGGACGACGGATTCGCGTCGGTGAGATGGAGGTTTTCTCATCGGGTCGGACAGCGTACTGGGGAATGTTGCTTTCACTCTGGGCGAGCTGGTGGCGAGTTGAGCAGAACTCAGCCTCTGGAGGATCGAGTGGCAGCACTACGTGCTTATCGCAAGGCAAAGATTGTGTCACACTTGTGGGGAAAAATGGAGTAGGAACATAAGTGTGGGCCAACTGTGCAGTTACATGTTGTGGAGGAGTTACCGACCTGCTTGAGGAATCGGATGGGGAAACCAAATCCGCTGGAACTGATGAGCTGACAGAAAAGGCTTCTGAAACTGTTAGCGAAGTCTGTCAGATTTCTAAAGAAGCTATGCTAGGGACTGAATCTTCTGGAACTTTGAGGCTGCAAGGATTAATACAACAGTATGAGATAATGATGCTTGAGACTCTGGCAGCACTCATAGCTTTATATCTAAAGAAATGGCAGGCAAGATAAGGGCAATCAGGAAACTGTGCATCTTTTCGAGTTCGGGTTGCTGATGGGGAATACTCCAATGTAACAAAGAAATGCAGAATTGTCTTTGGCTGGTTCAGGGTGTTTCTTTTCAGAACAACCTGAAAGTGTTACCTCTTGGAAGTTATGACGTAATACTTGGAATGGATTGGCTTGAGCAACACAGTCCTATGCAAAAATGATTGGAGGCTAAGACTCTGAGATTTAAACATGCACAAAAGGATGTTTGTTTGCGAGGTGTTAGAGCTGATATTAGCAGCTGTACATCTCTATAATGTCAATCAAGTTCAAAGGACTGATTCATCAGGAAGCTGTTGAGCAAGTGGTTGAGTGTGTTCTCTGATCAATGGAAACACAATACAGAAGTACCTCAGGCTTCGCCAGTTGTTGAAAGAATTTGTTCATGTCTTTGATGAGCCACAAGGGTTCCACCCGGCCAGGGGCTTTTGACCATTCAATTCCTTTACTGCAGGAGCAAAACCTGTTAAACTTGCGACCTTATCGATATAATCCAGCTCAAAAAGATGAGATTGAACGGCAAGTTGCGGATATGCTCCAATAGGGAATCATACAACCCAGCTCTAGTCCTTTTTCATCACCTGTTCTGCTGGGGCTTAAGAAGGACCTTACTTGGCGATTCTGTATTGACTCGCCACCTTAATGCCAATTACACGTCAAGAATCGCTACCCTTTGCCAATTATCGATGAGTTGCTTGATGAATTGGCGGGCTCCTGTTTATTCACGAGTTTGGAATTTAAGAGCTGGCTATCACAGATCCGGATGCGCCCAGAAGAGTGAGCACAAAACAGCGTTTAAGACGCACCAATGGACACTACGAATTCAGGGTTATGTCCTACGGCCTTACCGGAGCCCTGGCTACCTTCCAAGGATTGATGAATCAGATCTTAGCTCCATTGCTTCGCAAAGGAGTGTTGGTGTTTATAGATGACATCTTAATCTATAGTCAAAATTTGGACGACCATGTAGCCTTGCTGCGACGGTGTTTCAATGCTAACTGATCATCAACTTAAGGTCAGAGAAGCAAATGCTCGTTCGCCCGTGCAAGTCTAACATATCTTGGGCATGTTATTAGTGCAGAAGGTGTGGGCACTGACTCGAAGAATATTCAAGCGGTGCGCAACTGGGCAGTACCCTGTAATGTGAAGAAGTGCGAGGATTTTTGGGTCTTGCGGGGTACTATCGGAAGTTTGTACGCTCTTTGGTATTATCAGCAGGCCCCTTACTGATCTGCTCAAGAAGAATGTGGTGTTTGTTTGACGTCGGAGCATCAAGCGTCTTTTGATGCCTTGAAGGAAGCTCTAGTTTCGGCTCCTGTCCTAGCAACCGGATTTCTCCAAAGTTTTTGAAATTGAGACTATGCGTCTGATAAGGGTGTTGGCGCTGTGCTGATGCAAGCTGGTCATCGTTAGCCTTTCTCAGTAAATCTTTGGGGCCTCGAAATCAAGGGCTGTCCACTTACGAGAAGGATGTGCTTGGCGATTCTTCTCGCTGTGGAACAATGGCGCTCTTACTTGCAGTTTGGAGAGTTATTAATCCGTACTGACCAGCGCAGTTTGATTCATTTGGATGATCAAAGATTAGTAACACCTTGGCAACAGCGTGCTCGACCAAACTGCTTGGTTTACAATACAGAATTGTCTATAAGAAGGGACTGGAAAAAAAGCCGCCGATGCTTTGTCACGCAATCAGTCAACCGATGTGTTTCAATCAGTGCGGTGTCTTCCTGTATTCCAGTTTGGTTGGCAGATGTGCAGCTGGATTGCTCAGGATCAAGTATCCTCTCAACTGTTGACTAAGCTCTCGTTAAGTCCAGAGGCGCTCCCTGAGTACAGATTACAGAATGGCATTATCTACCATAAGGGAGGATTTGGTTGGGTAACAATGTGTGGAGTTACAGACTAAGTTCTGACTGCACTGCACAATGCAGCAATGGGGGTCATTCTGGTACTCAGGCAACCTTCAGTCGAGTGAATAAGTTATTTGCTTGGCCTGGACTCAGAAAGCTGTGCGCCAGTTTGTGTCGGCTTGTTCCATCTGTAACAGGCCAAAGCAGAACGGGTTCAGGTACCAGGTTTCTTACAAGCCTCTTCCAGTGCCGAGCATGCTTGGCAAACAGTCTCGTTGGATTTCATAGAAGGCTTACCCAGCTCATCGGTTTTGATTGTATACTTGTGGTGGGTACAAATTCAGTAAGTATGCTCACTTTGTTGCTCTTGCTCATCCCTTCATAGCCCTTCGATGTGGCTCTGGCCTACCTCAACAATGTCTACAAGTTGCACGGATTGCCTCAGCATCTGATCTCTGATCGAGATCGTATCTTTACCAGTGCATTATGGAAGGAACTCTTTCAGTTGGCTGACACTCAATTGCAAATGAGCTCTGCTACCATCCTAAACGGACGGCCAAACCGAACGGGTAAATCAGTGCTTGGAAACCTTTTTGAGATGCTTGTGCACGCTTGCCCTAAGAGCTGGTAGCGTTGGCTCGCTTTGGCGAATTCTGGTACAATACTGCCTTCCATTCGGCTCTGGACAAATCACCATTTGAGGTATTATATGGTCATTCTCTCGGCATTTTGGTGTGCTCGATCGCTTTGAGTGTGCGTTCCAGATTTGCAAGACTGGCTGAAGGAACGGAAGTGATTACCAGTTTGCTGCGACAACATCTGTTACGAGCTCAGCAACTATATGAAGTTCCAGGCTGAAAGAAACGTTCTGATCATGAAGTTTGAAGTTGGTACTGGGTGTTCCTGAAGGCACAGCCGCATGCTCAGTTCTCCCTGACAGGACGTTCTAATCACAAATTGGCTTTCCGTTATTTTGGTCCCTTTCAGATCTTGGCGCGCATTGGAAGCGTGGCTTATCGTCTGAACTACCGACAACTTTGTGCTATTCATCCAGTAGTACATGTCTCACAGCTCCGTCAGGCTTCTTCACCAGCTTCCTGACTCGTCGTATCAAGACCTGCCAGCGTTAACTGAAGATGAAGCGCTACCAGTTCAAATTCTTGCTCGTCGTGCAGTCAAGAAGGCGCTGAGAGCTGTGGAACAACTCAAGATTCGTTGGTCTGGTCAGACGTCCGCTGAAGCAACCTGGGAGGATGGTGCTGCACTGCGTGCGCGTTTCCCTGAAGCACCCGGCTTGGGGACAAGCCGTTTCTGAAGAAGAGGGAATGTCACCGGTACTGTACCAGGTCCGACATTACTCACGGCAAGTAATCCAGTGAAGACGCGACCAGCAAGAGTACGCAGGCCTAATGTGAGAGTAACTGGGGCCGAAATGGGCTTAGGTCCAGAATGTAAACGTGCGAGTATATAAGCACGAGTGAAGCAGAGGTGGAAAAGGCATCGAACAAGTGAACAGAAAACTATTCCTCCCTAACTACTGCAATCTTCCCCTGTCCAAGTTCTCTCTTCTGTTCTCCCCTTCCTCCTACCCCTTCTCTCTGTTCGAATCTGCTCCTCTAATCCTAATTCCCAAACTCGCAAGCAGATCATAACAATGCATACCATAGCATGTATGAGCTATTATTATATGGTTTAGGATGAAATTCATTCTGGAAAAGCGCCGAATATTTTTACTTTTTAAGCAAAATCATAAGCTGCAAAGTTGGGGAACATACTTTTTTTTTCAAAAATAGGATGCAGCGTGTTAATTTGCTGAATTTGCGTTGCGTGGAAATCATGATTTTAAAGCGGGAGGACTTTTCGGTACATTCTACTACTAGTATATACTACCAGTATATTGATCTAACCGTTTGTAAATTTATCTGATCTTCCTCCCAAATACCTGCAGTATAAATTGTCTGGGGGTATATTTGTCTTTTTATCTATTTGCGTGGGGGTAATTCTGTAAAATTCGCGTTTTCCTCTTTCATCAGATCCAGTCGATTGCCGCCCGCCGGTCAAAGCGATTAGCAATTAGCGGATTTTTTCTTTGATTCCGCGTGCATGGGCGACCATCGCCACTTGTTTTCTTCCGTGAGCACGCCACGCGCCACTGACGACCACGTCGTCGCCGCCGCTGACAACCAAATCGGCGCCGTCGTCATCGGAATCGATTCGATTTCCCTTCTCGCGCGCCGGCAAGGAGCAAAGTGCGCCGGGAGCAGGGACGCCGAGACGCAAGATGGTATTGAGAAGAAGCGCCTATACGCGGATGACGAGATCCAGAGAAAAACTCCATGAAAAATTAATCCCGATGAAAATAATTCTCTATTTTAAACGACTAAATAACCCTTTTCAGATTTTTTTTAACAAATACCAAATCTACCCTTTCGTATACTGGTAGTATATACTAGTAGTAGAATGTACTGTAAAAGTCCTATTAAACCGGGACACGGTCTTTAGTGTCTCGTACTGTGTGGGAAGCACGATCAGATGCGATTCATATTGTCTTGTGTTGTACAGAAAGCTATATAAATCTTGGATTTTTATTGGGAGATGCCAACATGCTAGGCCAGATATGATCTGGCACGATGAATGATGAACACTTGCGCGGACACCTAGGCCATATGCCCACATAGGTTGATGCCCGATTGATGTGCTGAGACGCGAATGGTACAGCAAGGAGCGATTGAATAGCGATCAAAGAGAAATTAAATGGTACAAACAGTACTTTTTAAGATAATGGGCAACATCCGGCCTCTGCATTCTAGGTTTTAAGGTGAATGCACACGGCCAAATACGGGAGAGTGTACATGAGTGATGTACAAAACTTTGCGTTTGAAACTTGTACATATTTTTAAGTATATTTTTTATAATGGAATATAATCCCGGTCTTTACTCAAATTAAAGATACATAAGTAGTATATATAAGTTAGAGATATAGTTAGGTTACATACATTTGGTTTTACTTTGTTTTGTTGTGTGATTCCTATTCTAATTGCTGAAAAGAATTTGCTGAGAGTTCAGATCTGTGTATATGGTTGTTCGTTCTTTTGTTTGCATCGATTTGTGTGTTGTGTACTTGCGCTTGTTTCTAATGATATTATCGGGGTGGGCTTCGATGAAATTGCCATCAGTAGTCCGTGTAGAAGTCGATCAGTGTCCTGCGCGCGAACTGCACAAGTGCACGAGGTGCCAAAGGGCAAGGGCGTGGGCCACCAGCTCAGTTTGATGAGTATAGAGAGGAGCCAGTTTTGATGATTACAGAAGCATGCTCAGGATGATCTATGTGCCACTACTACACAAACACATAAAGACGGTATTATAAGTACCAAAAATATTTAAAACCGGTACCTATTGATGGTTTTCCACATTCGTGGGATTAAAAAATATAGAATCGGCACCTTTAAGCAAACTAACTTGTCGGTTCTAGTTCTAAGAAAACATACACCAATATCATTGGTACGTATTTTTAAAAGATCGGCACATATAACCTATAATACATTATACGTACATGTGTAATAAAAACGACAAAACCGACCGAAAAACTGAGGCCAAAGCAGGATTTGTTTTAGCCTCCCCTTTTTAGTACAAAGGGACATTAAGCCCGGATGTCCTATCCACTCGCCCCTCAGCTCCCTCTCTTTCTCGTCTCCTGCACCTACCTCTCTCTCTCGCCCCTCCTCCTCTCCTCTGCCTCCTCTCCCTCTACTCCCCTCCTCTCCGATCCCTTCTCCTCCCCTCTCTGCCGCTGTGGGCAGCTTCGCCACAGCAACGACATGGCGATGAATGCATTCTAAGGTGAATGCACACGGCCAAATACGGAGAGTGTACATGGCGATGAATGGGCACGGGGCAGATTTGGCAACGATAGCTTCTCCCGCGGCGCGGCGGAGCGGCTCCGGGTAGATACCCGGCGGCCAGCGACTTCTCTTGTCCTACCAGCGGTGGCGGTGGCCCCACGGCGGATCCGGTGGTAGCGGCGGCTCCGCAGGTAGATATGGCGGTAGCGGCTTCTCTCATCCGACGGTGGTGGAGGCTTCTCCTTGATTTTGTTCATTGGATGTTAGTTTTGTTTTTGATTTTGTGATTATGTTCTTGATGGGGATCTCATGGTGATTGGGAGCTGTCGATGCATCGGCTCGATTCGAACCGCTACATCAAGCCGTCCCTTTTTTTATTCTTGCGGCCCTCATAGGTGTCGGGTCCAATGAGGGTTCCAGCACTGATTGTTTTTCTGCAGTAGTGTGCATAAGGAGGTCTTAGGATCGAATCTCACTACGATGCGCTTGTAAATGTTACTTACAAAATTATTAAGTTGTGGATTAGTGATTTGTGACTATGGTTAGAATACTCTAGTAATATTTAAAATACTACCACTTCATCTATTCCAAAATATAGTGATATATGCATATTGTAGTACCAAGAGGGTGTCACATTCGATCCTAAGTGGCTATACTTTTTCTATAGGAAATATTCACCTTAATTTTATTTTATATATGGTTATATTTGATTGACTTTTAATATATAGTTTAAGGGGTTAATTTGGGGCGGCAGATTCACTGTCACCACCACTATATTCTTTCTTTTAAGGAGTACTCCCTTCTTACTCATAAAGAAAGTCGTTTAGGACCAATGTTTAAGTCAAACCTTAGAAATATTAAATCATGAATAACTCTCAAGTTGTTGAGTTTGAAAATATAAAAATTATATGAATAGATTTGTCTTGAAAATACTTTCATAAAAGATATATATTTCACTTTTCAATAAATCTTGTATAGAAACAAAAAGTCATAGTTGTGTTTAGAGACCGTGTCGCTGTCCAAACGACTTCCTTTACGAGTACAAAGGGAGTATATGTTTTTTATATTTTTTTGTGTTACTAAAAATAAAAAATCATAAATTTCGTGCGTGAGGATCGTAATTATGACCAATCATATATAGGTGAGTTTATCTTAGACATGTGACAAGTTACCACCCATCACCGACGAGTGATCGCTGATGGATGTTCATCTGTCATGGATGAGGTTTCTTCATCGGTGATCACTAATCACAAGACGAGGGTTTTTATCCATAAGAGGGTGGATTGGTCACATGTTACAAATGAGAGAATCTATTGATTGCATTAATATTATACTTTACTTGGCTCAACCTCACTCTGCAGCTGACTACACAGATCTATATCCTGCCTTTAATTTATTCTCACATCTTTTTTCTCTTTCACTCAGCATAAATCTAATATGACAATTTTATAACCCACATGCGTTATTTTATTTTACTGCTCTAAAGACAAAGGACGGACATCGAACAGATCCACCGGACTATTTGGGGTGGAGAAAAAGAAATACTTGACGACTTTGACCACATCAGTTCTACTATTAATTCAATAGCACACTCTACTTTATTTATGCTGCATCAGTGTACTTTTTTAAATATTTGGATTCCAGATTCCCATTTCTCAAGATGAATATGTTGGATTTTTCTTTCTCCACTTGTTGGTTTTCAATATTTTATGTTCATTTTTTACCCTGCGGAGCCTCCAACCACTATGCGTGCCACAGATGCATGCGAAGCCCTAGGTTACCTCGAGCACTTCGATCTGTCTTCTCGACATTTACGCATAGGATCAGTTTCCTGTGTTGTAGCATCTACCATGAACGGAATTTCGATCCGGTGCAGTCCCTAGTATGACTGCACATCAAGCAGTCCACCACAGAACTTTTGATTGCAAATCAAGGGTTCAAAATCTGCGAAGTACTGTTCACACGGGAAAAACTGCTGAAGCTATGGTAGGCTCCCATCGGAGGCCTAATAAGCCAAAGAAAAAGCGCAAATTTTGAAATTTTTAAACTTAATTTTGAGGAACGAATTCTGAATATTTCACGTAGTTTTTTTTACATTGGCTTTTTTAATCACACAAGAACACATAATATAAAAGTTTTACCTACAAATCATTTTATTCCCTAATAAGCACGTTTTCGCTTTTAGAAAAAAAGCGGAACGAGGACGCCGTAGTGGCAGTACTGTAGACCCAATCTAGACCGTTAAGACTGAAAAATGAGGCTGAGATTATGCACATTCCTAACTTGCAGTAGCAGTTGAACTGCACTGAATATCAATTCACCATGACTCTACCAAGCACATTTTTACGACCCAACCAATATCGACAGCTTGCACCTAATAATTAAAAATAAGGGGTCTTCTCTAAAAGGTATGTTACATGTATAATATAGTTATACATGCATGTGATATATTATTAGGTTCAATTCCAAAGCACTTTACTTATATTTATGTGTATTACTTATAATATATAAAAAAATCAGGTTAAGCTTTATAATTATCAAACAATTATATGACCGATATATTTTGGTACGGAGAGAGTAGTGAAGCATGAAATGACAATCACAATCTCGTAGCTCTGCTGCTTTGTAGGTAACAAGCAATGCCTAATTATCTCTTCTTCCCAATCTATGTGTCATTTTCTAGATCAATTTTGTTTTCAAAATGATATCAGATGTCACATTCCAAAGCTTTTTGGAACGGTATCTATCTTGCCTAGCTTCGATTCATCGAGCAGCTATACTAGGACTGGTACTCACCACAAGTATTTTCATACTAACCGACTACTCCATAAAAAAAAAAAGACACTACTAGCAATGAACCTCAGACACTATTGTCAAGTCTAGTAGGATTTTTTTGACGGAGGGGTACTTTGGAAAAGTTGATTAGAATAATAATAGTAACAATACTGTAGTTTCCCACCTACTAGCTGTGTTCGCGGAGAGGGGGTGGGGACCCTGGCCTCCTCCCGGAACACAAGACGATGCTCGATATTACATGATAATTAAGTATTAAACTATTTTTTTAAAAAAGGTTAATATGGTTGATTTTTAAAACAACTTTTATATAGTAAGTTTTTTGCATAAATCACACCGTTTTAGCAGTTTTGAAAAGCCAGTGCCCGAGAAACGAAGAAGGTGGAT
>CM020180.1:22438529-22483805 GCA_009805545.1 Oryza longistaminata | reverse complement strand
ATGGCACACTGGACGGTAACCTAGGTGATATGACCCGCTGCAAATCTACGTCAAAAGAAATGGGACAAATTAACTTCTCATATGCGCAAAGGAAACAATTTCACCTGGATAACGTTGGATGGGTGAGTTCTTACAACAAAATAGGTTATAAGGTGAAATCTCAAAACTAAGGCTGTGTTTAGTTCAGCGTAAAGTTTGGATTTTGGTTGAAATTGGAGATGATGTGACTGAAAAGTTGGTATGTATGACAGGTTGATGTGATGAAAAAGGACTGAATTTGGATCCAAACTTTGGATCTAAACACAACCTAAAGATGATAATTAAATGGTCATGCAAATTTGCCATAATTGATGACTTGTTTGTTTCTCGAACCGGTCTAAAAACTTCAGTTCTCGTTCAGTTCTAGTTGGATGAGCCGCTGGCAGTTGTCATCATCGTCGTCGTCCTCTCCTCCTCCTCGAAGTAGCCATTAACAACAACAGTCTACCTATCCATAGCGTTGGGTGGACACTGCCATGACCCTTTTTTTTTTCCCTTTCGACATTCAGATTAGCTAGCAGCAGCCACTACACAGCTACACTGTAGTACTGTACCACTGTTCCTCCTTCTGACTGCATGTGGGCCACTGCACTTCACAGCTGAAGAAGAAGAAAGCAGCAGCAGCAGCAGCAGAAGATGAAGCCACATCCGCCAACAACCCAAAAGCTCCAGGCGTTAATGGCAGATCGACCAGTGTATTTTTTTTCCTTCGTGTTTCTTTTTCCGTTTCTTATAATTATAATTAATCGTGCGACTGTAAGATTGTTTTTCTGATTTTTTCTTAAAAATTGTACCAAGTTCTCTTTTTAAATGAAAACGAACACTCGTTATTTTCTGTTGAGGTGTACCAAAAGAAATATTAATGGCAGATCGATCAGATCGGCTGGTGGTAGTGGCGGAGTCACCGTCTGGCTAGTCCGGACAGCCGCTCGGCTCATCAACAAAAGCTCCGTTAAATTTTAATGTTAATAAGTAAATTGTTGGTGAAATTTCTATAGCAAATAGCACTACTTTATATTGAAATTTATCTGGACATAAAAATCTTTTTGGCTCCACATCTAACCGTGGTGAAACACATCCATACCATAATACCATAAGTATCAGATACTACCTCCGTCCTATATAAATTGCAATTCTAGGTTATTTGGCAATATATTAAGGTTGAGAAGAAAGACTATGATGTTCCTTATTAAATGGTTGATAGCTAAGAGTGAAAGGGGTGTGAGGATAAAAGAGAAAAAAAGAATTACAAGTGATTAATGAACAATTAGTAGTCTATTGTGATAATTATTTTGGGATTTAAAATATAATTATTATGGGACAAGAAGAGGAGCAGAGAGGAATAAGAGGATCAGAATGGAAGGGAATGGAGTGGTGCAGAAGCGGGATGGCGACAAAGACAAAGGCTATAAGCTTGTGTGGCCGCATCCAGCGATTCCCCAGCGATTCCGACAACCACCAGCAACAGCATGGCCGATTGCCCGTACGGTCGATCGCCTCGCGGATGCTCGGCCTAAACAGTTGTGATCACCAACCTCACTGTTGATTTCTGACCCCAATCAGTCCATCTCTCCTAATGATTTTTTACTGTTTCCTAATGATGTCGAAATGTACATCAACTTTTAAGACATTCGACGTGGTTGATTTTCGACATAACATTTGGTGCTTCGTTTTATTAAAAAAAAAGTAAGTATCATTATAACTTGTTTTAAGCAGAGGACTTTAAGCGTGGTTTATACTTTTTTATATTTGCACTAAAATTTTAAATAAGACGAATGATCAAACACTAAAATCGATATCGTTTATTTTAAAATGGATGGAGTAATATAATTTAAATGTATTTGACTGCAGCATTCAAAATGTCACTTACATTTTACTTACTTATAACAATAATATTGACTATTTCAAATTTATTTTTTGAAAACAGAATGGCTACTTTTGTTACCTTAAACAGTGGCGGAGCCAGGACTCAAACCCTGTGGGGTCAAGATTGATACTCCCTCCGTTTCGAAATGTTTGACGCCGTTGACTTTTTAGCACATGTTTAAACCGTTCGTCTTATTCAAAAAATTTTAGTAATTATTAATTCTTTTCCTATCATTTGATTCATTGTTAAATTATATTTTTATGTTAGGCATTTTTTGATTTAATGTTTACCCCAATTTTTTATGCCCCCAACAAAAAAAAGTTTTTTGGGGGGGAATAAAAAGGGGAAAAAAAAACGGGGTTTTTTTCCAAAAAACATGTGCTAAAAAATCTCTCTCCAAGAGAAGTAGATCTAATTATACTCCATAAATACCAATATACAATAAGAGAAGTAGATCTAATTATACTCCATAAATACCAATATACAATAAGAGAAGTAGATCTAATTATACTCCATAAATACCAATATACAATAAGAGAAGTAGATCTAATTATACTCCATAAATACCAATATACAATAAGAGAAGTAGATCTAATTATACTCCATAAATACCAATATACAATAAGAGAAGTAGATCTAATTATACTCCATAAATACCAATATACAATAAGAGAAGTAGATCTAATTATACTCCATAAATACCAATATACAATAAGAGAAGTAGATCTAATTATACTCCATAAATACCAATATACAATAAGAGAAGTAGATCTAATTATACTCCATAAATACCAATATACAATAAGAGAAGTAGATCTAATTATACTCCATAAATACCAATATACAATGATCAGCTTGGCTTATTTGGAAACGAAAACAGTCCCAAACTATTTCACTTGAACAATTAATCTCCTAAATAATTTTTTTGCTCATTTTATACCTCAAACTATTGGAACGGTTCAGCTTAACGCACGCACGCAAACCCTACCCCTATTAGCATCTTCGAAAACTGGGCCGGCAAATCCATCCTGGAGATTGACGAAGTCACCCCCTATGAGTATATTCGAATACTGGGAATACTGGGCCAGCAAATCCATCCTGGAGATTGACAAAGTCACCACAGGCGTCTCGCTGTCGACGGGTACGTCGCCTACCACTGAAAGCACAAAGCCGTTAAATCCTGAAAAATTCACTCCCATTGGAAGTCGAACCCAGGACCTATGGTGCTACTGAGGCTCTTGTAACCACTAGACCATAGGCCCTTTCGCTACTCTTAATCGTATTTCTCTCTTCTCTCTATATAAGTCATATTTTGTGTTAAAATTTGGTAGA
Organism: Oryza longistaminata; assembly: GCA_009805545.1. Lineage (NCBI taxonomy): Eukaryota > Viridiplantae > Streptophyta > Magnoliopsida > Poales > Poaceae > Oryza > Oryza longistaminata. Next base: position 22,480,567 of record CM020180.1, on the reverse strand, counting down.
ATTGAAGATGCGTTATATCTTACCTCTCAATATTCTTTAGAAAAAAAATTATCATTGTTTACGTAGGTTGAAAACACTGTGACTAATTTAAACATGAAAGTTTTAAATTTCAAGCAAATACTCATGAAAACATTTTAGAACTTTGATAATGATATCATTTATAGCTTAGAAAGTTTCAGCTTAAAATACAAGAGTGAACCATTTCTAATAGTTTAGGGATGAAATGAGGAAAAAATAGTTTAAGTATTAAGTGCTTTAGGGGAGTAAAATGATTTTCTTTTCTTTGGAAAAAATGCCACCTTGCATAGGAAAAATGATTTAGCAAGGAAAGGAATATTGGTTGAGGCTAATATGTACTTCGAAAAAAAAAGTAACGGAGGAGAGAAACATCGATAGTAAGATATTATCATCGATAGTAAGATATTATCGACTCTTAGCAAAACAACAAAAAAGGAATTTTGTTCCTTAAGGACAGGGAAATTAATGAAGGACAAGGAAAGGTTTTTTTTTAAAATGAAGGCTAAAGTATTTATCAGAGTAAATTGCACTTTAAGCTACCTTTTATTGCTATAGTTTCACCTTAATCACCTATAATCTAATCTTTTTTACTTTGGACTAGCTAAATTTATATTTGTTCGCTTTGGATCGCCCAAAACCACTTCTTTAGCACATCAACAACATCGAGGACGTTGGCTATGGCACGCTGGCAAAATCATCCACCTACGAACATGCCATACCTTTGTCAGAGTATAGGATGGACATGGCTAGTGAAGAGAGTCGAAGCAGTCCAAAAGTACAACAAACGTAAAGTTAGCTACTTTAAAGTGAAAAGATTAGAGTAGGGGTGTTCAAAGTGAAACTACAAAATAAAAAGTGAACCAAAGTGCAATTCACTCTATTTATTATCTCAACTGTTCCAAGAAAATAATAAACAACGTGTATTGCTTATAAAACTGTATGAAGTATAACTGCTGTACTCGTTCTACTCATGCTCTATAACTTGGTACAAGACATTCCAAAATAAATCCACCTATGAGTATACCATAACTTTGCTAGAGTGTAGGATGAACATGGCTAGTGAAGAGAGTCGAGGTAATCCAAAGTACAATAAACCTTAAAAAGATTAGAGTAAAGGTGTCCAAAGTAAAACTAAAAAGTAAAATATGACCCAAAATATAATTCACTCTATTTATTATCTGAAGATTCTGAACTGTTCCAAGAAAATGATCTCTAAACAACATTTATTGCTTATAAAACTGTATGAAACACAACCGTTGTACTCGCTCTAACTCCCACCCTATAACTTAGTACTGGAATGGAGGACACACTTGTAATGGGGTTATTATTGGACAAGACATTCCAAAATAAATCCACCTCCCGTATAAATGCCCGAACATTTTTCTTGGGGGAAAACAGATCATATACATGCCCAAACTTTATTGATCCAGCCTGTTTTTACAAGTCGATCTCCTCCATTTCTTACTTTATTGATCCAAAGTTTCATGTCAGATGAACAGAGAGACATTTAATTTCGATCACCGTCAATTATGAATTATCTCCACCACAATTAACGCCAAATTTCTCAATTAATCAGTGTGCGACGACGTAGTAGCTTCTAAACTGTTGCTGTGAGACACGCGTCGCACTGTTGCCTTGACGGCGTTAATTAGGCGCCCATAATCCCAATGATTGAGAAACTAATGAATGATATGATTCGGCAATATAATTAATCGCTGATGGGCACGGTCGGACATACGGCCCCGTTCGAGGGATTATCTAGTAGCTTCTCCGAAAACCCCAAAATTCTCACAAACATTATATTTCATATTATTACCCAGATTATGATAATATATAATTTTCTTCCGTTTCATATTATAAGTCGTTTTGATTTTTTTTCAAACATCTTTACGTTTGTCAAAGTTTGTAGAAAAATTTAGCAACATCTATAACACTGAATTAATTTTATTAGATATATCATTAAATATATTTTGATAATATGTTTGCTTTGTGTTAAAAGCATTGTTATATTTTTACTATAAATTTAATCAAAATTAAAAAAGTTTGATTAAGAAAGAAGTCAAAACAGAAGGAGCATATAACTATAATATCTCAAAAAAATGAAATCTAAATTACAAACCAGTCTGAAACCTGTCTTTTTTAGATTTTTAAAAACTAGCTATGAACTAATTGTTTCTCATAATAAAAAACAAGTAAATATTAGATAATGATCTAATATCAAATAATTAGAAGGGATGGGGTTTTAAATCCAGATTATCTAACACTAGCTGAAAGACCCTGAACGTTTCTCACTGTTTCTCATAATCATATGATTCATATGTAGTATCGCGTCTATATTTCGAACAGTTCAGAAAAAAAAAATAGAACAGTGCCGGGGCTCTGGTATTTTCGGCTCCTACCAGTCGCGGCCAATAATTCGTCGTGCAACGGCTATCACCATCACACACACACACATACAGGGGTATCTAATATATCGTGTTCGGAGTGATTCGTCGTCGGTTCTTTTCCGTTTAATTAAGCATGGTGTCGATCGAAATCATCAAAGAGTTGGTGCCATTAATTTTGGACCCCCAAACTATATCGGCAAGTACCCTTCTTCTGCTAGGTACTGATGATTGTTTGTATATATCTCCACATTGGAATTGAACGAAAATAATTTTTTTTGGACCAGTACCATCTGATATATTATTGCATATAAAATTTACAAACAGTCATGTTCTATGGTTCAAGTCATATAAAACTCTAGAACTGGGAGATTTTAGGAAAAACTTATTATTACCTATCATTAGGAATGATTGAGCAAATTAATTTCAGAAAATCCCGCTGTGGTTGAAGTTGAAGAATCTTTTTTTTTTACATATTCCAATATGTTTTTCCCCATATTTATGTATGTTTTGAAGTTCGAGAGCGTACATGTTCTAAAATATCTATACATTTGAGAACAAAGTGCATAATTAGATTGCTTACAACTAAGGAAAACTATGAATATATACATGCACCAATCGATAGAGCCTTTTCAAAACTATTTTAACCAAACACATGCATATAATTTTACTCCAAAAACCGGGAGAGCAGGTCTCGGGAACCCCCTCCTTATCTTGCACCGAGAGGAGGAGACAAATCAGATTTTGGGGGAGCACATCGCGTAACTACAACTACGTCGACTGCTTTCCCTTCATCGTGGCTGGTGGCGAGAATAGGGATGTCAACGATAAGAGTGGGAATGGGAATGGCAACTGCAACGGTTCTCCTTCCACTATACCATCGCAACCACTATTGTAGGACCTTATGTTATTCTCCTCTTCTATTTCTTTTTGTTTCTGTTGATTCTGCTTTTATGAAAAAATAAGTTAGATATGCTTGTTTCCATGGTTTACACCTATAGCATATCCTTTTTTTTTATCCTTATTGTTGAGAATAATCCATTTGTGGCTAACGCTATCATGGTTTACGTTTACATCGTTAAAATTTGTTTTATTATTTTCTAGATCAAATATTATGGTAAATTGCTTACATTGTCGGCAGACGATGCCCGTGAGAGGCCAAGGTTATTCTGGAGCATGGGCAAGAGAGCTACTGCTTACATGCATACACGTGTACGATCTAGATGCTTCCCAAGCCCAGGCCCGTCGACGTCCCTAGGCATGTGCGAGCTGCGCGATCGCAGAGGGCCCCCAAAAGTTAGGGTCTTTTATTTAAACCAATACGCTCCGATATACTTAGAGTCATTCGGTTGGAACGGGTTGTTTTCTTCTCAAATCTGACAAGTATTATATGGTAAACATAACTGCATCTAAGAACTATATTTCGTGACGACGCTGTGAACATGCGTTCTAGACTTATTCCATTTTTCCATTTGGTAAGAAAAACCGAATTGCTACAATGATTCTTCTTCTACTTAGCCGGAACACCACTAATATCTACGCGGGTGAGTTTGTTGACATCACTTTCCAGTTATTATTGGTTACAAACTTGTTTGATAAATAGTAAAGGAGTACTAAATTAATGGTACCTTCCCTGATATAGTTATAAAGAAGGTAAACCAGATCAAACAAAAATCGGTGATAATAGAAATCCATCCCAATATATTTCATACAGGCCCTATAAGGCTGAGTTTGGGAGGACATAGAAAACAAAGCAAATGATTAGCGCGGGATTAATTAAGTATAAAAAAAACCTTAATAAATGAATTAATATGATTTTTTAAAGCAACTTTCAAATAGAATTTTTTAGAAAATACACACAGTTTAGCAGTTTGAAAAGCATACATGCGAAAAATGAGGGAGGTAAGTTGGGAAAGAAGTGAGAATCCTATATATCTATAAAGTTCATCCCCACTAAGTGTAGTTAATGCTAATTCTCTCTTATCTTATGAAGCCACATCACCTTAATTTTTTTTAGCCCTTGGATGATTCATCAAGGGTGTAAATTACATCTCTTCACATCATCTTAATTATTTTTAGCCTTTAGATGATTCATCAAGCGTAAATTGCATCTCTTCCCTCCCAAAAAACATACCATACAACCCAATCATTTATAATCTTTGGATAAACTGATAAAGGTAAAAAAGAAATAATATATGAACACATGAAAAAAATTGTATAGTAGGTAAGAAAGAAAATTTTAGAACTCATATCTACTATATTATCCCATAATTCTTCCGTAGCAACATGCGGGGTACCCATCTATAGTTGTTAGGAACAGTCGTGCCGAGGCCATTGGAACATGGGTTGTCAGCAAAATGGTGGCCGTACGTCCTGATGGGTGGATGGAAATGGCGATGAAAAGCTCGAGCTACCAAAGCGCGTAAGTACTGAAATTTAACTCCCGGCGCTGCCGCAGCTGCTTGACGATTAAGGCGGGCGCTTTCCCTCATTGATTACGAACTCCGGCTGTGTTTAGTTATCTTCAAACTTTCAAAAATTCCATCACATCAAATATTTAGACACATATACATGTAGCATTAAATATAGACGAAAAAAACTAATCGCACAGTTTACATGTAAATTACGAGACGAATTTTTTTTGAGCCTAATTACACCATGATTTGATAATATGGTGCTACAGTAAATATTTGCTAATAACGGATTAATCAGGCTTAATAAATTCGTCTCGCAGTTTACATGTGAAATCTGTAATTTGTTTTGTTATTAGTCTATTTTTAATACTTAAAATGTGTCTATATACATTAAAAAATTTTGGAGAGGGAACTAAACACGGCCTCCGTCGCCTAACTGTAGCGCCATTTATCGATCACTCAATCAGCGATGCATATGAAATGTGCAATGCAAGCATATGCACGAAACCGTATTAATTTTTCCCCATACTGACACAAAAAGGAAATGTACGAACACGTAAGCCCAGGGCCCACAAACCAGCAGCAGGTGGATCCATCCTGGTGCTCCTTAATTTGGTTGGGCCCATATTTTTTTTTTTTTTAGATGGAATGAACTAGAAGAAATGTTTTCATGAAGAAGTTAAGCAAATTCAATGGATTCATGTGTGTAAGCTGTAGGTGGCCATCAGAATTAATTTGTTTATAATGACTAGTAATTTGTCCGTGCTAACGCTACGGTTGCAATTGTCGACCCGGCGGCACAACGCTACTATAGCTGCACGCTTGCCTCCATGGAGAAAATACCCTCAAATTTTCAATGCAAACGTAAGCATCAATACCAATATCAATATGTCATTTCTCATTGTATTCACAAAGTCTCTTTTATATAAAAAATAATTATTTTCGTGAATGCCTTTGAATTTTCAAATGTCTTTTGAGTTTTGATAGATAATCCAGAAAAGAAATGCATTGCTAATGCATTGCTTTCTTTCTTAACAATTGCATCTACGAACTTAACAAAACCAGAGGCATATTTCAAGGTCGCGTGCATACCATCCACCATGCTCTTCAGGTGCTTGGGTTTCGCCACACAAACATTATGGTGCTTACATGCTGTTAACTTTCCTTTCGATCCGATGGCATGAAAAATTCAGCACCAGTAATCGGTGGTAAACAGCAGGCACGCCGGCACAAGACATGCAAGATGAAACTCAAAACAATCGCCATCCTCAATATTAATTAATTTGTTCATTTCCATTCTGCTTGCATTACACCATAATATGGAACAAAATGAACAGAAAGGTCATTGGTCAGACCCTCAGACCTATAGTACAATTGTTGCACTCAAGAAAACGCCTAAAACTGCTAACCAATTAAATAAGAAGAATCAAATATAACAAACTAGAAGAAATATTTTCATGAAGAAGTTAAGCAAATTCAATGGATTCATGTGTGTAAGCTGTAGGTGGCCATCAGAATTAATTTGTTTATAATGATGTGTGGAATGATGCATTAATCCACTCCTCAAACACGTACGTGCCAGGATGTGGTGTTCCGCCCTGTGCACTTACAGACATGTCACCGGCTGCTCGTTGACTTGTAAGCTGGAATTCTTATTATTTTTAAATCTTTTAAATTTTAAAATAAATCCTCCCAAGACTTAACTTTTATTTTAAACTTTTTGGCCACGTCACCTGGTTTAGCGCAACAAAACAACACAGCCTCGCCACCCACAGTGAACATGTCGATGTTATCTTGTCATGTCACAAGAGGTTAGCATGGGAGCGTTGTTTTGCCACGTAGCAGTATGGTCAAAAGGTTCACATTTAGAAATAAGTTTATGTTAGTTTATTTTTAAAATAAAAGAAATTCAAATCATGTAGATTTTATAAATTTTAGAGTTTGATTTAGGTTTTTTTTTTTTGTTTTTCAGGCCTAGTTCTTTTCTTCAACAAAAGCTGGATGAAAATTTTGATATTCGTGGTATGTTTTTTAAAGTGCTAAACGGTGTGTTTCATGCGAAAACTTTCTATATGTAAGTTGCTCTAAAATATCGGATAAATCTATTTTTTCAAGTTTGTAATTACTAAAACTTAATTAATTGTATCTTAATACCACCTCGTTTTACGTAAAACACTTAATCTTCATCTTCATTTACATGAGTTTCAAACACCCCTAGAATATAAGTATGAAAAAAATACCCTTAAATTGTTTTTATTGCTTCATTTATTTTCCTGGGTTTGTAAGACGAGATATTGTTAATTAACGCTGCGGTTGGAATGTATTACAAGAGAATCGTTTTTCACCATAATACCAGAAAAATGTTACCATGTTAGGGGCGAGGAAATAGTTGTGGAATTCCTTAAGGATTCTACGTTTCATTCAGTATTTCTATATATTTTCAAGAATTTCAACCATTACCTTAAAATCTTATCGTAATTAATTAAATTGGCATATACTGAGAAACTCTTAGGGGTCTTCCAGCTAGCTCCACAAGGTAGTGGGCTAGCCGGTCTGGGTTCGAAGCTCCACCCCTTCTATTTATTTGATATTAGGTTATTCCCTAATATTCGTGTTTTTTAAATTGGCATATACTAGCAAATATATGTTTTTCAACAGGAACTTTGTAGGATTGGGTTCTCGTGAGGTTTTTTTTGGCACTTCTTTAAAGTACTAAGAACATGGTTATGAATATTTCTATATATATAACTCAATCAATTATCCTTTATTCAAACTGACTTAATTTTTCAAACTTCATAATGCCTTCGAATTCCCGAGAGCACCTTAGAGAAAAGTAGCTCTTATCCACCTTTGTGCAAATAACTCATTTTAAAGCATAGAAGCAAGTCCCAGATTGGTAAAGGATTCCATCATTTTCCATAATATCTGGAAAGATTTCAACCACTAGCTCAAAAAATCATGTTAAATGTTCTCTTAACAAGTCAACAGCACAAGAGTCCCTCCCTTCCCCCTTTTGTGTCTCAAGACACATCCCTTCGAATTTACCAACATTAATTTTATTTTTCTCAAATGTACCTAACCATCTCTCTTTTGGAAGTATTCTACCACCTATGGCATGCTAGTCCTCTTTTTACCTAATACTACACCTTCATTAATTACATTGCCAACACACTTAAAATTATACTACCTTTGGTTAATTTAAAATTGAACTAACCAATGTCATCTAAATAAAAATAGAGGGAGTACCATATATGTACCTTACATTTTAAGACAAACAGTCTTCGTGTACCAATCAGTTCATACAGAAGCCATGTTCGAATCAATAACGAAATATGAATGTTCACCTACACATCATTAGAGGCCACTGTCCTCTCCTCCTCCCTCTCAAAGTCTTTTCCTTTGAAAACCAAGGAGACCGCCATTTCCTTTTTGTGCAGTACTTTGTACGAGTACTGATGGGATTAACCGGATAATATAGACATATCACAATAATTAATTCTAGTGTAAATGTGTAATGCTGAATGCTTGAAATTTAATAAACTTTTCTTGGAAGGTTTTTGGTACCGCCACAGCTGAAATAATTTCTCAAGTACGTTCAACATTGTGGTTGGAAAGCAGTACTATAGCGCTATCTTGGAGAAAAAAAAATTCAGCAACAGTTTTGGACGCATATATACTCCGTAGATAGCATGTCAGAGTTAATTAATTAAGTTTCTGGTAGTGGTGAGGAAATATATAGTTATGAAAATTCCTAGGGATTCTACCGTTTTCTCAGCAACTTTCGAGATGAACTTTGTAGGATTCGATTTAATTCTTGTAAGCATTTCCTGTATGCATGTTACATTTTGATAAGTACTGAAGAAATGGTTATGAATATTCCAGTACAACTGAATCAATTTCTCTCATTTATTCAAAGGATTATTTAATTTTTTTCAAACAACATCGTGCCTTTCAATGGACCCTTGATTATAAAAATTCCTTTACCAATGCATCCATATATCACTTATATTTAATTGCACTATTCCTAAACAATCACCCATTGTGAAGTTAAGAACCTCCCAAATAGCTACAGGATGCCATCATTTTAACTGTTTTAGTTTTGGAAAGATTTCAACCATTAGCTTAAAAATCATGTGAAGTATTCTCTTATGAAAAAAGTACGAATTACCCCCGAACTATCGCGGTCGACCGAATTACCCCTTGAACCTAAAAACCAGACTTTGCTCACCCTGAACTTTTAATACCGGACAAATTACCCTCCTCGACCCAATCCAAAGCGATTTTGTCCTACGTGGCATACATGTGGCAATCCAGTCAACATTTTCTTTAAATAAAATGGTGGGACCCACATGTCATTACTCCTCCTCCCCTCTACTCTCTCTCTCTCAGGCGTGCGTGGACTAGCAGTGGGCGGCGGCGGCGGCGCGCGGGGAACGGACGTGCGGTCGGCGGGCAGAAGAGCGTGTGGATGGCGCGACGCGGCGGCGGGAAGCGCGAGGAGGGCGTTGGAGGAGGCGGCAGCGCGAGGACGAGCTCCGCGTCAACGGCGACGAGGCGACGAAAGCGGTGGCACTGTTGCTGCTCCCTTCCCTGGAGACGATGGTGAGGTACCCCTCTCGAGCTCCGTGCCAATGACGGTGGGCGACGCAGTCCGATCCTCCTTGGAGGGCGCGGCGGGTGCCGCGTGTGGCGGGCGCAGTGGGGAGGGCGAGACGGGCGGCGGCAGCGCCCGAGGACATTGGACCGGCACCGGAGGCAGCCGTGTGCTCATCCCCATCTCCCGCCTCATGCTTGCGGAGCTCGCCGACGTCGCCGAGCGGCGGGAGCCGCATTGGACGAATCTAGTCGTTGTGGAAGAACTCGGCGTCTCGTCGCCACTGATCAGCATGGCGATTTGGGCACCGTATGATTCGTCTTTTGGCGACGCCTTGCCAAGGAATCTATTTTCTGTTATGGTCTCTGCAGACTCTGGTTCTGCTGCTGGCCACCGTCTATTTTATGCTGTGCTCTCTATTTTCTGAGCCACTCCCACGACACTGGAGGGGATGCCGACGAGGCTGAGGAGGACTATGAGGAGGAGCTCCATGCGTCGATCCGCCTCCACCGCCGGCCACCATCTCCTCCTTCTCCAGCCATAGACGCAAAGCAAGAGAGAGAGAGAGAAGGGAAGCAGGGGGAATTGGATTGGGGAGGGATTGGTGTGAGGAAAGAGATGACATGTGGGCCTAGATATTTGTTTTATGTTTTATTTTGATGACTAGATGCCACGTTGGCAGCCACGTATGCAGATTCAAGTCAAAACCGTCCAAAACAGTGTTCGGGGGGTTATTTGTCCGATATAAATAGTTCATGGTGAACGATGTCTAATTTTTGAGTTTAGGGGGTAATTCGATCGACTGCTATAGTTAAGGGGGTAATTCATACTTTTTCCTTCTCTTAGCAAGTTCAAACACTACCACAGGAATACCTATCACTTGTCGACTCATTGTTGTGGGTTCCATTAGAACCGACAGTGTGATAAATGGATTCGGGGTAAAAAGAAATCGATTTGTAACAGTCGAGCAACACTGTCGATTACTTATTGTCGGATCAACTACAGGTCTTTCATCTGGCAGTGTTGGAGGTTCCTGTGATAGTGAAAGCACACGAATTTCTTTCTCTTCCCCCTTTTGTTATGTTTTAGGACACATCCCTTCAAAACATTCCTCAATTTTCTCAAATGGAGCATATAAGCATATCTTTTTGGGAGCATTCCTCACCACCTACGACATACTACTCTAATACTCTCACCTAATACTCCGTCTTCATCTGCTACATCGCCAACAGACTTTTAATTATACCATTTCTGAACATTTTTTTCACTTACTCTACGTGTTATATATGACAAACAGTCTTCGTGTACCCATCAGTTCACCCAAGAGAGCCTCATATCCATGACGAAACATGAATGATTCACCTACACTTCATAAGAGACCGCTGTTCACCACTGTTCTCTCCCTATGCCTCTCTCAAGTCCTTTTTCTTTGAGAACCAAAGAGACCATGACTAAAATGTTGGTTAATTGGATCCATGCCATTGCAACTTTCCCAAATTTAAAAAATGACACTACTGTTCGTCATATCGGCTATATGCCACTGGAAGTTTCTAAAATTGTAACCATGCCACTCCAGCCACCTTTTCCGTCCTCCTCTCTCACGCCGTCTCTGTTCCCATCCTCATCCCCCTATGGTGCATGCGTGCAGTATGTTAGTGCATTCATCAATTTTGTTACTGAAGTAAATGTAGTACGAAAGAGTTAATGATTCCATTGGTCTCGATGCACTCATGTTATGTGTGATCAACTGGAACAAAGCCACAGAGGAAGTATGACAATAATGTTTAACAAAAATTATAACATTGTAGGAGTACTTACAAAGAAAAAGCAACACATCTGGTTTTAATGTTTTCAAATCAAATATGTTGAGAGCTATTCAGGGTCAGTTTTTGAAAGTTTGATCGGAAAAACCATCGGACTTGCTAAAAATATGATGCCACAGTTTTTACTAAATTTTAGTCACTTTTTTCCCTATGTGATTGCGCTCTCTCCTATACGCAAATATGCCTGTATCTTTCCTATTTCCTCTTTCACGTAGACAATAAATTACATTTAACCCTCATTCATTTATATATATTGTGTATTAGAAAATTACGATGTAAATATTAAAACTTACAATGTACTTACATTGTAAAGACAAATTGACTATTTTTTAAATATGACACTATAAAAATAGCTTCTTCCTAAAACCATTTAAAAATTTTGATCAAATAAAATCAATGAAATTATATATTTAAGTTTTTATACACCCATTAGTTATTAAAAACACATATCCATCCATGACGAGGTGTCTATTGTAACTTCATTGATCCCAAAATATATTGTCATGGTCTCTCTCTGTGATGCTCGTAAAGACAAGGTGTATGTTTGTATGAACAAGTATACACGTATGTATATGAGCGCTTATGTTTGTATCATATTTTTTTTTTAAAAAATAACGAAACATGAATGATTCACCTACACTTAGGGTGTGTTCGGGAACCCCTCCTCCCCGACACGCAAAACGAAGCGCGCATTATTACATGATTAATCAAGTATTACTCCCTCCGGTTTCATTTTAATTGACGTTTTGGACAATGACACGGTCTACGAAATATACCTTTGACCTTATTATTTTATTATAATATATACAATAAATAAATACATGTTAACTTTTATTATAGTGCTTTAAAAGACAAATATATATATGTTATTCTAGTTTATTTAAACTAAATATTTTTAAAGTTATTGATGGTCAAAGTTATAAAAGTTTGACCTTAACCTTATCCAAAACTTTTTTTAAAAAAAGGATTAATATGATTTTTTTAAAACAACTTTCATATCTAAATTTTTTGCATAAATTACACCGTTTAGTAGTTTAAAAAGCATGTGTGTGGAAAATGAGAGGTGGGTTGGGAAAATGAGGGGAAGAACACAACCTTAATTAGGAGACCACTATCCTCCCCTGTCTCAAGTCCTTTCCTCTGAAAACCAAGGTGACCACTATTTTTCTTTTTTTTTTCTTTTTGCAGTACTTTGTACCAGTAATTAATCAACTAACTAATCATGGGATTAACCAAAACTAATTCTTGTGTAAATGTAGTGTGCAATGCCCAGCTGCCTCTTACCTCTCACCAACCAACCATATGTTTCGCCCACTCACACACACTGACACTGCCACCTCACTCTCCTCCTCCACTATATATACCCCTCCTCGCGCGCGCGCACTCCACTCGCGCACTCGCGCTCGCTCGCACGAACGCACGCACGCACGCACGACGCGCGGCGCGGCGCGGCGAGGCAAGCTCAATTGGCGGCGATGGAGGCGGTGGCGGAGGCGGTGGCGCGGCGGTGGCGGCCGGGGTGGAGCCGTTCCCGGCGGTGGACAAGTGCGACGCGTCGGGCGGGAGGCGCACGCGGTGGCGGCCGACCTGGACGGGACGCTGCTCCGGTCGCGGAGCGCGTTCCCGTACTACGCGCTCGTGGCGTTCGAGTGCGGCGGCGTGCCGCGGCTGGCGCTGCTGCTGCTGCTCGGCCCGCTGGCGGCGGCGCTCCGGGCGGCGGTGTCCGAGGCCGCGGCGGTGGTTGTGTTCGCGGCGACGGCCGGGGCGCGGGTGCAGGGAGATCGAGTCGCGGCGCGCGCCGTGCTGCCGGGTTCTACGCCGCCGACGTGCACCCGGGCGCGTGGCGCGTGTTCGCGGCGTGCGCGCGCCGCCGCGTTGTGCTCACGGCCACGCCCCGCGTCATGGCGGAGCCGTTCCTCGTCGACTGCCTCGGCGCGACGCCGTCGCGGGCACCGAGCTCGCCACGTGGCGCGGCCGCGCCACGGGCCTCGTCGACGACCGCCGCGGCGGCGTGCTCGTCGGCCGCCGCAAGGCGCAGGCGCTCCTCGACATGTTCGCCGGCGGCGACGTCCCGGACGTCGGCCTCGGCGACCGCCGCTCCGACTACCCGTTCATGAGCCTCTGCAAGGTACTTTAAAATATAATTTAACCATTCTTTTTGGAAGTAATTACAATTAATCCTCTCCATTAACTTTTTTGCTACCCTTCTAGCATCCGTACTGCACCAGCCGCATGCACGTACTTAAATAATTAAAACCATAATAACTGGATATTACAGTAACTTATCAGTATCACACTGATCACACCGGGTAACCGTGCTTTTGGAACAATTTTAAACAAGAGAATTTTTTAACCAAATTTTACAAAACTTATTAAACGAATTTCATGCATTACCAAGTTGATAACTACTTAAATCTTTATTTGCATGCATACTGTCATTATCAGTCGGACATGTTGAGAGGCACTCAACAGGAGCATGCATAGCCCTCTTATAAAACATATAATTTCATCCAATTAAACAATTCGCCAAAAAAAAAAAAACCTACCCTGCATGATCTTCCATGCTACCGTTACAAAAATTCTTTCAAAAAAAATTTAAACAGGTGAAATTTTTAGGAAAAACAACACGATTAGTAGAAGTACATGCTACTGTGTGACATGCCAAATTAAGATGCAAAATCAGTTGCTGGCCGGGGTCCGTACGAGTGATAAGAGGGCACCACTGCATGATGAATCTGGATGGACTGGTGTGGTACCGAATCGCATTGCATCTCGCATGTGTTGGCAGCAGCTAGTAGTAGTGATAGAATTGGTACTAGCCTTTTTTTTTTCTCATTTCATTTTTTTTTCTCTTTTGTGCATGTGCAACAATTAATTGGAGATATAGGAGTACTGTTGGCACAGTAGTGGCTCCAGCATAGAGGGCAGATGGTTGGAGGAGGAAATTGGTTAAAAACAAAGTTGTGGGTGTATAGGGTTTTAAAATCCGGGGATAATTCACAGAGCGTGGAAAATTGGCTTTGAGAAAAGAAATTGTGAGTAGGATTTTAGAAATCTAGGGAAACTTCGCGAAACGTGGAAAATGGTGCAAGTAGCCACTTAATTGTTTTGGAATTTTCTTTGTGTTTCTTGATGGTTTTCAAACATGACTACCTGAAAATCACTCCATATTATTCAGTTCTATGAAAATAGTCGTCAGCTAGTTCTTGCGTGAGAGTTTTTTAGCTCTATGAAAATAGCTATCTAGCCTCGTGACGAAAAATAAAAATAACAGAACGCCACATATACACATTAATTAGTTAGAAATTGTTGCTCAACCTACTCGAATTGAGAAGAGAAAGATCCGGCCGCAGACAAGAAATGAAAGGTTTTTTCTTTTCGTGTTGTCCTTGCTGTACTAATCAAATCATCACACATAACTAAACGGCTGAGTAATTAGCGATCGATCGATGGGTTCGGTTGGCTCACATCTTCAGCTCAGCAAGTAAATTTAAGTGCGTGCTGGTTAAGGACCCGACACGCCGTCTACCCATATTTATTAATTCAATCTCATCTACATCTCCAGCTCGATTTCTTGGTGGTTAGGTTGGTTAAACACTTTAATTACAACCCCCCAAATGTGGTTAACAAATTGCTCCAAAAAAGGGTTATCTTTTTCGTACAAGATTTGTTTGCAAATGGGTCACACGAGTAGGGTGTGTCTTGCAAGGTTTGCTTAGCTTACCCTCTGTTTTTAGTATTAAATCGCAGCACACACACGCAGTTGCAATGCTGTAGCTGCTTTTAGGTGCAACCAGGTAGGTAAACCGGTTCATATATGGCCATAGGCAGCTGTCATGACAAAAAAAATTAGCATTTCTTCACTTTAGACACAATTACTGTGTTCCGAATAGACCCTACCAATCAAGAATTTAGCCATTTCTAACAAGTCTTCGAAAGTCGGAAACTACTTAGCATAGAATGTGAATTCTGAACACGTGTTTTTATAACAATATTAATCGTTTTCTTTTTTCAAACACAACTCTGTGTATATATGTATTTAATAAAGAACACAAAAAAAATAAGAGGAAAATGGAACCATAATGAATCCAGATTGGATGTGTGGGGCTTATGGCACGGCATGATGAGATGCTGGCTGTGATGTGAGAGCCTCTTTAATTCTGTTTTTTGGTAGTACTGTGCTGTAATAATAATCCTTGCGAGTTAATGCGGGCATTGGTTGGCTGATGCCTTGCACTGCGACGTCGTGCATGGCGTGGCGTGGCGTGGCGTGGCGTGGCGTGACATGGCAGGAAGGGTACATCGTGCCGCGCTCGCCGGCGGTGGAGGCGGTGCCCATGGACAAGCTGCCGCGGCCGGTGATCTTCCACGACGGCCGCCTGGCGCGGCGGCCGACGCCGCTGGCGGCGCTGCTCGCCGTGCTCTGGTTCCCCGTGGGGTTCGCGCTGGCGTGCGTCCGCATCGCGGCGGGCGCGCTGCTGCCGATGCCGTGGGTGTACTACGCGTTCTGGCGCTGGGGGTGCGCGTCGTGGTGCGCGGCGCGCGCCGCCGCGCGCGGAGCGCGCCGCGGGGTGCTCTTCGCCTGCTCCCACCGCACGCTGCTCGACCCGATCTTCCTCTCGGCGGCGCTCGGCCGCCCCGTGGCCGCCGTCACCTACTCGCTGTCGCGGCTGTCGGAGTTCCTGTCGCCGATCAGGACGGTGCGGCTGACGCGGGACCGCGCCGCCGACGCCGCCATGATCGGCGAGCTCCTCGACGAGGGCGACCTGGCGATCTGCCCCGAGGGGACGACGTGCCGGGAGCCGTTCCTGCTGCGGTTCTCGGCGCTGTTCGCGGAGCTCACCGACGAGGTGGTGCCGGTGGCGATGGAGAGCCGGATGGGCATGTTCCACGGCACGACGGCGAGGGGGTGGAAGGGGATGGACCCCTTCTACTTCTTCATGAACCCCAGCCCGGCGTACGTCGTCACGTTCCTCGGCAGGCTGCCGCCGGAGCACACCTGCGGCGCCGGCGGCAGGTCCAGCCACGAGGTGGCCAACCACATCCAGAGGCTCATCGCCGCCACGCTCTCCTACGAGTGCACCAGCCTCACCAGGAAGGACAAGTACAGGGCGCTCGCCGGCAACGACGGCGTCGTCGACAACGCCACCGGCAAGCTGCCATCGCCGGCGACGGCGACGGCGAACAACAGCAAGGACAAAGCTTGCTAGGAGAAAGGAAAAAAGGGGAGCTGGATGTTCTAGTAGTGTAAAACTATAATGTTATTAATTTTTACCTGTGTCGATTTGCATGGGGCGGTAAATTTCCTCTTTCTTTTGGTTATTTGTACTGTGTATGCACTTGCAATGTACCAACGGGGAGTTGAATGCAATTTGCATAAGTAAAAGCAATGGGCCAGGACAAGCAAAACTATTCTTGTGAGTCAGAAACTCAGAAGCATGCATCTTTCTGCAGGCAACAGCTAAGAACATAAAAGCAAATTTATTTGGTTTGGTAGATTGGGTATCACACATTACACATAGGCCAGGGCATAGGTGCTCCATTCGATTCGGCAACTGAACAACAACCCATCAAGTAAAACGACACCAGACATTATTGATATATGTATACTACGAGTCTACTGATCAAATCTGGTCCAGATCAATTGAGTTGTCTCTCGTTTTTGCCAATTGCCAGCGACCAGTTTCACCAGAAGAATTACTTTCCTTTCCAAGAAGAAAAGCAATCGATTGCCACAGAAAGTGAAGCAAAGAAGAGTGTACAATCCGTGGTCGTAGATTCCATTGCTTCAGCTAAAATGAGTAACTAGCCTCGAGCTTGAACAATGAACAGAAACAAGAGTCTGGCTATAATTTTTCTAGGTGCATATAGGCGAAATGGATCTTACATCTTAACTCCTTCCAGGTTACACATGCTATGCTCAGTTCTATATACACCTGGTACCGCGGCAACGATTATCGAGGAAATGCTGCTTATGTATCACAAGGGTGGATCAGTAACTTACTGTGCACACACATTGCAGCTCTTCCGGCAGAAGCCAGGTGCTTCATTGGTACCCACCATGTAGTTAGGATTCTTGGTACACTCCCCTACTGCAGCCCACTGGGGGCAGAGGACGTTCTCATCCTCGCACCCGTCAGTGGAAGCTCCCTGCTTGGCAGAGATGTCGAAGGACCTCACATGGATCCATTTAGTTGCGGACCACTTCTGACCTTCAATGACCGGGCAGCTCCCGTGCAGGCTGTCAGAGTCTGTTGTTGCATCGGGGTGGAGACTGAAGAACAGAAGGGCATCACCCTTTACCGGTTTTACTGAAGAGGAGAACCAACAGTTAAACAGCTGATTAAATAATGATCATAATGGAAGGTATAACTCATATATGCACGGCTAAGACAACATGCTGAGTGCTAAGCCCACAGAATTTATCAGCTTACAAGGAACATACATAGTTCTGCATTATTTAATGTCTGGTTTTAGAAGCAAAGTAACTTAAAATTCTATTACAGGCAATTCACTATACCTGCATATCCATTTTTAGCACAGTCAGACCATGTATCATCCTTGGGTTGTAATAACTTCCCCTAAAAAAAATAGTTGAGTTACTGCAAGGGAAATCCAAGTGGCTAAAACTGTAGAAAGTTAAAGAGGACAGGTAAACTACCTCTGCTTCTGGAAAGATGGTCTCTCCCCCCTTCCCAACGTCTGAAAGGTACATGAGCACAGTGGCGATCCGATGCCCTCCAAGAGCTTGATTATTTTTGTCATGGAAGTAATCATAGTGTGGCTCATACTTCTCGCCATTCTGATAATGTAATATTTGAATGGATTCGCCATTATCTAAGCATGGGCAAGATAATGATAATACCATTAATGATTACAAAAAATGAGGTAGAGAAATTTTAACCTAGAATGGTTAGGCATTTCGGATACCTGGTGGAAGGAACGTCCAAGCTGCAATCCTCTCCTCTATCCTAGCTACAACTTCATCCTGCCAAATGAATAGTTCAGTTCAAGTTAGTTGTTACATGTGGTACTCTGTACCAGACACAATCAGCTAAAGGCATGGCAGATTATTAGTCTGACTCATCTGAAAGCAAAGGTAGCTTTAACAGTCTCTATGGTACAGAATGGAAACTGAACTACAGGTGGTTGTGTGCAGATATGTTTGCAATAGTGAACACATGGGGCAATATCCCAACTGGTCTGCCCTCAGGTTCAAATAGTAAGTTCAGATCATCACAATTACGAGCTTGAGAACTGGCCTGTTACTCAGTATTGCCGTCCATATGGCAAATATGACTACATGGTTCAGTGCTATAAGACAACAGCATAGACAGTAAGACAGATGCAAAGAAAAAATGAGCAAGGTGGAAAACAATATAAAGCATGAGAGGCAGTTACAACCCATAAGACAATGCACACAGCTCGGATTTGAAGTCCATTTAAAACAGTATACATGCAATGGTACGAGTCAAGAGGAGAGAAATTGGTGAAGCGAATCCAGCAGAGGAAACATGACATGTAAAACTAACATCAAAGGTCAATCACCCAGATATTGGTATTAATCATTAATGCCATAAAGTAACTAAGTATGGCTGATATTAAAGAATTGTGATGTATTTTGAGCAACCAATTACATGGGCACTAAATAAAATATACAAGAAGCATCTACCTACCAATTAATCAAAACTGAATTTTTGTTATACATTTTCACATAGCCTCATAAACAAATCACTTACCCAAATCAACACAACTGCTGGGAGGAACAAATATAATAACATTTCACTAGTGAGTACAAATTTCAGAGAAGGTGAAAGCAACAAATAATGAAGATAAGAAATAGTTCAAGTTTATTGTGATTATATCAAGGCGATGTGACAAAGTGGTCCTCTGCAATCTTATATGGGTATGCACCCAAGAAAAGGAAAAAAAAACTTTTTCTAGTAGGAAATGGATGAATTTCAGCATATGATAAATGAGGACTTCCTACAGACTCTGGTGTGTTCCCTACAAGCTAAAGCTAGCAATATGAACAGAACAAATGACTGTGGAGTACTTTATTACAGTACAGTCTGTACGTCACAACTGACAACTATTGAGATGAGTTGTAAGAAAAGCTGAAAACAGGTAAAAATATAAGGAATAGAAAGACATGAATTTCAAATCGTAGCATACCTTTGCAAACAATACTAATGTAAATAGGAAATAATTGATTGAATTTCATCTCTCGCAAACTACAATAGAAAACTACCTAGGAAAAAAAATAAGCACCCCAGATTCCAATAAATATGAAGACAAAAAAAAACATGGAGAAGTATTAGTACATTGAGCGAACATGATAAAAAGATATGAACCCCTAACGATGAAACTTCAGCCAAAAAAAAACATTGGTTTCAAACATGTGTTGCAGATACCAAATCACCAAAGTTGCGTATTACCAATAGAAGCTTAGCCATACATCCCCTCTTTTAATTTGGCCATGCTAAAAAAGTATCCCCAAGCATTTTAGATGAAATGTTATCTCCAAATTGGGAAGAAACAACAAGTTCACCAAATTCACAAGAAGAACTATAGTAGCCAAGTTCTGATTCAGCATTTAGTGTACTGATTGTGATAACCAACTCCGCCGTCGTTGTTAGTTGTGTAGCGGTGGGTTTTAGCCGGTTTTCCTGTAATTAACCGTGCGGATGTATGGTTTTCAGGCCCGGTTTTCCTTATAAACTGGGTCAATTCTCTTCTTCTAATTATAACAGTGGAACAAAGTTCCGCCTTAGGTTTCAAAAAAAAAATTGTGATAACCAACAAAAAGCTGTAAAAGACTGCATCTGCCACAGGCTATTTAATCCAAGCACATTAAATTCAAATTCTGAACTGCTTCTGCTATAAAATCCTAAGTTGGTACAAGCACATAGATTAATCTCCCTTGGCAGTTTTATAGTACCTAAACATGCACGAACACCAACTATAAAAACCTGGTATGGCAGTGGCATGTTAGCGCATCAAGAATCATCACCTACACGAATTACCACCCAAAATACAAATATCTGCTATTTTAGATTTCCAACACATATCCAATCTAAAAATACAAACTATTCTGCAGCAATTCCACCAATTCCCCCAATTCCCCTTTCCATGTCGAAATTACAGTCGACACAGAGGCATATTCTCCTTCCTAGATCTCTAGTATTAACAGCGAGCTGAGCCACTGAAACCTATAACCAGGTCGGGACCAATCCAAAACCTCAAAGTATTATCAAAAAAACAGAACGGAATCAGGCGGTGTGGTGGCTGGCTGCTGACCTGCTTCTTCTCGAGGAACATGCCGGAGCTGGTCCGCACCTCGCTCATGACGCTCTTCCCGGACTCGTTGTCCGCCACCATCGACTTCTCCAGCTTGTCCTTCGCCTACAAATCGAATCAATCCACTATTACCCAAAAGGTTCCCCGAATGCGACGAGATCGAGCGGGATGCCACAGTGTACACTCACCAGCGAGATCAGGTGCTCGCACTCCGCGTCCGTCAGGAACCCCTTGTGCAGGAACGCCCTAGAACGAAGCGGCGAGGGTCAGGATATCGCACGAACCCTAATTCGCGGAAGGATGGCGAGGGGAGAAAGAGATCGAGATCGTCACACTCACCTGGGGCGCCACGAGAGCTGCACGACGCGGGATGGGTCAAATGCGCCGTGGCCGCTCCCCGCCGCGGCGGCGGAGGAGGCCACTCCGGCGAGCACCAGGAGGGCGACGGCGAGGAGGAGGCGGAGGCGGCTGCCATGGCGGCGGCGCGAGCTGGGAGCGGCCATGGCGCGGCGCCGAGATGCGCGGAGGAGGAAAAGCTTCGAAGGGGGAGGGAGATAGCGCGGCGTCGCTTTGTCGAGGCGCGATGTAGTAGTAGGAGTAGTCGCGTAGAGTGAGTGACAGGTGGGCCCGACGATTCGTGGGGGCCCGGGTGTCAGTGAGAGATGGAGGCGCTAGTTTGTTGGGTTCCTTCTGGAAGCTTCCGGGGTTCGCGGGGGGATGGTGGACTTTGACTTTACGTGTTGCTCGCACGGAGGCGTACTCCGTATCTGATCCAAAGTTTAGATTTTGGTTGAAATTGGAGATGATGTGACTGAAAAGTTGTGTGTGTATGACAGATTGATGTGATGAAAAAGGACTGAAGTTCCTTCCGTTGAAGCTATATAATTTGTAATCATTAAGAAAAGCAATAACAAATCATCAACATGTAAAATTAAAATAACTTTATATATTAAATTCATCAAATTATAGATGATAAATTACATATTGACAAATAATAACTCCACTAGTAAATAAAATTGTCAATATAAATACATGATGGCTAGGCTCGCGAGCCAAATCAAGCGGCTCGCGAGCCAGCTCGGGCTCGGCTCGTTTCAGAACCGAGCTGAAAAGGAAGCTTGGGCTTGGCTCGTTTGGCATTCAAGCCGAGCCGAGCTAAGCGAGCTCGAGCCAAGCCCGAGCCGAGCTCACAAGCCCAAGCTTTTTTTCCACCCCTAATAGGATGTGAGGACTAGAGGTTCGATTTATGCTGATATAGTTTATTCAGCCCCACTACTATTTTTTTCTAGATCCGCCCCTGCTTCTATTCAAATAAGGGGCAATATAGTCTTTATTTCTCAAACCTTAATTTATGCTAAACAACCTAGAGAGACAAGTATTATAGGACGGAGGAAGTAATTAATTAGCTCAGCCATGTACCTGGCCAATTTCTGGCTCTGCCACTACCTACTCCTTGACCAGTTTGTCTTCAATTTGATTTCTAGTGTAAAACCACTCCTCCTTTCATTTCCAAAAAAAAAAAAGAAAAAGAAAAAGGAAACCTGATTCAGATAGGTTTTAGAGTTTTACAGTTCACCATTCACCAACACATTTTCTTTCAGAAGAACTAGGTCTTGATAGGAGTCACTACATTTTCGTTCAACAACAAAAAAGGAGTAACTGAATCTATTTATGTGCATCAAGACTATCCTATAATTACAAGTACAGATGAAGTCATGAAACTATGCAGGGGGAACGCATTGGTGCTTAAAAACAGCAATACAACCTATCTTGGTAACCTATACAGCAAGGCAACATATCATGGTAACCAAGCATAATGGAAGTGTCCATTCTTGTTCTTAAATAACAACAATGATTTTCTCTCAAAACAAATATTGGCCATCCAAGGTGCAGAAACAAAATGTCACATCAGATGAGCAAATCAAGCACTATTATTACGTGTACCCTGATTCCTGATAATTCAGTTGATCAGTACAGGAGTGAAGCATAACATGAGGCCTGCATAATCTAGCAGTCCACATGAACAAAGCAAATACCTCACACAAATTCATTTGAAGTCATAATGGAGCAATTCATGCATACATCGCTAAGAAATGCGTATTCTAAAAAATAAAACATACGGCCGAGCAGACCAACCTTTCAATCATTTTGTTGTACTGAACAGCATAACATCTGCTTATTACAGTGAATGAATTTATAGATCTCACTAGCAGAAAACAACAATAATGGTGTAATACCAAAAAGATAGCTCTTCTATCTCTCGGTTTAACAAGGTATAATTCATATGCAGCAAATAGTGCATATGGTATTGACATTTGGAATGACAAAATACCAAATGTCCTCAAAATTTGTCTCCTAAAATACAAGGAGCTCTCCTGGATCCCAATTCCATTCTAACAACTTATTATTGCCTGTTGATAAATTACAAATGGAGATCTCGCATACACCTCCAAGAACACAACAAAAAATTTGCATGCGCAGCTAAGTTCTCATGATCAAACTCTCCTTGTAACCAAAGCACAAGGCACACTATTGTCGAATTATACCGTGATCCGTGACCAAAACTACAACACGGATCATGCATCGCTGAGTTTGGAAGGGAAATTTGTATCACCTTTTACAATTTTTTCTCTGAACTTTCGTTTCGCCAAGGTTGCGGATCTTGCCGTGTACCGCCTACACAAGCTATGGACGAACGGCGAGGAGAAACCGGGAGACCTCGCCGCGGACGTTGCCAAGAGCACGAACCAGAGTGGACAAGCGTCGGCGGCGGACTACTACCAGACTTACCAGTACGCGGTCTCTCAGTATGCGCCGCCGTACCTCCAGCCAGGATGGAGCCAAGGGTACCCCTACGATGTCGCGGCGGCGCCACCGACCGCGCCCTGGCCTGGCTGTTGGGCGCCGCCGTCCGCGCCGGGATCCTATGACTGCTGCTACGCGTCCACGTATTCAAGGCCGCCGCCGCCACCAGTTGCTGCGAGCACGCTGGGCGAGAAGGGCAAGGACAAGGCGCCGGTGACCAGTACCGACCACGGCGCATCAACGAACACTTCGGCGGCGACACCCGCGGCGAACAAGAAGGCGCCGCCGCCAGTTGCTGCGACCGCGACCACGCTGGGCAAGAAGGGGGAGGGCAAGGGCAAGGCGCCGACGACCACCAGTACCGATCACGCCGGATCAACGAACACCTCGGCGCCACCCGCCGCGAGCTACCAGCCGCCGACGCCGCCGCTGCAGGGCACGCAGCACGTCTTCGCACCCGGCGTCGTCGTCGGGCATGAGGACGAGGAGGGCTACCTCGTCGTCGACGAGGTCAACACGTGGCGCAACACGCAGCAGCTCGTGCTCGAGGATGACGACGACGACGACGACGGCCGTGCCGCCGGCGCCGGTGCAGGTGAGGGTGGCGCTTCAGCCTCACGGCGGTGACAGTCTGACATCAGCAAAGAGACCCTGCGGCGTATCAGTTAGCCATGGATGCGTGTAGTTAGGCCCCGATTTGAGCATTGGAATTTTTCAGATTTCCCGACTGCTTAGCTTGATTTTGATCTGCCCGACAAATTTCCGCCAAATTCGTCGTGTTCAACCGAACTTCATAGTACTCTTTCTGTCCGTTGGTTTTTACTTCACTTGTTCTACACTTCTACGTGAGACTGCAATGCTGATCTGCAACTGCTTGTAATCTGGATGATCAATAGCTGCTTCTCTGCTTTATGATTGTGGTTTTGCTGGTTTTGAAATGCTCGAGTTAAATTGGCTCTCCGTGCCACTTGATTTGGGGTAAATTAATGTTTGATAGATGAACCATACTTTTTTTTTTCTAACCTGGGAGCCATCTTTTAGTTTTATGATATTGATATCAAAGTGACATGCATATTCATCAAAAAGCTTTTTATGAAATGGTGACAGGAATAAGTTTGTGGTGGTGCGTGCCTGGTTAAATCATGATATTTTAACTTTGGGCTCTAATTGATTGTTCATAGTCCAAATTACTATTCAGCAAGGAAACAAGATCACTGAAATTCGTTCCAGTCAAAACTATCTTGGGTGAACTCAACTTAGACTAGAGAGAGAGAGAGAGAGTAGCTACAGCCTACAAAATCCTAGAATTTCATGCGATTAATTTAAGTGAGCGCATGATTTTGTCAGCATCTCGATCCATCTGTCGATGGACTGAGGCCGTGTTTGGGAGTGAGGGTTGGGAATCCACTCCCTAGCATGTAAAACGAAGCAGCGTTTAGTACATGATTAATTAAGTATTAGCTAAAATATATTTAAAAAATAGACTAATATGATTTTTAAAAGTAACTTTCATATAAATTTTTTTTTTCAAAAAATGCACCGTTTAGCAATTTGAAAAGCGTGTGCGCGGAAAATAAGGAAGGTGAGTTGGGAAAGTGTCGACGTTTGATAGTCACCACTACGGTATTTGGATGGCATGGGGATCGTCGGTACCTACCAGGATATATGCGAGATTGAAGTGAAAGAGATGGAGACAAGGATGTTTATATAGGTTCGGGCTCTTTATCTGACAGGTAACAGCTCTACTCCTGTTGGCCGAAACCGGTGTTGTTCTTATTCATCATAATCACACTAGTACAACAATTGGGATAACCTATCTAGCTGTCATCACACCAGTACAACAATTGGGATAACCTATCCAGCTGTCATCGACTTGGCGGCATGGATAACCAACTCGCAGTCGACGACATGGTAGTCTTCCTTCTTGAGTATGAACCCGTCGAGATGAGAGATGGCGCTAGATCTCTCTTGTCGGCCTCCGTAGCCACTGGATAGGGTATGTCTAGGCTAATCTCTAATGTCGATATTTGGCGGCATATTGGCTTGTGTGTATGTTGTGTCTTGTTGGTCTTGTGGCTTCCGTCTCCCCTCTCCTCCTAGGGAGGCTTGTATTTATACCCATAAATGTCCCCTTCTTCAAGTAGAACTAGGGAGACAAGTATGAATACGATTCGAGTAGTCCTTATAGTTTCCATATAGAACTCTATTTGTCCTTCCTTATTCGGAACTCTATCTATATATGAGGTATGATTCCGTATATAATACTTGGTATATGGTAGGCCCCGCCGAGCTTAGTCGATTACTTTTGGGTATGTGATATCCATAACCCTGACGGAAGGTATAGGAGTACCATGTAAGAGCATACTCAGGAGCTCATCTATATTTGATCCTCCAAATACCCTTATGGAGTATCATCCAAAAAGATTCCTCATCCATATCCTTTTAATTCCAACGGATCATCCATATTACATCATTCATATCCCATCATCCTATTTTAGTAATATCTTCCAACTAATCTTACATTTATATTTTAAGGGATATATTTTGAATGACTTAATTTTAATTGTGTTATTTATCGCGATAATATTTCGAAATGAGTAAATTTTAATGGATATATTTTTAATGGGTAATTTTTAATTGATATATTTAAAATGAGTGAAGCATTTTTTTATGTGTTGAACGGCTACATTTCCAACGGCTAGCTAGCTCATTCAAATTGTCCAACGGCTAGCACATACATGTAAAGTTTAGCTCTATATATACCACTACATTGCTTGTTATCTTTTTGCACCATCCAAATTATTGTGCATAGTTCTTACTCAATGAGCTTCCTTTTGAGACATGTTTTATTGGATGAATCATCGTCATCCGACGATGAAATCATTGTTGCTTCAAGAAGATCTAGTGAAACATCTATGTCAATTTCATGGTAGGAACTAGTGTAGTATGCAACCTCCCATTTATGTAGTAGGCAAGTCTAATTATGTATGCAACCTCGTTTATATATGAAATCCATCAATTATGTATGCAACCTCATTTATGTATGCCATCAATCAATTATGTATGCAATCCTAACGATGTATGCAACCTATATGTGCTCACAATTAATCATAGCATTCTTGCATAGTACAACATAAAAGTCACAAACCATTAAGTTCCAACAATAACCATTACAATACATCAAAGCCTACACGGCATACAACATAAAAGTTCACAACCCATTAGGAAATAGTAATAAATAGTACATATCCATACATCATGAACTCAATCCATATGAGCCTTTATGATCTCCTGCTGCAAACGTAAGTAATATGTTTTTCTTGGACCATCCATAGCACTAAGATCCATGTTCATAATTCTTTCTTCTCTTTCATGGGTTTCTACATCTAACTTTCGTTTTTCTACTTTCAACCTCTCTTTCTCTAGTGAAATAACTTCAACCAACCGGTCATTTCTTTTCTCCCTAGATTGTGCAGTCACCTCATTTTTCTCTGACCGCATGTTATTTAATGCAATAACTACAGGACTACTCTCACTTGAGCATGAAGAAGTATTACCTCGCAGGCGTTTTGTCTTTTCCACTTTCTTCCCAGGTGGTCTTACTAAAGGATCAGAGGTATTAATGTCGGGGCTACAATGAAATTCACTAGAGTTTGTGCTTGCAGATGGTCTCACCGAAGGATCGACATGAGCCTTCTGTCTTTTCTGGGACAACCTATCATTCCACTTTGGATGATGATGCAAAATCTCCCAACAATGCATTAAAGAAAATGTCTTCTTCTCTTCTGACTTGTACAAAGTAGAAGCCTGAGTTATCTGCAATAATTAGCAAAGTCGATAATTGGAAAAAACAATATTTTTTAAAGCAAGGTTCTAGCTGAACGAGATGCTTACATAATCTTGAACAACCATTCCACTTTGAAGTCTATTAAGAATCTGATCATAATATCCACAAAACTTGTTAACTTGTTCTTGAATGGTACCCCAACGGTTGTTAAGTGAATTTTGGTTTCGATCTGAGGGGAAATTTTTGTTTTCATGGAAGTATTGATGAATCCTTGCCCAATAAGAGTCACGGTGTTTCTCAGCACCTGTGATTGCATCTAAAGTTGTATTCAGCCAAGCTAACACCAACATTTGATCTTCCGCAATGCTGAAATTTTTTGATCGCTTATTGTTGGGTCTAGAGGACCCTCCAACTTTAGCACTTGGCTGTTCACCAACCATTGGACTATGTTGTGGCTGCTGTCCTGTTGGGGGAAAATTTTGACTAGGATCCCAATTTTCTACATCAATGTTTGAATCCAACAAATTAACATAGTTGTCCATGGATTCACATCATAGCAACATAAATAAAATGAACATAAAAGCACGGTACAAATATAGCAAGGTGAATCTAATTTGTACTCTATTCCTATTACTTTTCTCTGCTCAGTGAATATAAAATCAAAGCAAGTAGCATTCCAATATATTTTCTCTCCTTCTCTGCTAGTACTACTTAACATTCCACTGTATTTTCTCTCCTTCTCTTCTACTTTTTTTCTCTACCTTCTCTACTAGTAATACTTGTAACGTTCGTCTCTTTCTGTCCGCTAGTACTTACTTAACATTCTACTGTATTTCTCTCCTTCTCTTCTACTTTTTTTCTCTCCTTCTCTACTAGTAAATACTTTGTAGCGGTTTCTCTCCTTCTTTGCTGTACTACTTAACATTCCACTGTATTTTCTCTCCCTTCTCTATACTTTTCTTCTTCTCTACCTTCTCTGCTAGTACTACTTTGTAGCGGATGGCCGATAGGCGGCAGCCGAGCGGGCAAGGGGCGGTGGGCGACGCACCGGACAGGCGAGGGGCAGGGAGGATGCACGCGACAGCCGTGGATGGCCGGAAGGAGCGACCGCGGCGGGTGGGCGAGGGACGGAGGAGTCAAGCGGCGGCGCGCGCTTGGCAACGGCGGTAGGCGGCCGCCGCGGGCAGGGCGACGACGGAAGTCTGCGGGCGTGCGCATGGCGACGACGGCAGACGGCAGCCGCGGGGCCAGATCTGGTACGCCTCTCCCTCTCCACTCTCACTCCACCCTCCCTCTCCCCATTCGCGTGAAAAAACAACCCAAAAAGGGCACATGGGACTCACCTTCGCCGGCCGGCGACGATGGCGATGGAGGGGAGGTCGCGGAAGTTTGGATGGGGCGGGAGCTCGATCCAGATGCGGTTGTTACGATTTGGCGTGAGGAGAGAGACACGCTATTTTTGGCTTTTCTCTCTCTCTGCTTAGCGCATCCGACACTTTTGGCACACTGTATGGCACATCTCCTGGACCTTGTTTTTTTTGCTCCTATACGCCAAAATGCGGATGGAGTAGCAGGTAGCGTATGTCCTGGGATGCTCTGACAGGGAGGTACCTAGGTGCGCTACGCCTCTGGATGCCGCTCTGCTCTCTCATCGGGTACGCCGTACGTGTATATGGTAAAAAAAAAAAAGAGTATCTAGCTGGTAAGCTGCTGTTTGTTAATGGGCCTAGCCCAATTTGCGTGAGGGCCTTAATGGGCTCAACTGGCGCACCTCGGAAAGTTGGGCCTCACGCAGGCCCATATCTTGCGGGGAAAAGTAAAGCTACGGCCCAAATGGATAACGTCTTTGCGCCACCGTTTTCTTCCGCAGCTGGCCACTCCGAGACAACCTCAATTGGGAAAAAAAAAGGGAGTAGCTATATTTATGGCACCATATTTTTTCACCAAAAAATAGTGAAGATTCCGACGGGACCAACTGGGTCTCACATGGAGGGAGCGTGGAATCCCATGCGTCTATATAATGAGTTGTATGTCTCAATATTCTATAATTGGAAGTAATAAGTAGATAATTGATGGCAGTCTGAATCATAAGTATATGTGTAATAAGATGTGTAAGCAGTCTATAGAGTAAGGTTGACCCACCAATCAAGCTTATAAACGGGCTCCTAAAAATTTTACTAATTATATGTCTTGAAGTTCTGTGCATACTAAAATTCCTTAACATGCAATTGGTTAAATTAGTGGTTATTTAACAATAAGATAAAGAACTCTAGGCAAAATAAAGGAAAATTCAGCTTACTAATAGTACTCTTAATCATACTCGTAAGTCACATTGATAGGTACCACTAAATGGTTAGAGATTGTTATATAGGTGTGAATAGTATTGCTATTAATAGGTTCAAATATAATAGACAAATTGCTATCATTGGGCTTCTGGCAATACTATCTATATCTCCGTCTTTGAAGAATGCGCACCCGGGAGTTTCTTATTATTGCCACCAGGTGAGAAAATTCCAAAGGTGCAATTCTTAGATTTGCAATACAATTGTTCACCTAAACGGTCAAACATAAAAAGTCATGAGTATGATCTTTGACATAGAGTTGAATTTCCTTAATTATCGCACACGCATATTCGACATTATTTCTAAGAGCAAAAAATGTGAGCGCACAGTGGTCAATTTATTATACGCGTCTTACCTGTGAAACTTCATGACCGAGTTCAAACAAGGATATGAGGAACAATAGAAGGAAGAGAGAAGAATCCCTAGATCTCGCACTCCTATGTCATCTTCAATAGACAAATAACGGAGCGAAAACCTCTGCGGAGAGGGCAAAAAATGAGGCAAAGGCGGTATAGGTCCTCGGGAGCAAGTATTCACATTGGCACGCTAGCAGGCGGGGAGCACGACGTGTTTGCGTAACTGCGCAACACTCTAATTGATCATCGCATTGTCGACAGCGTGAGAGCGTCACATGTTCGCAGAATACAGGTGCGTCTACGGCTCTGCGTAACTCTACGACCGCCTCTACACATATTTCGTGGTATTCTATCCCGTTTGCTTCCTCTAACCGGGCGTCCCTGCGAAAGGCCGAAGAGCGCCAGAAATAGGTGTCTGGATTCCCCATCTGGTCTCTGCGCATGTACCTAGTTATGTCGGCACATCGACACAGCTTCTTTTGCTTCTTGATCTCCAGTTCCTGAGAGCTGGCTCATCTCCTATGAACCTATTTGCCTGCTCCTCGCTCACCTTGTTCCTGTAGCCGCGGAGGGACCGGCGGGATAACCTATCGATTCAAAATCTCTTCGCATCCATGGAGGCCAGAAGGGACCAATGGGACGAAAGACAAACACGCATGCCTAGGTGGATGGCAATGTGGCGCTATATACAACGTTCATCGGGGCGCCCTGCTTCAAGCTTCGTCACACTACCAAATGTGCACTCTAGCTAGAACCCTGGCCCAATGACTCAAAACTCGCACTGAAATGCAGAACAACCAGATGAGCATAGGCCAGACGGGTGAGAAGCAGCCCCCGGAAATAGAACTAAAAGATATCACGCGCCGGGGGTGCAAGACCTGAATAACATTCCACGCGAACACACTTGCAGAAAGGGATAAAACAATGTCCCTGTTTTTGCAGAATGAAAAAAAAGGTATGCTGATCCGATGATGTTACTTCCGTACTACTAGTTGACTTTTAGAATTCTCATTTGTCCACAGATATCACTCTAGCGTAGCTTTTTTTTAAAAAAAACAAATCCTGAATTGTGTGTAATATTATTTAGGATGGGTGTATTAATAATTAGTAAACCTTCATTTAGCCACAATAGTATACTTCTAGGAGGATCTTTCACCATCTCTTCACCTAGCACTCTACGGTATCTGACAAACCCTCAGGAGCCACTTCGCGTATTTCCACTACCTAACACCAGTCTTCTATCATTGGCTCAAAATACTCACCGATGCATGTGTCAAATTACTTTCTCTATCTGCACCTCTATTACGATCGCCAACACCTCTTAATCAAATCTGGCTGACGGGAGGGGTTGGTTGGGATAGCCTGGTATCACAAGAATACAATTGTCATGTTTTTTTTGAGGGATTATTATGATTCGGGATGTTACACGGAAGAGGTTGGTTGATATTATCTTCCAAAAATAAATCTGTTACACGAATATTCTTTGTTCAAGCATCTTAAAATTCATGACTACTGAGGACGTAAAGAGGGGGAGCACAAGCTTTAGCAAATTCTATCTTATTTCGTCAGCAACGACGCAGTTCAGATGCAGGAAGATGTGTGGAGCGCGCGGCGCAGGGCGGCCGGTGGAAGATGTGAACAACCTGCGAGACTCTGGAGGTTGGCGGCGTCGCCGTTGGCCGGAAGTTCCCATGAATTTCTACGAGCATATCGGCGCGCGGACAACGACCTCATCTGGACCAACTGGGGCATGCAAGAGTTCCCAGGATCATCGGCCCAAACAAGGAGGTATTCCATTCGGAAACCACTTCTGAATCTTCGTTCAATGATCGGATACATTTGATCTCATTTGGGTGAAATTTTCTGATCATTTTGGCCAAAAGCTCGCGGATCTTGCCTTGTACCGCCTATACAAGAAGAAAATAACAAGGGGGACAGGCGAAGGAGAACCGGAAGACATCGCCGCGGCGAGCGATGGCGTACCGAGAGCAGCATGAACAAGCGTAGACGTGTAGAAGCGTCGGCGGGGCCATGGCGCTGCCACCGCCACCGCCATCGCCGGGCCTGCCTGGAACAATGATGTTCATGGCGGCGGACAAGGCGGAACGTGGCCTCGACCTCGCAGGAATGGCACGGCCAGTTCGCCAACGGCGCTGCGGCGGCGCCGAGTCCTAGCGGCTGCTGGCCCTGGGCGCCACCGCCGACACCGAGCGCAGTGGAGCCTTTCAGCTTCTGGGCCAGCGCGTCGGCGGCGACTCCTCCTGCCGCCGCGAACTACAACCCGTCGCCGCAGCCGCAGCCGCTGCCGCCGCAGGGCGGCGAGTACTACTCCAGACACGGCGCCTTCTCGGTGGCGCCCGTGCCCGCGTCCGCCTGCTCGACGCCGTCCCCGGAGGCGGCGACCAGCTGCCTCTTGGCTACGACGTCACCTCTGCCGGAGGCAGGTACTGAGGGCAGTGACAGTCAGCAGCAAGAACCCCCCTGCGAATTGATGGAATTTTGAAATTTTGGCGAATTGCTTATAGCTGATTCTGATCTGGCCGACAAATTTCCGTCAAATTCGCAGTGTTCAACTTCGTACTCTTTTTCTGACCGTTGGCTGTTACTTCACTAGTTCTACATATGTGAGACTAGTATTAATCTTGGTGATCTGTTGTTCTGAAATGCTTATAAATTTTGCCCTTGTGCCTTGAAGAATTTGCTATGTGTGTCACTTGCTTTGATTTGGGATGAAATGTTTGATGAACAATCATTTTTAATTACCACATGCATAGGAGCTTCAGGAAGGGCTTGAATTTGACAGTTGCTATGTGTTTAGCCATGATGCATGTAGTTTTGTGATAGTACCAACGCGGGATATTTGTAGGATTTTTGTGGAGGTTCCTGTTAAATCATTGAATTTTAATTTGGAGGCTCTGAAGTGTTCATAGTCCAAAATACTGTCAAGTAAATTCAAGTGATGAGGTCATAACTTTAATTTTTCATAGCAAATAACTAGGTTAATAGACCGGCATGATTTTCTCTAAAACAAAATTGTTAGATTCTGTTTCTGGCAAGGAAACAAGATCACTAAATTTCGTTCCAGTCAAAACCATGTAGCGTGAACTCAACTTGGACTCTAGAGAGAGAAAGAGATACTATATCATGCAAGATATAGTAGGTACAACCTACAAAATCCAAGAATTTCATATTTTCATGCAATGTAAGTGAGCGCATGATTTTATCAACATCTCGATCCATCTACTGATGAACTGAAGATATGTAGTACCAGCTAACAGGGAGGTGCTCACGCTGGTCGCCTTTGTTCTACAGCTCGAAATAAAAAAAAATTAATATGTACCAATTCTTTTGAAACGTGTATATTTTCTTAAAACCGGTGGAAAAAATATTTCCAAATCTTATTTGCTGCAGCTCTGCCTCTCCTTCAGTTGGTACGCGTATGGTCGAAAAAAAGAAAAAGACAGTACTAGCAACAGCGGTTTTTAATGGGTTGAGCCCAATTTTCCTGATGGACTTAATGGGCTCAACTGGCGTCCCTCGGAAAGTTGGGCCTCAGATAGGCCCATATCTTGCGGAGAAAGTAAAGCTTCTCGCCGTGCTCGTCCACATTCCGCCAGCTGGCCAGCTCGAGCCACCTCATCAGGGGGAAAAAAGAAAAAAAAAAAAAATCTCGCCTCTCCTTCCTTACGAATACGCCGCCGCGGCCGCAACCCGCAAAGCTCGGAGAACGCACGCACGCACGCGCGCGCGCGACACGCGACGTCGACACGAGCTCTCGTCTCGCCGCGTCCACACCAATCGGCGCCGCCGTGTAGCGAAGACTAGCTCCATCTCCTCCGCGAGACCGGGCCGATCGATCGGGGCATCGCGCGCGGCGCGGCGGGGCTAGCTGGGCATGGCGGCACCGGAGGATGGGGAGGACGGGAATTTCGGGAAGAACAAGCACGGGCTCCCGATCGGCTTCTACTTCGAGCCCACGGACCAGGATCTCCTCGCCATCCTCGAGGCCAAGCGCCTCGGCCGCCCGCTCTCCCGCGCGCACGACGCCTTCTTCCACGACATCCGCATCCTCGACTTCCACCCCGCCGAGCTCTACGGTATCCACCCTTCTCCGTCTCTCTCCTTGTCCCCTTCTTCTTCTTCTCCGGCGCCGGCGACCGGCTTGGTGGTGGGGATTTGATTCGGGTGGATTTGGAATGATTTGGGGGCGGCGCAGAGAAGTACGCCAAGGACGAGGAGAAGGGCTACATCTACTTCTTCAGCAAGAGGGAGTTCCCGACGAGCAGCAAGAAGCGGCCGCTGCGGGTGGCGGAGGGCGGCGCGGGCAAGGATTGTTGCCCATGCCCATCGCCCGCGGGCGCCTTGTATCCGGCGTGCCCGTTTACCCACCACAATAAAAGCAGTGGAACAAAAAGTCTACAAGCTTCTAAGTTTGAATCGAACTTAAAACATCAGATATTCTCTGCCTAGTGTGGTGTCTCTCCTCTGGCGGTGATAGAGGAAGGGGGAGAGAAATAATAAGGGAAATAAAAGGGAAACCGTAGAAAACAAATAACGTGGCTTATGTATTTCGTGGATTTTGCTCCTAGCCTACATGTAAGTTAGATTTCGCGGGCAAACGGGCAAAGCGGGCATGGGTAGTGATTACCCATACCCATGCCTATTTACCCATCGGGCATAGCTTTTGACCCAATAAGAAACCCATGGGTATAAAAAAGAGAACAAACCCAACCCTAATAGGGTTTTTACCCACGGTTAAATGGGCAAACGGGCATAATTGCCATCCCTAGTTATCATATGAAGTTTATATCTAGGGTCTAACACACTAGCAATAGCCAAAATACCATGCACTTCCTTCCAATACTTCTCATACTTTGCTGCCATTAAAGTGGTCATTTTTGTAATGCTTGCATCATTACTAGTTGACCATTTCCTTATAGCTAAATATACACCATAAACCTTAGGAGAGAACATATTTGCAGTGACATACTTACTACCAGAAAAAGCCTCAGTTGTATCATAAAAAATTTTCAACCTATCACAAAGCTCCCTAGCAAACTTCCAATCATCATTTGATGGACAATAAGGAGTATACATTTTTTCACGAGTTCCAAGTTTTGTAAAGACATCTTGATACAAAACTGCAGTGCTAAGCATGAGATAAGTAGAATTCCATCTAGTTTTGCAATCAAGGGCAATTACTTTCTCATACTTAACATTCATTTGTTGGGCCTGTTTTTCAAATTTCTCATGTCTCTTTGGTGTTGCTGTCCAAAATGAAACACTCTCACGAACCTTCTCAATGATTCTAGGATAGTCATTCCATCTTTCACAATCAAATTCAAAATATGTGCACAACAACGCATATGCAGCAATGAACCATTTAACATAAGAGTGTCAGCAGGCAACTTATCTAGCATTGTCCCCAATAGGTTCTCCATTAACTTGTCATTGGTGCTGCAGTTGTCAAGTGTGATAGTAGACAGCCTACTCTCCAAGTTCCAATCAGCAAGAACCTCATAAATAATTTCACTTATAAGATCAGCGGTATGAGGTGCTGGTACATAAATAAACCTACAAAACATAAAACACCACAAGAGAACCTTAGTATAGAGTTAAACAAATGTAAGAAGCATGATATAGCATAATGTGCAGCACATATTCAATATACCTCAAAAGAAAACTTTTCAAAGTCCAATCATCATTGATGAAGTGAGCAGTGATTGCCATGTAGCCTTTCTTTTGATGAGTTGCTGTCCATAAATCAGTAGTAATGGCCACACGGCTCTGAAGCTTGCGAAAATAATTACTGATAGAAATCTTGTTAACCCCAAACAAGTCAATAATATCCTTCCTAATTGTGTTTCTGGTCATAACCTTGAACAAAGGTTGCAATGCACCACAAAACCTACGAAAACCAACATGGTCTACAATAGAAAGTGGGTACTCATGGAGGCATATCATCAGTGCAAGTTCTTTCCTAGCAACCTCTTGATCAAAGACATATTTCCCTACGGTAACCCTCCCTTCTGCATCTGTTCCCATCTTCAAATTGGATTGTGTTAGACCTTTTCTAGCCTGCCTAGACTTGCAAGTTTTAATATGGTCTAACAAATGTTTAGTCCCATTTCTACTTTCAGCTCCAAGCTTGTTGTGACACCATTTGCATTCAGCTTTCCACGCACCATTTATTTTCTTCTTAACAAAATCTTGCCATGCTGCAGATTTCAGTCTCTTATTATCGTGTTCTACTTCTGTACCTTGTGAATCATTTATTTTGACGCTTGGAGCATTGGTTGGAGTGGGAGTGGAAGATGGTGTCAATGCAACTTGTGACTCAACGGTGGCAGCAGGGTTCGACATTCTGTCCACAAATAACATAATTCAATAATAGATCACAATCTGCTGCTATGTGCTATGTACTACCAAATCTACCAAATATACACTGAAATAGATCACAATCTTCTGTTTCATAATTTCATTCACAAATCACAAGGCACATTTGGAGTATTGGAGATGGAGCAATACCTCTCACTCTTTGTGATGTGCTACAACCTCGCCGCCGGCCGCGCCCTGTGTGCCGCCGCCGCCGCCCTGTGCGCCGCCGCGTTAGCGCAGGCAACGGGGCGGGGCGGGCCGGGTTGGGCTGGAACGCCCCGACCCCGACCCCGACTTCACCCCCGCCCCCGGCCCCGACCAGTGATGCGGGTTGAAAACATCCCCCGCCCTCGACCCCTGCGCGGGCCCCGCAACCCGACCGGGCCCGCATTGGGTAGCATCTCCATCCAATCAGCTCAAAAAATACAACACAATCATCATTTCAGCAAAAGAAATATTGTACATAATTAACACACCATCAAAAATAGCATGAATACTTCAATTTCATCATAAAAATTCAGCAAGAACACATTGATGATATCCATCATTTCACACAGTTACACACTAACACACATGAGTTCAACTGTTCAAGCGAATCAAGCCTTCAAAGTTCAACAGTTGAAGTGTTCAACACATCACAAACAGCAAGCAAATTCAGTCTCACAGAAATATAGAAGTCTTAATATACTATTACATTGCCAACATAATAAAATATATAGGTAGATAGTTTGCAATTGCAGGCTTTCTAGCCCATCCTTCACTTATGAATAGGGATGGCAACGGGGGGGCCGGGCGGGTTGGGCTGGAACGCCCCCGACCCCGACCCCCGACTTCACCCCCCGCCCCCGGCCCCGACCAGTGATGCGGGTTGAAAACATCCCCCGCCCCCGACCCCTGCGGGCCCCGCAACCCGACGGGCCCCGCATTGGGTAGCATCTCCATCCAATCAGCTCAAAAAATACAACACAATCATCATTTCAGCAAAAAGAAATATTGTACATAATTAACACACCATCAAAAATAGCATGAATACTTCAATTTCATCATAAAAATTCAGCAAGAACACATTGATGATATCCATCATTTCACACAGTTACACACTAACACACATGAGTTCAACTTTCAAGCGAATCAAGCCTTCAAAGTTCAACAGTTGAAGTGTTCAACACATCACAAACAGCAAGCAAATTCAGTCTCACAGAAGAAATATAGAAGTCTTAATATACTATTACATTGCCAACATAATAAAATATATAGGTAGATAGTTTGCAATTGCAGGCTTTCTAGCCCATCCTTCACTTATGAAATCTCCACCTCAAGCTTCAGTGACAGTAGATGCTTCCTGAAATCAAAATTAGAGGAAGCAACTAAGCATTGTATGTTATAGTAATAAAAACAATAAAGTGGAGTGAGGACATACCGATTCTGATTCATCGTCAAGTACAGTGTTCAATGCATTGGTCTTGTTAGCAATTTCAGCTATCAACATATAATGTGATTTGCAATTAGATGAAATGGAAGAAACATGAAAGGACAAATTAAACTTGAACGATACAAAAGCAAAAATGAAATTACCTAACATATCAGCACGACCCCATGCTTGCACACACATAAGTGCCTCCACAAGATCAGTTAAGCTGATTACGATTTGGAGTTATCACCCTCCCACCAGCTAAATGCTGATTCAGATGCTACTGTTGTAATAGGGATTGCCAAAATGTCCCGGGCAATCTGTCTCAAAGTTGGGTACCTAATGCCCCCAAACTTCCACCAATTGATAATATCAAATCTTGTGTCCTAGCAACGGTTTCTCTTCCAAATACAAATCTAACTCAGTGCGAATCTGTGAGGAAGAGGCAACAGTTTGTCCAGACATATACTGATCAAATATATCATCCACCAAATCAAATCCCCCTGGAGGGGCAACACTTGAAGAAGCATTAAATCCATCTGAAGTTCCAACACCCTCCTCAACATGATTTTGGTATTGTAGCACTAACTTATACAAGTCTTCTTTCACAGCATTAACTTTTCTTAGTGCCACCTCTTCTCCATAGATTTGTATAAACATAGCATTCAAGCCGCCCCACCGGAGGCAACGGCGGCTGCCGCGGCGTCACCATGACCAGGCTCACCCTCGACGTGCAGGCGAACTGCCCTGCCACTCCTTGATCTCCAAGTTCCTGAACAATGGCGGCGACGGCGAGGTGGGCGTGGTTGACCTCGTGATCTCCCACCCGGCGGCGCGCCGCGTCGAGGTGCTCCGCCTCCGCGTCCGAGTAGTCCCCCTGCATGTACCGCTCCTACTACGACGACGAGGAGGAGAAAGAGGCGAGATGGGACAGCAGTGCGTACAGCCTCACCGTCGACTCCGCGTGCTGGACATCACCGGGTGCAGTGCAGACGTGCAGTAGTGCACCAGGCTCGCTCTGCCGTCCGCCGCCGCGTTCCTGCGGCTGGAGAAGCTGCAGCTGCGCCGCTGCGTCGTGCGGCTCTAGCATCTGCAGCGCCTCATCGACGCCGCGCCGGGGCTCACCACCGTGCACCTCGAGTCCGTCTACTTCGACTTCGGCAACCACCCCTACTAGTACTACTATGATGACGACGAACATGAGGAAGAAGAGTCGTTCGCCGGAGACGACACCGGATCGGGCGGAGAGTCCGGCAGCGAGAGCGACACGGCGGAAGAAGCGCGCGTCCTCCTCCGCTGCCCGGCGGCCACCACACTCGTGCTGGCACTGTGCAATTCAAGCACCTCGACGACGACAACGGCGGCGGCGCCGGCATCGCGATCGACGCGCCGAAGCTACCTCCTTGCACAGTTTCAACAAGATTTCGGCAAATCCATTGGTCTCTTCACACGCCGGAAAAATCGATGCCGGCGACGGCGGTTTCATTGATCGGCAGCAATGGTGATCGTCATGACGACATCCCCGCGCGTTGAGTGAACGATCGTTCACCTGCTTTGCAGAGCAGTCTGAGAAGAGTTAGCCTCAAGTTTCAGATGGATTCACCCGACAACTTTGGAGCTCGGCTTGTCAGATTCTTCGCTCAAATTACGCTATGGTTGTAGAAGAAATGTGCATCGACAGTGGTTTGTACTCCCTCCTCTCGAGGTTACCAGACGTTTTGACTTTGGTCAAAGTCAAACTACTTTAAATTTGACCAACTTTATAGAAAAAAGTAGTAACATTTTTAACTCAAGACAAATTTATTATGAAAATATATGCAATTATTGATTTGATGACACTAATTTAGTATTATAAATATTACTATATTTGTCTATAAATTTAGTCAAATTTAAAAAAAACCAAAGTCAAAACAGCTTATAACATAAAAAGGAGGGATGGAGGGAGTAATAAACATAGGTCTACAATGAAACAAATGTGGCAGCAGATGGCTCATCCAAGATTTCTCTGAAACAAAAGAACTTCGTTGATGCATGGTTCGTCATTGGTCTTCTCAAGAACTCATCCAGGTAGGAGTGAGCAACAAGCTTTATGGTGTTACCACTTGAAATGGGGAAGAGTAGTATGGATGATTGAAGTTTGATCTGATTCTGATGTGGAATGTAATAAACAGAGGTCTACGATGAAACAAAACAATTCTTTTTTTTTTTGTTTGTTTCTGAAGCCTATGCGCGTTGAGCGATTCTTTCAATTTACTATAGTAGGCCTGAGGCAAAAAATATATAAACATTAGAGTTTAGGATAAGGTTCGGTCCAAAATTTAAAACATTGATCATCAATTTTATATTAGAACAAGTTCGGAAAAAAAATCTGATAATTAGTTTATGATATTACGATAATGCTTTTCAAGGCAATTCACATAGTTGTACCATTTAACTTAAGCATCTGAGAAATTATTATTGGTCAAAGTTTTAAAAGTTTGATTAAATTTTATCTTAAATATTAAATATTTATGTATGGAGAAAGTATCATGATAAGTAGGAGTAATAGACACATCGACTATAGTTTTGCTACAAAAAGTACTGCAATATATTTTTTTCTTTACTTCACGCTTTTTCACCATGTGATTAATTGCTAACTCTACCTACTAAGTAGTAAGTACTATATGTTTGTCTCTCTCTTATCTCTTATTTTTTTACTTCCATTTTTCATTTTTTTAAACTTATCTATCCATTTTGCACTGTTAATTTTCAAGGAATCTAGTAGACAATTAGTTATTTATGTCCTAGTTCTCCCTAGCTATTTGAGTACTATAAAAACTTAGGCTTAGTTCGGTATCCTAGGTTTCCAACCCATCTCTCTCATGTTTTGTGCCCACGCTTTTCAAACTAATAAACGGTGCGTTTTTTAAAAAAGTTTCTATATGAAAGTTGCTTAAAAAATTCATATTGATCCATTTTTTTAAAAAAATAGCAAATAATTAATTAATCACGTACTAATGGACTGCTCCGTTTTCCGTTTGCGGAACATATGTTCCCAACTAGCAGCAGCGAACACAGCTTTAGTCGTGTGATTTGCAATTCATAGTTAAATATATAAAATTCCGTGTAAAATAATACAATGTTAAATATATGCTGAAAAAATTGAGTTTTCTATGAATAAAAATGTGACGCCATAAATATGGATTAATAGATATATAGTTCCCTTAAACTATTTTCTCCTTGAGATACTTCTTTTAATTTACCTTTTTTTCTTGGAATTAATGTTTTTTACTTTGGACTAGTTATTTTTGTTTTGTTTTTATTTTGGATCATCCAAACTCTCTTTTGTGAGTACATTAGCATCCTCGTACCGACAATCATCCTTTTTACGTGCAACTCATCGTCAAGAGGAGTGGTTGCATATGCCTAGATAAACGCATTTGGGTGGTCCAAAGTGCATTAAATGA
The DNA here is from genome assembly GCA_009805545.1 of Oryza longistaminata. Lineage (NCBI taxonomy): Eukaryota > Viridiplantae > Streptophyta > Magnoliopsida > Poales > Poaceae > Oryza > Oryza longistaminata. The sequence goes on along the minus strand of CM020180.1, from coordinate 22,439,509 downwards.
AATAAAAAAGTACCAATCCAATTTGAAAAAGATTCAGTACAGAATGGTTTAAAGTAAAACAGAGAAGCTAATGGAGTAGCGCACTGTCTTCCTCAGCTTGCAAGACGGTCGAATCAGTAGGTAGTGTGGAGAGGGGAAGCCCCAACGTGTGTTTCTGAGCTTTTAGCTCATGATTGTACTCCTAATACTTGATTAATAAAGCTCTCTATTTCCGAAAAAAAAGGGAGTAAAACAATTGGTAATGTTTGGCTAATGGGAATGGAAAATAATTTTCCACTCACCAAAAGACATCTTTAAATCCTAACCATTCATTCCCCCTCTTCCATTTAATCATAACCTGTCGGGTCCCAAAACTAATGATTCGGAAACCGACATGTTTAGACTGTATCAAGCCCTGGATCAGTAGATTGATACAGGTTCAACAATCTGGATCTTCATTGCATACATTTGAATAAGGCTCCAAAGGAGATGATATTACAAAATAATAGTGGAATTTACAAAATTGTGGCTAACTAATACAACAGAAGCTATAGAATGACTCAATCCTAATGTTTTGTTATAGACTTAAACCATCTAACAAATCTAGACTTGAAAACTAGGTTGAAATAAAACTAACTTATATGATTGAACTCTCGGCTTCGGCAAAAACTCCAAATTAACTCTGAAAGAAGAGGGGTTGAAGCAAGGGTGAGTACAACGTACTCAGCAAACTATTATATTCAAGTATGAATGTATGAAATAATAGTATTTGAGTAGAGCTAGATCTATTTGCAGAAAGCTGAGAAAGTAGAAGGAGAAAGTCTATAATGTTTTGAAATGCAACAGTATTTAATAAATCTGGAGTTATATTTCTAACCAAAATGCCATAGTGAGTCCCGATGCTCAATATCCGTGAGCACGGCTATTCGAATAGTTTCAGAGATACTCATACTGCAGTAGATGTACGCTTTACCCGCAATCCATGACATGCTAATATTCAT
>CM020180.1:22425792-22437367 GCA_009805545.1 Oryza longistaminata | reverse complement strand
TTGGAACAAAGAAAATATTGAACAAGGCAATCAATTATAAACGATATTGAATAAATTCAAATAAAATGTATAAAATAGCAGAATTGGTGCAAAAGATAGGGTTTGAATTTAGAATAAATTTTAGGTCCAAGTCTTTCCATAATCGGATGCTACGGTTAGGAGATATGGCTTCATAAGATCTGCGTTTTGAATAAGATCTACGAAAATATGAAGGGTACTGTATAGGCCCACCTGTCAATTTTCCTTTTCGTCTTTTCTTTTTCTTCTCTTCTTCTTCCGCTTCCCTTCTTCTTTCTGTTCCAGAGAGAGCCGAGAGAGAGAGAGGAGAGACAGGCGGCGGCGGCGCTCGGTGCTGGAGGCGGAGTCCTCGGCGGCCACGCGTGTTCCCGCTCGACGTGCATCCAGGGAAGCAGTCGGCCAGCGAAGGAAACAAGCGAGGAGGCCGGAACGGCGACGGCAGGAGCTCGACCCTGGCAACAAAAAGAGGGCGGTGTGGTCTAGCAAGGGGTGGAGGGATAGGGGAAAGTAGTAAAATGGATTCACCTCGTTGAGATGAAGCTATTGGCCGAGGTTGGGCCGGTAATGCGCCCGGTGAGGGAGATCGGGTGGTGGCGGCCATGGCCGGCATGGAGAAGAGAGAGAGAAAGCTTCAGTTTCATGTAGAGAGAGGGATTGGCCGGCTATTTATAGGAGGAGAGGGTCGCGTTTGGAGGAGGAGGGCAAGAGGGTCACGGTTGCCGGTGGAGTGGAGGAGAAGGAGGCGGTGCCGACTTTCGTTTCTTAGCGGCGACGGAAGAGGAGTTTGCGGCGGCGTGCGCCGTGCGGTGTACGACACGCACACTGGAGGAGGGGCGGTTCGGCTGGGTTGGGCTGGGCCGAATTGGGGGCCGGCTCGGCTTACCTGGGCCGGCAGCCCGAGAGGGAGGGGAAATAGAAGATTAAAGAAATTGGGCCAAAGGAGAAAAGGAAGAAAGAACGGAGTTTCGGCCCGATGATATGCAAAAAGTCTAATTTGAATACTTGATATGCAAAACTAGGTTTTGCAAAGAATTTGAATTCAGAAAGAATTCACAAAAGAGATTTCCTAATATATTTGAGTGCAATATTTAGAGGTGGAGTTTGAGGGAATTTATTTGGAAGCACTCAAATAGGAAGGGTGAGGGATATATGAATAAAATTTAATATGTAAATAGGAAGGTGGGAACAAGATAATTGGAGAAGGATAAATAGGGTTTTAGCCTCAAAACATATGGCATAGGTTTCAAAGAATTGTTTGAGGCTAATAGGAAATTTGAATGACAAAGATATAATCTATTTTCTTAGCACAAGAGCAATTATTCATAATATTCGTAATAATATTATTCTTGTGCCGAGGAGGAAATCAAGCCACGGGAATTAAATTGGCGGCTAGATTGAAAGAAGGAATTTGGATACTTAAAATTTGGAAAGGGAACTGAGGATAGGTTTGGAATCAAAGGATAGGTTGACAATTAATTCCAACAAATTTGGAATTGCTTCGGTTTAGGTTCAAGGATAGTGTTGGAGGATTTCTTGGACCATGATTCATAAAAATAGAAAGGGGTTTTCAAACTAAATTTGAATAAAAGAATTTTGTCAAAAGATGGTTTTTAAATTAAAACCCAAAATCAAGAAACACCTTAATTTAACTAAATATATTTTTAACGGAAAGACACAAAAGAAATTAAATACCAGAAAGAGATTTTATGCAGGTTAATTTTAGGAGGTCTCTTTAATTATAATATCCTAGGTTTAGGAGGTTAATAAAAACATAAGAACCGGTATGATGCATAATTAGAAAATAGCAAATTTTCAGTATGTTACATAACCCTTCATTCATTTCCCAATCTTAATCCTTCCCCATTTTTTCATTATCCAAACACACCCATTAGGTAATAACAACCGGTGCAAAAGTGCGATTCATTCCTTTTCTGATCTTTGAATTGCGGCAAAATGGGTGTAGGCACAAGTAGGTACAGTATGTGAGTATGTGACTACGAGCCCACAATTACCCAATGAAGTTTGTCCTGTTTTTATTGAGTTGCTATAACGCCTCCCTACTTTGAAGCATCCATGAATTATCCGATCCTAGGGTATAGGGTACACTTAATTTCGGCTGTGTTTAGATCTAAAGTTTGGATCCAAACTTCAGTCCTTTTCCATCACATCAACCTGTCATACACACACAACTTTTCAGTCACATCATCTCCAATTTCAACCAAAATCCAAACTTTGCGCTGAACTAAACACAGCCTTCAAGTAGCATGCCAAGTGGCAGAGTAGTCAAATCACCCCTTTGTTACCTAACCTACGTACCATGATATGGTACTCTAAGAGTGACATATATAACACATGCTAATCTCAAAGAGAAAACAAATTTTTCGAAAGGATTGGATAGAAGCTTTGGCCGTTGCTGGGCAGTTTCGGCGATCCATCCGGCACGTATATACCCGCCACCACTCTACGCACGATAGAATTGCAACCAACGACACCACTAAAGTACTAAACGTTAACTTGACCCAGGTCAACAACGTGACTGAATTAAAATTTTATAATATAGCTGAACTTGGACCCCCCACGTTAACACACGGAGCAGTAGCATTGCATCTATCAGCTTAAATATGTTAGATCTGACGGTAATGGTGTTTACTTTGAAAGATAAGCATGGACCAGAAGAGTAATCTAGTCGTCGATAGCAATTAGCAAAGGGTCGATCGAAGCTAGAATATATATATAATATATAAATGACACTTGATGAATACAATGATGAGCATATTTTCCGAGCGTCTTCGTTAGCTGTTACTCCCTCCGGCCTACAATATAATATAACGTTTGACCACTCGTCTTATTCAAATTTTTTTTGCAAATATAAAAAACGAAAAGTTGTGTTTAAAGTACTATAGATAATAAAGTAAGTCACAAATAAAATAAATAATAATTTTAAAAAATTTTCAATAAAACGAGTGGTCAAACGTTGCAAGCAAAAACTCAAAATCCCTTATATTATGGGACGGAGGGAGTACCACTTTCGTTTTTAACATATGACACAATTGATTATTTTAAACGTTTAACCATTTATTCTATTTTAAAAATTTATGTAATTATCGTTTGCTTTATTCTGACTTAATTTATTGTCAAATGTTTTTTAAGCCCAACTTAAATTCTTTATATCTATATAAAAGTTTTAAATAAAACGAATGATAAAATATTTATAAAAAACTCAATGACATCACATATTAAATAAACGGAGTTGGTATGAGTTGCAACTTTGAAAGGTATGCGTCTGACGTTGAGTTGAGCTTGATCGTCATCGCTACTTAAGTGCCTCACCGAGGGGCAGCAAACGTATCGATCGATCATCGCACATTTTGATCTTCCATTCCTCAATCGCCTCCTCTCCGGCCTAATTCTCCTCCACCTCCTGTGATCTAATCTCTCCCCGTGTGTGTGCTTCTCTTCTCCCAAATTAATGGCAGCTTCGTCGTCGCTAGCCAAGAATCGCGACGTGATCAGCACCACCACCTCCGCCGCCCTCGTGATCGCCGCCGCCGCCGTCGTCTACTTACTCCTGTTCCCCGCCGCGGCCACGACGGCGGCGGCGGCGCTGTCACGCGCCGGGGCGGTCGTCGCCCGCGGGCGGCGATCACCATCGTGCGCGGATGCTCGCCGCCCTGCAGTCGCCGTGGTTCCTCCGCGCCGGCGGGGGCGGCGCGTTCACGAGGGCGGCGGCGTCCTACGTCCAAATGTACGCCGCGAGACCACCTCGCGACGACGACGACGACCTCCTCGCCGCCGGCGCGGCCATGGCGGCGCTGCTAGTGGCTGTTCTCGCGGCGTCCTACATACTACTACTAGCTCAGGCCCAGTCGACGTCTCGATCGGCGGCGAGTCGAAAATGCAGGCAGTAATTAATAATTAAAATTAGTAATTAAAATCGGAGTGAGGCATCGCTGTAGTTTTAATTAACTGGGTTTATTAATTATTATTATTTTATTTTTTTACTTTTCTGTTCTGATGACGAGTAATTATATTCTGAGTGAGGTGCTTTGCTCCGCCATTTGATTTATTTACTGTACGACTTCCTTTTGTTCCGTACTTCTCTCGATCAGTCTTTTGTGCATGCATGAATCAGTTTATATGACATTAGAAAATGGCAGTAGGAAACAGGCCTGTTCACTTAGATGTAAAAAAAAAACCTTATTAAATTGGCATAGTCACTAAAATTTTGGCAACTAGCAGGATTTTTTACATAGTTACCAAAATTTGGCAGCAAACTAAAAGTAGCCATTTTTTTGGCAACTTTATCAAAATTTGGTAAGGTTGAAAATGACATCAAAGTGAACAAGCCCACAGATCCTGATCAACTGACTTTATGCAGTTTGCTGTTGTACTACTGATATGTGAGCGATCTCTCTCTGTACTTAAAAAACTAGTAAAACATTGTTATATACTCTCTCCATTCCATAATATAAGACACAACTACTTTTGTAGGTGTTCCATAATATAAGGCATGCATGCTTGCATGCAATTAACTATGACCTCTTCTCCATTAAATTATTACTTTTTTAAATCCTCCACCCTTAATATCTCTAATTATAATATCCCGGGTATTTAGCTATAGTTTTAGTCACGCTAATGACTTGATCACACTGGCTGAGAGCGATGTTGATTGAGCCATGATGCTAGCTAGGACCTATAAATATGTTGATTGTTGTTCTATTATGGATCTTAAATGATTTTTCGATCGTTTCATTGTCATTTATTTATCAAGTCATATCCATATGCATCATTGGTTTTCTGTTAGTTAGACTAAATCTGGTGAGGAGTGGAATAATTTAGTTTCGATCAAACTATAGCGTAGATTAGTTGTCACTAAGCGAGGTATACGTGCACAGTAGAAATCACAACTGAAACTATAGTAAATTATTCACAAACTATTTGGTTATAGGTTGCATGCATGCATACATATATACATACATATACAGACTGACATACATCCATGTATACACATATTCATTATAAATCTTGTACGTATGCATCTCATATATTGTGCAGATACATGGTGCTTATAAATACAAACTGAACTCATATGCTTTGCATTCAAGTTAAAAGAAGAAATTAATGTATTAATTACGAAATGTTTGTGTGATTTTCGACCGCACAATTTCTATTTAGGAGGTTACATATTTAAAGCTTTAGTAGTAGTAGCAATAAAGGAATTTTTGTGTTGTCTCAATCTACAAATTTTGCATCCAACCAAATAGGGGCACAAAAGATGTAAACTGAGCCATCTCAAGCCAAATTCCAAAATTATCCATTTTTGCATACAACTCCCTGAATTCTAGGGCAATTATTAATCGGTCCCTTAACTCTAGAGTAACCTCCAAAATTCCAAAAGCTTATAGACTAGAATGCAAAATTACTAAGTATTCCAATTTCACCAGATTTCCATTAAATTGTAAATTAGTGAAACCTCTCAAAATTAATCCACCGATCATGTCATGGTGAGGTGTCAATCAAGCTAGGAAGCAGCCACCAAACAACAAGTAGGTGAGTCACTGGTTAAGTTCCACCAAGTTAACTAGTTCAGTGTGAAACCATTCATTCCAACCAAGCAACTGTATCGTAGATACCAAGATCAGCAGTAGGCACAGCAGTAGTAGTACTAACATTTTCTACTGCAAAGAGCAGCAGCAGCAGCGGCAGATCGCCATAGTGGCAGCAACATTAGGGGTGAGTAGCAGCTATGAGGAACAACAGTACAAGCAGTAGAATCTCAACAGGAGTAAGATAGTCTTGACTAGAAATCAGTAGAGGTTAGGGAAAAAAAAGAGATATTCAACCAGAAATTGTACACCTCAACAACACCACAGCTCAACCATAGTATCCACAGTAAAGCAACTTGGTAAAGAGAAAGAGAGGATCGATATCTCAGGTGATCGGTTGATGCATGCATGCCTATATGTAGTTAATTAGATGTGAATCAATGATGGACACGGGACGTACGTACGGGGTGGTTAATCCGATCTGGACCGTCGGATCGCGGGGATCAACGGCCCAGATCATGGTGAATTGAAGTAGTGCTTGTTGAGAACTAATTAAATCAACTAATAGTTCAGCTTGTTCTTGGACCGTACATGACAGTTGCGCAGAGAAAGTTTAGAGCAATTAATTAGTCCTTTTGAGAGATAAACTCAAGGACGAGCGTACGATGATCAGAACAACTAATTAAATTAGCAACATTATCTAAAGAGATCAACTAATTAAAGATACTAGTAACTAATTTAACCGTACGTCCTATCAGGTCTAGGCACAGTGGCATGCAGAAAGGCCGTAGTAGTAGAAAGTAAAATGCTTACTGTTTCGAGGCCTTCCATTTCAGATTCTCCTGGGCGCCACTGGAACAGTCACCAGCCAGCCGGTCAAGTCTCCCGTCCTGGCCAGCTCCGAATGGGTGAAAAGACCGGGCACAATTTCCTCAGATTTGCTGTTCCAACCGCACAACACTATGCTGTGCTCAACAGCGAGGTCATCTCATGGGTCTCGTCGTCCTTCCCAGATCACATCAGCTACCCGTCGTCCTACTAGCTAGCATATGCATGCCTTTCCGGCTCACCAACATGGCACAATGATTGCAATCCTAACTATTAGTAGTAAACCACCAGCCAAGGGAAAATATATAGACACACATTGTATTCGCTCTGTTCCAAAATAAACCAATTAACCTTATAGTAAAATATGTCATGTCCCAAAATAAACCAATCTTATACTAATATGTTTTTCAAAATAAACCAACCTCCTACTAATAAGGTTAGTTTATTTTGGAACGGAGGAAAGTAGTATTTTACCCACGGTTTACCATAAAAATAAGCATGTCTTTTAGAATGCAGGAATTAATTTTTACAGTATTTTCTTCGAAACTAGTTCGCTCGAAAATTCATATACTAATTGGACATTCGATCTCATGCTGGTTTATTCCAGGAATTTACCAAGAATCAATTTGATGGTGCTATGCTACTCCTTTTGCTCTAAAATATAGCTATGACAAAATAGCTAGTACTTATACACCTAACCTGTTATAACCATCGCTAATTTAGTTTCTCTCTCTCTCCTTACTCATCGTAGAAACTCTATAAATGTTTATATTTTAGAACGGAGAAAATAACGAGTATGGAATTAGGGTTCGTTTTCAAATTTCAGGGTTAAGCTCAAGTAATAACGGCCTGTACTGCATCCGCAACCGATTCGATGGACATCATGGGACAGTGTGGTTTTTTTTTTCAACCTGCAACGGAACCTTCGGGTACAGTTGCAGCTCACTTCTCCACCAATCAATGGACATCTCCATTCGCCTTTATCTGGCTGTGTTTAGTTGGATCCAAAGTTTGGATTTTGGTTGAAATTGGAGATGATGTGACTGAAAAGTTGTGTGTGTATGACAGGTTGATGTGATGGAAAAGGACTAAAGTTTGGATCCAAACTTTGAATCTAAACACAGCCTCTATCATCGATCGATTGCACAGATGACAGATGAGACGTCGACCCACCAATTTGTGGCTTTGGCCAGTACCCAGCAGTACTACTCCCTCCATCCCATGATATAAGAGATTTTAGAGGATGTGCCATATCTTAGAACTATGAATCTGGATATGCACAGGACTGAGAGAGTCCATCCATCCCAAAAAACAAACCTGAAACTGGATGTGATATATCCCAGTATAACAAATCTGGATAGGAGTCTGTCCAGATATTTCTATCCAGATTCGTTATATTGAGATATATCACATTCGGTATTAGATTTGTTTTTGTGGGATGGAGGGAGTACTACCCATGCACTGATCACTGCACCAAACGCCTTGGCCTTCCGCGTCCGTCCCTGACTCCTCTGGCGGCAGCGCGGGACGAGGCGGTTCCGCGCCGCTGGCGAACGCCGCGTCGACCTGGCGTGGGACCTCACCCGCGCGCGCTTCCCGGGCTCAAGTTCGCCCGAGCCTTCCTTTGGGTGCAGCCGACGAGCCGCCGCCGTGCCGTGGTGCCGCCCCGCAGCCGCAGCAGCTGTGCGGCTGGAACGGCGGCGCCGGCCTCTTCTCCTCCTCTTCCTCCTCCGGTGAGTATAGATGGACGGACTACGTCGATGTCGTGCGTGCATGCATGTTGCAATCTTGGCGATTCAGTTTCGTGCATGGATCTTACGAAGGTCGGGGGAGGACGGCGATGATGGCGTGCCACGACGTCGAGATGCCATTCCTGCGGGGGATCGACGTGAACTGGCCGGCCCCAGCGGGGGAGACGACGACGGCGAGGGGGGGCAGCTGCAGCGAGGAGGACGAGGAGCCCGGCGCGACCTCCCCCAACAGCACACTCTCCAGCCGGCAGCGACGACGAGGACTCCGGCGGCGGCGGCGGATCTCGTGTACCGCGGCCGGGGCAGGGATGGGAGTAGCAGCAGCAGGAGGAGGGAGAAGAGAAGAGAGAAGAGAGAGAGGAGAAGAAAAGAGATGAAAATAAGATATGCAGCTGACATGTGGGCTCCACGTGTTTTGTTTAATTTTTTTTCTGACTAGGATGCCACGTCAGTGAAACCACCCATATATACTGTCTAGGGACCTTGAGTGAATGGTTTTGTATAGTTTAGGGGTGGAGATTTCTGGTTTTGTGGTTAAGGGGCCTTAAAAAATCTCGCTGTTAAGTTGAGGGACCTCCGGTGAACTTATTCCCTCCCCTTCCGGCCCATGAGGCGCCTTCTTCCTCTGGCACAGCGATTGCTGAATTGATGCGGCCATGGTTACTTGATTCTTGTGATGCAATGCAGAGATGGCCCTTCACACAGCATACAGTGAACTAAACACAGCTGGAAATATTTCAATACCAGCACTAATATGTTCCCCTTCCCTTTGATCCATTCATTAAAGGTAATTGCCATGTCTCTGATTGTCTTTTGGAGCTAGATTGGCACTCTCTACAGTCTATTGGCTACCCTGTTTATCTCAGATTCGCTGTCCCAATCATAAATGACTCGCACAGTACTGAGTATACACTGTATATGACATACTCCCTCTATCTCCAAATAAACCAAGTTGTACAGAATTTGACACATACTAGTATTATAAATCTGAATAGATCCTAACATAGTATAAGTACTAGATTGGTTTATTTTGCAACTAATGGTGTATGCACAATATGACACAGAGTACTGAATATACACTAACCATGGCATATAGACAATACACTCATGATGCAGCCTGCCGCAAAGAGAAATTTCAGCTTCTTGTTCCGCACTACAACTTCATTTCAATTCTGGAGTACTGAATTACTGGTACCAAGACAGAAGGCACAGTAATGCAACTCTGCCAAATTTCTCCCGTCCATATAAGAGAACAATCATGTCTGCTGCATTGGACAAAATATACAGCTATGCACACATCGAAGGCTTCGAAGCTACTATAGTGCATCTTATTTCTGCTACGAGCTTTAGATCTTAAGAAGAAAGGAAAGGCCAATTAGATGCTCCATTCATTTTCTACATCTAGACAGAGCCAAAACACTTCAGTGACCATCTTCCTTTGGCTTCTCCTTTGGAATATCCCCATTCAGTTTCTTGGGAGGTGCATCTTTTGCTGACCTGCAACAAGATCAATTTTCGTGAGGATTTGCACCATGCAGAAACATAATGTTGAAACAACTGAGAAGCATCATGTGCTATGCATTTCAAGATTTCAACCATAATTCAGTAAAAGCAGATCGCCTTGACTGTCAGATAAAAATGATGTTTTCATTCAGGACCAAGAATGTGATAATTAAAAACCTAAGGCAATTTTTGCTGCATCTTTCTAGGAATCACACTGTTTGTTTTGAGAAATAGAACTCCTGCATCACGAGCTACATGAAAGTATAAATATATAATGCTCACTCAGATACGCTTTTACAAACTTTGCAATAAACAAATTAAAATTATGTTTTCTTTTCAGACTGATTTAAATGAATTATAGCTGTCTAGCCTTCCATAAATTAAATATGCAACTAGAGAGCGCATAAATATAATCATAGTGAATTGTACAATGTAAATTTACACATACATCAATTAAAAAAAGTTGTGCATGCATTTCTAACGCAGAACAGCTGCATGATTCACTCCTCCTTGTTAAGAACTGCAAATTATACTTATTACAATCACAAGGACTGACAAATTCTTTTGTTTTTTCGAATAAGGACAAGGATTGACAAACTCGAAGTGATGGATCACAATCTAGATTCATTGCCACCTTGGTATGACAGTTCATCTCTTACAGACTCATTGCCATCTTCGGCAGCTTCTATTCAACCATTCTGTTCAAACAGTTGGCTAATTACTTTGCCTAATTAGGTGGGAAATCTTCAAGTAACATACTTTGCTAGCAAGTATCAGCCACTAACTCATCCAAATGGAGTGCAATAGACACCTCAGTCTCAGGGCAAACTTCTTCTGGCCCCCTCTGTTTATCTGCAAAACTCGGGGTTCAGAATCCTAACCCTAACTAGTAACTACTACTAAAACCCATGACTTTGTATCCAAGGCTCCAAGCAAACAATAATACTTCGAAGGGATCAAGTGCAATCGAACCTTAATTCGACTTGGCCCCTATCCCAATTCCCGTCACACTTCAAATCCACCAACCGAACAATTTCTCCCATGAATCAACGATTGCCTCAGGAATGATCAAACAGTACTATTATCCATCGAGATCGTCTAGTCCCCCACATCAGCGGCGCCTATCGAAAGCAGGGAGCAAAGAGCCGTGGATTTACCTGGACGCGGCGGAGGCGGATTCCTCCTCGAGCCAGGCACGAATCTGGCGGGCGTTGCGGCGGAACATCGCGCCGGACTTGCGGATGTCGGTGGTGAAGAGGAGCGCCGCCGCCCCCACCGCCGCCACCGTCAGCACGAAGTTGGTCAGCGCCATCTCTCTCTCTCTCTCGCTCGCTTGCGGGCGGCGGCTGCGGGTTGTGCCGGCGGCGGCGGCTGGACCGGCGAATCTATCCCGTCGATGCCGGAATTGTCCCCCCACGCAGTGTATCTGGGCCGGGCCTATGGGCCTGTATATCGCAGGCCTAAACGGGCCGCTGACCTAAGGTTTAATCCAGTATATTCTGTATTCCCTGGAATCATGAATAATCATTAGTTTAGTTTTTTTATGTAATAATGCAAATTTGCTTTCCTAAGATTTTTATAGATTTTATTATCTATAATACTGGTTTGTCTCGCTGACATATGGATCCACCCTACAATTATCTTGTTCATATGGTACTATGTGGTTTCCTCACCACCGGGGTGCCGCGATAGAAGGGCTCGATAACCCGGTCAAGTTTAATCTTTTTTATTTTAAAAAAAGGTGTTTATGAAGTTTTTTGTTTTTTCTCAGTTTACTAGGATAATTGGACTTGCCACGGAGTGCTAACCATTTCCCAAATAGGTGGTGTTCTTTTCCCCTGAAGATGAAGATTAAGTTTTAATTATTGCAAACTTGAAAAATAAATTAATATGATATTTTTAGAGCAACTTTCATATAGAAAGTTTTTG
>CM020180.1:22404633-22425767 GCA_009805545.1 Oryza longistaminata | reverse complement strand
CTACGAAACGTACCGTTTAACAGTTTGAAAAGCATGCCCACAAAATTTTAATTTTTATCCAATTCTTTTGAAAAAAGAACGGACCATAGTATTCAATGGAAATCATGCTAGACTGACAAACCGATGCGCTAATAATCTGTCAATCATGCATCATGACATAAGTACATAACGAATGCACGTATTGCACTCGACAAGTCCGGTCATGAGCTATTCAGCTCGTGGCATGCATAACCGGTTGCTTCTATAGACTAGTCATAAGGGCTAAGGCTACACGTAGACAGAAGCTTGATGATCAAATGGCGTGTAAGGTACAAACACCTGTAAAGGCTGTGTTTAGTTCCACTGAAATTTGAAAGTTTGGTTGAAATTGGTATGATGTAATAGAAAAGTCGTGTATGAAAATTTTGATGTGATGGGAAGTTTGAAAATTTGGAAAAAAACTTTGGAACTAAACAGGGCCATGTTAGTACAACTACACGCCTGCCTCCCTGGATTATACCTGCAAAATAAGCACAATTGGTGTCCTGTAATTTAATCCTACTGTACGGCTAAATTTTAGTATAGTAGAGAAAAAAAATTGCAATGTGCAGCCAACTTGGCTCAACAATATCCACCTAGCATCTATCGATCGACCAGTGTCCTCTTTTATTGTTGGGATTCTGATTAGCCCATCGCTCATCATTGATGATTTGATGATTCTTAAACAAAGAGCATTATCATCGTGCTGCTGTCCTTTTGTCTTTTGCTAAACAAGCCTCAGTTGGTATCAAGTATCAACAGAGTGATTACCGTTCAGAAGCTACCGGTTGCTATCTGCATATCGACATTTAAGTTTCAAATTTCGGGTGATTTTGATTGTGTGTGGCTTAGTGTACCTGCATACTCTTAATTACACTGCATGCTTGCCAAACTTTTATGTCCACATTGCTGCTACTATTTCACATTAATTACTAGCTCTGATTAACTTTCTATTGCACTCAAGATCCTGTGGCACCTTAAATTCTTCTAGTGTGACCATCCTAAATAGGAGTAGGGATTCATCCGGGATGGCCGTAGGCTATAGGAACAAAGACATGTTAAGTACCAACTGACACTGTAGAAGAATCTGAAACAGCAATTGTACCTTTGCGTGGATATGGTTCAGAATTTTCAGATACAGTGTGTTCAATGCTAGCTAGTACTCCGGTATAGTAGTATGGTTTGAATCACAAGATCTTTGGTGCCAATAGGACAGCGACTTAACATGGATACATCTGTGTAGACATTTGCACAGCTTGTTATAATAACATACAGTATTTGAGAAGATCAAACCAACCAGAGCCATTGGACAGTTAGAAATTCAGCATAATTTTAAGCTATCTCCAGCTCTGAATATTGATACTTTCGAAGGGTTACAGGTCACAGCAATTAGCACATCTTGTATATGTGTGTGCTCGTCCTGCTGTCGCTTAACAGCTGGGCTTACCTGACAAACCACAATTCACACGCAAAGCAGCGAGTAATCAGTCACCTAAAAACACAACCCATTTTTCCATAGCTGCAGGCCGGCCTAGACCAAATCAAACACATCAAGGACAATTGCAACGCGCCGTGCCGGCCAAAAGGTGAGAGTTCTTCAGAGTTTCAGACTGAAAACACCCTGGAATCAGCAGCCGATTCAACTGAAAACCTGGCTCCTGCTGCATGCTGTCAGATGACAGATGGACAAACGTGTATGATCGATCGATCGATCGAGCTGTTCATCAGCCATCAGGGCAAGCAGAATGGTCGATCAACAACTACCAGAGGAAAGAAGCATCGGCCAAGCCATTGGCCCAAGCTACCTTCTCCTACTTCTTCCCTTACGTATTGTCTTGCAAATTGTATTTATATTTTTTGTCCGTGTGATGCATGCTTGCCTTGCCTTCTTTCTCCGTGTGAGAAGAGCAAGGCGAGATATGGACGTCTCAACCATTTCTACCTATCATTTCTTCTTGGGTTTGCGTTCCCCATGTCGTTGGTGCGCGCTATTAATTTCAGCTCGCGATGTCTGCATATTTCCATAACATTTCAGCCATCTCTTGATCAGTTTACACTTGCTGAAGCTGTTGGGCAAACCATTTATAGAGAGGATATGATCTGTTGCATCCAAGCGTTTTCTTGGGCTGGGAGAGTGCGATGTTGGCATGGTCAATTCAAACCGGGCAAACTTATGCACTAGCTAGCAAGGTGCAGGGATATGCAAGTATGGTTTGTTTTGGTCTGATTGAGCCGTGCCAATATCACAAGCTTGCCTGGCTTAATTACATGTAGTAGTGTGAGGATATTGGATTCTTCCACATGAGCGTAGAGAATTGTCATGTGTGTATTTGTGCTCCTTTATGCGTGTTATTTCACATGCCTGCCTATTAGATTTAAGTTTCTTTATGTTGTTTCATGCCAAAGGCTTTCAGAAACATATTTTGTCTGACGGTTCAAGCCTTACAGATTTAAGTTTTGCTGGCTGGTACTAGCTGGTCAAATGGCACTAAAAAGTTTTAAAACCATGTGAATAATTTATTGAATATCATGTAGTATAGCATAAATCTTTACTTCCTGCCAAAGAAAAATCCCTCATCTGCAGCACACTAATCCTCACATGTAAGCAACCGAACAAGCCTCTGCTTCTGTTCTTCTCTCTGTTTTTCACACTGTTTTTCAGTTGAGTACTTACCTTTGATGCATGCTTTTGGCTTAATAAGATAATGTCAACTTGATGTATGATGTATCGCGTCTGGAAAAGACTAGCTAAGGTTTGATGCCTTAGATAAATGGCCAAAGCATCTGTACCTAAACCTAGATTGATATGACCTAAAACCTGCAACGAAGTTGTCTGAATGTCTGATCGAGAAAGCAATCTGAGAGCCTCTTCTGTTTTCAGATACTATAAATGCCATTGACCTGACTCTTCAGGTTGTGCTAAGCTACTACCATGTCCTCTCAAGGCCCATTTAGGAAGCCCAATCACACGGTCCAAGAAATTGCCCATTAAGGGTCTTGATGCAGAGGATGATAATGGACAGTGATCCATATGCCAAATGGATAAGGGAGCCGTATTGATTCTCTGATAAAAAAAAAATATGTCTCTTCGGAGACTTCCGAATTAAAAAATGATTAAAAAAATATCCAATGACTTGCATTTAGGCCATGTTATTTTCAGTGTAATTCACTGGATTATTGAAAAATATTATTTGCTCTATGCTTTCAAAAAAATATGTTTTTTTTTCTCAAAAGATTATCTTCTATTGTTTGTTTATACCTCTTGTTTTAATTGGGAGTTTTTGTTAAGCTTATTTCTAAGTATATCCAACAATCAAGTCGATAATTCGCTTAGTAATCTTAAATCAAACTGGGCCTTAGTCATAAAGTAGTGATTTTTGCAGAATAACAAAATCAAGTGCTTTTGCGCTGTTCAAAAAAAAAGTGCTTTTGGCATCATCATGATCCATCTTGTAGTCACTTAACAGTTACAGAATTACCGTGATGCCCTGTCTTTAGTACCTTGTTGAAAGAAGCACATGATGTACAGCAAGTTCACTCGATCGACAATCATAGTAGAGCAGTTAAGATGGAAAATTTACATCATCAACGGTCAATTCACCAATGAAGCTTTTGATAGTTTCATTTGAAGGCGATCAATGACGAAGTCCCAGAATGCTGTCTCGTGAGCTTTTCGATCATCTGTGGCTTAAAGAGAAGGTTGTCCGGGAATTCGCGATGATTACGTACTAATTTGCTACAAAAGGATAAAACAGTGCTTCTGACAACGTAATGTCTTCATCTGTTTGTCACTGAGATGAACCTGCAATGATCTTTATATACAGTTGACGCACAACGCATGATATTTGAGTAATCGAATTTGGTCTTTAAGTTTCTTTAAATGAAAAAGAATGCACAGAACTTTTGTTCTCATGTTGTTTTAGTTAACTCTTTCTAATCCTGTGTTTGATTAGTGATTGCATAGAACGCGTAGATTTGTGTGCTGCTATTTGACTACCGCAATTCGATTCGATTCAGACTCAGGTCACATCCACATTAATATTGTAATCTTGCCCACTGGTAAACTTCAACCGACCAGCACGCGTGACAGACTAATCCTGTACAGGATTGTATGTGAGGACGCACGTACTACTCGTCGGTGTAATTCTCGAGTGTAAAGTGTAATCTCCTGGAAAAATATATACTTCCATTTCTAAAATTATAGATTTCTATAGTATAATTAGCCAGCTTAAAAATATTTTTATTGAAGATAGAGATAGTACTCAATTAACATGCTTTGTGATGCGAATTGGAGAACAGAATTACTCAAACCTTAGTCGAACAGGAAAAATCCATCCCCAAAAATTCGCAATTTTGGTCCACTAGATTGCTTTTCCGATTCTGTTGCTCACAGGTATTTTTTTCTCCCAACTCCCGATTGACTCACTCTTCTTAACCAAAGTGCGCGGCAACAACCCAAACTCCGGTGAAGAGCTACAAATTAGGTCCGGAGTTGGGTGGCGTTGGGAGTGGAGGGTGGACGGGAGGTCGTTAGGCTTAGATGGATATTTTGGGAGGCGTGTCCGCACGGTGCGGCAGCAAAACGGGCCGGTGCGCGACGCTGGAGCCGTTGGGGATTGGAGAGGGCAATATGGTCATGTTGGTGGTAGAGCCATTAGCAAGCTTCTGTGCGTGGCAGATAGTGCGAGACTCCTATGGTGAGGAGGCCATTCCGGAGATGAGAAAGATGGCAAGCCGGCGGGCATCTCGCCCGCGATGCTTGAGGAGCGGAGGAGGCCAGGGGCCTCACCGGTGTCTTGGCGCCTTTTTAGTCAGCCGGAGAGGCTGCGTCCGCTAGTGATACAACAGCACATGACGGAGTCGGAGAAATGGAGAGGAAGATTTTCTTAGGGGCCCTGTTGATTAGCTTAGATATTATAATCTGGATTATTAGAAGAAGCTGAAAACAAACAAGTAATTATTATGCTAGATTATTAATAATCTATAAGCCGAGATTACTATAGACCAATAGTCTGCCTCTAGAGGAGCTTTCCAGATATTGGTGGTACTAAAAAACCCACTACCCCTTAGAGGCGTCTATAGTATCCAGAGAGAACAACAACTCGTAGCTTATTTATGTCAGCTTATTATAATCTCAAGCTAGAGTTAAATCTGATTTAACTAATCCAGAATACAATAATGCTTAAGCTGAAAACAGAACAGGGCTTTAGTTGCCCTACAAGAATCTTTTAACAGTAATCGGCATGGTTAGAATTTACAAAATTTACTATGGGTTACAATAGTATATTAGACGTTCATTGAAGTAAATTTAACCAATATTAGGTTGGTGTGTCCCCTCACAAACAACAAACAATAATAATAATAAATAATATAATAATATAATGAATAATAAATAATAATAAACGCAATTATTGAGCTAATCGACCATACCTCTCGTAGATCAGATGCTGGTATCATATCCATAACAACGAACAATAACTTGAACACAACACGTGATCAGATCGTGGAGAAGATCTGAGGCCGTTCGTTGCTGTTGAATCCAGCCATCCGAGGGGTCTAACGAGTGGAACGACACTCCGCATCGACGACGCCAGCGGTCCCGCTCGAACCTCCCGCGCATTGTACTCCACCCGGCGCCGCCGGCGCAGCCAGCCCGGCGCCGCGGTGACGGCCCGTACAGCTTGTCCAGCACCCACCCCTCCGACGTCGACCCTCCCCCCGCCTCGCCGGCGAACACCCCACGCCCGCCCGTTGCAGTTACACAGCCACTTCCCGAACTCGAGGAGCGCGCCGCCGTTGTCGCCGGCCGCCGCCCCGTTATCATTGCCTCTGGCACCGCGACTATCCCCCCGCGGCGGCGATGTCGGCGCCGGAGAGTGCAGGTGGCAAAGGTCGAGGACGAGGATCGCCTTCCTCGGTTCTCGCCTGGCGCAGGGCGAGGTCGTGCTACGTGCAGCGAAGTATGCGGACGCGGCGGTCGCCGCCGTGTGGAGGGGAGGAAGAGCCGTGCCGGCGCGGACGACGTGGGCTCGCGGCGGGCGGTCGGGGAGGCAGGAAAGGCCAGGCGTCGCGTCGCACGGGCAGGAGCGTGGAGCGCGACGAGGCCACCGGACGCTCGCGCGCACCGCCAACGCACCACGCACGTGGCGCTAGCTCCGCCCCGCGCCCTCTCCTCCCCTGCCGCCGCCCCGGTCTTCAACCGGCGCCGGCCGGCGCATCAATCTCTGAATAAGTGGAAGGGATGTTATATTCACGAGGTATTGATTAAGCTAGCTAGGAGGCGGGTTTAATTAGGGTTTGAGTCGTCGTCATTATCTGAGACGATCGTGAAGAGTTTGTTATATGTACGATGCGTGATGTGCATCGCATGCAGGGTGAGTCAGTGTGTGAAACGAACCCTGAAACGTGGTGTTAGGGGCAGCAGTCGCTTATCTGGCCAATTTTACCGCCTGCGGCCGAGGCTTGCGCGCTTTCACTCGGATGGGCCGCGAGGAGAGAGCTTGCTCTTGTGGGCCTTGGCCTTAAGCGGGGCTGATCCGGTGGAGAGAATAGCTGGAGCCGTTTGAAGCGCTGCGAATTGCGCTGTCCCCTATTCTAACTTCCTACGGTTTATTTCTCCTCTGAAGAACAAATTCAGATAAAAACTGCGGATACGATTAGGATTCATAAAAAGGTAGCCTTAGGCCTTTGCTGCTCGTACATGTAATTGCCTTCTTGCATACTCTAGCACACGCTTTATACACCTGTGATGTTGATTCATGGGCTCAATGGGGTATCTACACAAAAACCTAGCATTCGAATTCAAGAGCACCCCCCTATCACATAGCTACACTCCAAGCAGCACGGGCGACACCGCGTCACAGCATCCATCATTTTTCAGTCACATCTTAAGCAGCACGCAGCTCTAAACACACGTAGAAGCGCTAATTAACACAAGAGTACACAGGACAGATTCACACACCACAAGTTCACATTACTAAGCTTAATTAAGCACAAAACAACGACAACCACGCTCCGGCGACGATCGACGGCGCGAGAGGGACCGCGTAGTAGGGATCTAGGCCCCTGACGTTGCCGTTGCGGTTTTTAAGGGCAGATGGTCGAGCGTGGCGCCGGTGGTGCACGTGGCCTGGGCGCAGCGACCTCCGCCGTGCGGCGCCACACCATCACTGGTGTAGTCCCGCACTGCTGCCGTGGCGCGCAGCTTGTTGCTGGCGTGGGCGTAGTACCTCCCCTGCGCACCCACGACGCACACCTCCGGGGGCGGCGCGGTCGTAGCTCGCCCACCCCTGGTTCTCGCCGTCGTAGGGCTCCCCCTCATGTCCGCGAACCCGCCCCACCGCCCCCTGCCCGCCCGCTGCTGCTGCTGCTGCGACGTGTCGTCCTCGGCCGCCCGCCGCCGCCAGGTCGCCGCTCCACCGCCGAGCGGCGCCACCCCGACCGCCGCCCCGCGCCTGCGTGCGGGCGCCAGGAAACCGCTCCGCCGCCGCCGCCGACGTACAGTAAAAACGACCGATCGTCGCGCTGGGCTGCGCCGCCACCCCGCCCGCCCCCGCCCCACGAGAACGCGCGCGGCGCCGCACGCCGCCGGCGGCGCCGCCGCCCACAGCGCGAGGACGAGCACGGCCGGCGGCCACGCGCTGCACTGGACGGACCGTACGCGCCGCCGGCATGGTCGAGTCTGATAGGTGACTGAGTAATGGCACTGAAAGAACGTGAAGCTGAGAACTGATGAAGTGAAGCGATTGTTCTAGCGAGTAAGAAAGCCTCAGCACGCCGCGAACCGGCAGCGATGGTCGACTTGCGATGTCCGCCGCCGTGACGCTGTGAGTCCGTCGGATTCCCTCACGATCTCTTCGGAACAAATAAACCCATGTTGGTGTCCTATCATAAGAAAATGGTTACCGTTACATGAAAATAACATCCCGGTCTCTTCACTCTTTCATTGTATCTATTGATATTTTTTTTACTATGCTTGTTATCCTGGTCGGATTGAATCTCGGCTTAACCGAACAGAACAAGTGGAGCGTGGAGTGGCGTTGGGATCTGGCGAGTTTCGGGGGATTCTGTTTGGCGAGATATCCCCGCTGATGCGCATTTGCTGATTTTTTGTGTCTCACCACGGATCCAGATCAACTTGGGTAGTAAGTATGGCATCCATTGAAGGTTGCTGGTCATCTTCCAAGTGAGATGGTCACTGGAGGCACAGCTTTGGCATCTCGACCAGAGAGCAGAGGAGCTGCAGAATCAAAGTAGTACGGACTGATGGGTTTAATTATCTATGCGTTGATTATACTTGATTGATCAGCAATGACCCAATGACAATGGGTTTTGTTGTAACAGTTACGCTGCCACACACTACTCTTGCAGATAGGGAAAGAAACAAGATACCATCAACCAACAGACACTGCCACGTAATCAGTTCATTATGGAAAATAACCAAACTCTAAGGCCGAATCAAAACAAAAATGGCAAGAAACAGCAGCACGGCTCATATATTATAGGTGACTGAATAAAACATTTGTTAGATATAATATACAGCAATGTGTTTTGACTGAATCCATCGTAATACGGCGTGATCTCACAGTTATACTTCCACCAACGGCCCAACCATTTGCCAGATCTGCCCTCATATAAAGGATAAATAATTGGAAAAAATATGCGCCTTGATGCTCCTACACAATCTGACCTTGTTATACACAAGTGAGTATTCAGTTAGAATATTTGTAGATTTTCATAATCTCATTCTTTACATCTTCAAAGTTGTAAGCTCATAGCAGGAAAAGTAATTTTGGGTGGGAATGCGTATTATCTCTGTCACGACTGCACACGGTCCGTCCATATATGATTTTCACCTCCATTGTAATAAACAAGACATTTATCGTGGCTGTGGCCACGCCTAATACAGTAAAGTTCAAATAAAGTGTATATCAATTTCTGTTTGATTTGGCCCTGTAAAAAAAACAAGTCGCATGACCAGTAATATATTAGTTATTATTTTGCAGTTCTCTAAGTATAGAGTGATGTATGCTCAAGGCAAAGACTACTGCTGTAGAGCATATTGCAAAGGCAGTACATGTGCAGTCGGTGTGATGATGATAATTATTTTGCACTCAAGTTTTTTAATCATACTTGCTCGACTAGCGCTTGCCACGACCTTTCCAGTAGAATAGACAAATCTAAGCTGCCTACTTGATCGTACTGATGTCGATTGATTCCAGACAGCCCAAATAGAAATACTCTAGCAGCAAATTAATCTGCGATCCACCGCTTGAATTCTGATCACTAATGAAAGATTAGGGCATTTAGTTTCTCCGTAAAGCAAAATTAGGAATTAACTCGTGGATAATAAGAAAAAGACCAGCAAAGGGGTTACGAGAACTCATGCGCGCAGATCCGTTTCTTTAACTTTCTAGAGTGTCACGTGTTGCAGTTGCCTCGGCAGACGCTATGTGTTCTCGGCGTCCAGGTTAGGCACCGCAAAGGCGCCGTCCCCATGAAAACAACAGGGAATCGCTACAGACCACAAACAACCGCTATTAATACCGAAACTCTAATGCGCGATTGATCGCTACGTGATCGGGTAGCGATCGCCCACCCCTCCCCCCTCTCGTTCACGTCCTTTTTTTTTAAGCCCTGCATTACTTTTCTATACTTTTTAGTAAATTTATGCCCACCTTAAATTTTATACACCTTAAAGTTTATAGACCCAAAGTTATAAATCAAAAGTTTTATATATCCGATTCCAAAAGTTTAAATTTGAATTCAAAATATTATTAGTATTTCTATACATCTAAAGGTTTATAGACCGCAAAGTTTATAATCAAAAGTTTTATATACCGATTCAAATTTGAATTTGAAATATATCGATTCAAATTTGAATTTGGGAATTCAAAATATTTTCTTTATATATAGTATTTGTTTCATCTAAAGTTTATACACCTAAATGTTTATAGACCCCAAAGTTTATAAATCAAAAGTTTACTACCACAAATTCAAATTTGAATTATATCCGATTCAATTTGAATTTGAATTCCAAATATTTTTATATATAGTATTTTCTATACATCTAAAGTTTATACACCTAAAATTTATAAACCCCCAAAGTTTAGAAAAGTCAAAAAGTTTACAATACCCGATTCAATCTTGGATTTTGAATTCAAATATTAGTTTATAGACCAAAGGGTTTATAAGTCAAAAATTTAATAAACCATTTCAATTCTGAATTTAAATTTAATATTTATTGCATGTAGTTAGAAGGATGAAAAAGGAAAGGATGGAGGGGGAGGGAGGCCAGCGACATATAGGGCGAGCATCCGCCATTAGGCCATTACCCTATTAATACTTATAATTTAATGTCCTAGGATGCTTAGACAAAAAAAAATGTTTCTTATCCTGCTCAGATCTAAAAATAAAAAGGACAGAATCGCAAAACAAGAAGTTCGGTGCATCCCTTACATAGCCCAAACACACTACCAACGGACAAACCACACGAAGTAAAATTGTCACGGTTGCATTGATTGAACATCAAATTGAACATATCTCAACTGCATCAGAACTCAATCACATGCTACCAATGCGATGATAATGAAGGAAGTCCAGACATTAAGCGCATCAACTGATAACACATTATGCAGCCAGCGCACCACGCCACTACACGTAATGTCAGGTAACTTCCGATGCCATACTACAAGACAAATCGTAACATAATAACAGAAGAGTTAACCAGAGTACCGATACAGCACATTACACCCTAAGGAGGATTAAGGACTCGGATCTCAATCAGTTCATAGTCCCTGCCTAAAATACGGGATAGGCATGTGTTGCTTCACCAAGAGCCAAGGCGGGGGAGGAGGGCGGATCACGGCGCAGCCTATGCGGTGCATCCACCTTGACCAGCGTGTTAACCTCGGCGGCCTCCGGGGTAGCTGCGTAATACTGAAGCCAGTCTTTGGCCGGCAGCGAGCGCCTGCCACAATTTACTGGACGCAATAAGCTTCTGTAGTCATCAAGCATCGCGGAACGAGTTCCTGTTCCAGCAGAGAAGATAGAGTTGGCCGCTTTGCTCACCATCCGACATCGGAATGGCCAAGATATCCCGGGCCATCCTTGCAGAGAGTAGGGGAACTTGAGAGTGTTGAGGCTTCCACCCAGTTTTCAGGGAATGTCAAATTCCTGGGATGCCGGACGGTGCAGACGGACGTCATCCAGGTACTGTTTTCCCAGTTCAGATTTTGTTGGCTGAGGCTTGTAGCCTATCTCAGGAAAACGGTACATATCAAAGTCCAAAGTCCATCGCCGGGTCGAAGGCAGCAGCTTTGCCTGTGAGTACCATTCTCAGCTAGCAAGTGTGCCATTGGATTACCTCCCCTTGCTCAACATAAGCCGAGGGTGGTCAAGCGGAGGGGGTGTGCCAACATACTCCTTGTGAAAGGCTCAATGAACAGCATTCATCAACCACGCTTAAACATACTTTGCAGCTTCAACACCATAAAATTTTTCGAGTAGCCTGCAACTCAACAAGCTTCATCTTGAAGCGCGGATCCATCAACAACAGCAATATTGACTTATAGTTATGTGAATTTTTTACTGCATATATATGTATATATTATTTTTCAATGACAAATTAACACGCATACTTGCATAGGAGCTCTACTTTGTGAAAGTATGGCCCAAAATGAATATATCGTTTATTAGAGTATGTGTTAAGTTGCATTGATATTTGAGTACAGTGGATGCATCTTTGTTGTGTGCGACGCACAATGATGCACACTCATTTGCGTCTTTTATGTAATGGATCCAGGAAAAAAAATGATCTTCAACATAGAAAACACAATAATATTATCTTCATCCAACTAAAACTATTAAACTACAACTACTTATCCAGTTGTATAGCTCGAAATAAAGGCTTTATGAAAGGGGGATTAAAAAAAATCTGTTAGTCAATGTTAACGTTATTAGTTATAAAGAAGAACGAGTTATATATTACATATTGATCTCTGTAATAAATGAAGGAATCAAAATGAATTCTGTACATATATATATCTTCCCAGCTAAAAGTTCTAAAGAAAACTATGTATTTTCCTGAAGTACAAAGTGAACTAATCCAAGCAAATTATGCTCCGTTAATCACCTAATCAAGTGGCTCGAGCCATCGCTGCCAATGCTTAGGCTAGCTAGCTGCTCCAAAAAAAAAAAGAAAAAAAAGAAAAAAAGGACTGAATCAATATTCAGGAACAGTTCGTCGTCGTCTTCTTGTAGCTATCTAAGCTAGCAGCAGTGCGTGCGCGGGTTGCCCCTCGATTTCGCGCCGCCGAGCATCTCCGTCACCATGCCGATCACGGCGCCGCCGTCTGCCTGCTGCAGCAGCGGCCTCGCCGCCGCCGCGCCGCCGACGAGGACGCTCATGACCTGCACCAAGAACAGCAGCAGCAGCGCCACCTTCGCCATCGTCGCCGCCGCCATTATCGTCGTCAGGCTATGATCGTAATTAGCTTCAATTTGGAGTGCTGAGCTGAGCATCGGAGCAATGGATCGAGCTTGGAGAGAACTCTGCCATGGCGTGCTCGTTTATATATAGACGATGCATACTTTGGAATTTGGATGGATATGGTCGGTGTGTGCGCACTGTCTGCATGCATGGTTTGAACTTTGAAGTCTTCTTCTGTGGCGTCCATTCAATTCTTGGCTGCGTACTGCTTTTTATTATGGTTGAGATTAGGCCTAGTTTCTGATCTCGTTTGTTTATGGCTGCACACACACGGTTCAAACTTCAAACGCGCGCAGAGAAAAGAAAGGGAGGATTAATATTCAGTTTTGCAGGACTCGTTCAAATCTGAATTAATCTCGCTCCACTGATCGATCAGAG
Organism: Oryza longistaminata; assembly: GCA_009805545.1. Lineage (NCBI taxonomy): Eukaryota > Viridiplantae > Streptophyta > Magnoliopsida > Poales > Poaceae > Oryza > Oryza longistaminata. The sequence continues at coordinate 22,412,881 of CM020180.1, read as the reverse complement.
TCATTTATATGCGTTTTTGTCTCCCACGAGGAACGATTTTCTTTTTTTTTTTTTTGGGCGCGTCCGACACATTTCAACTTGTTGAACAGTTCGTGCTTGTAGCTTGTAGAGTTGTAGGACTGGTAAGCAGAGCACGCAGCAATCTGGGCAGAGTCAACTGGATTATTCCCTCCGGTAAAGGTTTTAAAATATTAATCATGTTTTTCTAAAAAAAAATTTAAATCATATGTTTAATCATAAAATAAATTATAACAAAATAAATACTACCTCTGTTTTTTTAATATATAACACCGTTGACTTCTCTATATACGTCTGACTATATATTCGTCTTATTAAATCTATTAATTTAATTATTATTTATTTTATTTTGACTTGATTTTATCTTCAAATGTTTTTTAATCATGAACTAATCTTTTTATATTTATATAGAATTTAGGGTAAATTGCACCCACGGTGCATCAAGTTGGCAGGTCGGTGCAATTTGATACAAGAACTTGAGAAATGAGCGTTTTAGTGCAACAACTTAGCATATAATTGCAATTAATTTTGTACCAGAACTTTATAAGTGATCGCATAAATGCAACAACTTGTAAGATATGTACGATTTTGATATAATAAGTTAAGAAGTTATGAGACAACTTAATTATTTGGAACACTTTTTTATACATATTCAATTTCTAAGTAATTTTGATAATATACTAACGTGGATTTGTATATAAGCATATTTATATTTTTATCTTAATAATTAATAACTGAAAGTCAATTAAATTGGATGTAGAAATTATTATATTTCGGTTGAGATTTGGGAAGGTGAAGAAAACAAAAATTCTTAAAGGCAATTGGATGTGCGGTATGATTATTAAAGATTAAGTTCAATATTATAAGGTAATATCCGTAGGATTGCTATGTAATAGCATATTGATATCGTGAAAAAAAAAACTCACCAAGCATATGCTTAGCTAAGTTGATGTGCACCAAAATACTAAATTGTCAAGTTATTATGCTAGAATGCACCCACTTGTCAAGTAGTTACACTCGAACGCTTAATTCTCAAATTCTTGCACTATATCGCACCCACCTGCCAAGTTGGTGTACCGTAGGTGCAATTTACTCTAGAATTTATTAATAAGAGTAATGGTCAAGGGAGTCATATTAAAAAAAGGTAGTAATAATTACGTAATATTTTAATATGTACATTTAAAAATCAACGGTTTTATATATTAAAAAATTGGGGAGTGTACTACGCAATAGGGCTTTGTACCATTCGAATCAAAAGGTAAAATTCAACTTGAGGGCAACAGAATTTCAGGCGAATTTACCAACATTTATTTTTAAAAGATAAATCCAACCTTTAAATTAGGAGTGGCAACTTAACTTGAGATCTCAGGAGCATCAGCACGCACCTTTATCCTTCATCCCTATAAAAAATGATTCAGTACAAGCTACTCCCTCCGTCCCATAATATAAGGGATTTTAAGTTTTTACTTGTATCGTTTGACCACTCGTCTTATTCAAAATTTTTTAAAATTATTATTTATTTTATTTGTGACTTACTTTATTATCTACAGTATCTTAAGCACAACTTTTCGTTTTTTATATTTGCAAAAAAAAATTGAATAAGACAAGTGGTCAAACGTTACAAGCAAAAACTCAAAATCACTTATATTGTGGGACGGAGGGAGTACAGGCTAAAGTCTCACTCGATCGACAAATATAGAGCAGAAGAAGACAGACTATGGGTCTGAAAAAACTGATGAGTTTCATGAAGGCGATCATGATGAAGTCCCAAATGCTGTATCGTTAGCTTTTTTATCAGTGTGGCTGAAAGAGAAGTTGTCCGGGAATCGCGATGATACGTACCAATTTGCTACAAAAGGATAAAACAGTGCTTCTGACAACAATGGCGTCTTCACTGTCTGTGCACTGTAGATGAACCTGCATGATCATTTGTATATATACAGTTTGACGCATCAACGCATGGATATTTGAGTAATCGAATCTTGAGGCTTTAAGTTTCTTTTAATGGAAAAAGAATGCAAAACTTTTGTGGCCAGTGGTTTTTAATTAAGCTCTTTCTAGCTAATCCTGTGTTTGATAGTGATATGCATAGAACGGTAGATCTTGTTGCTGTATTTGACACCGCAATTCGATTCGATTTCCAGACGCAGGTCACATCTCACATTAATATGTGTAATCTTGCCCACTGTATAATCTTCAACCGATCCATGCACGGCGTAAAAAGACTAATCCTGTACTCCCTCCGTACTCGTAAAGAAAGTCGTTTAAGACAATGTTTAAGTCAAAACTTGGAAATATAAATCATGAATAACTCTTAAGTTGTTAAGTTTGAAGATGTAAAAATTATATGAATAGATTTGTCTTGAAAAATAATTTCATAAAAATATACATATATCACTTTTCAATAAATATTTTTATAGAAACAAGTAGTCAAAGTTGTGTTTTAGAGACTGTGTCACTGTCCTAAACGACTTTCTTTATGAGTATGGAGGGAGTACAAGGTTCAGTGATTGGACACACGTACCTACTCATCGGTGATATTTTCTTCGAGTGTAAATGTGTAATCTCCTTGAAAAATATACTCCCCTTTTAAAATATAGTATTTCTAATGTTTATATTTTGAGATAGAGATAGTATTCAATTAACATATTTTGTGAGTGCGAATTGAAGTAACAAAATTGCTAAACCTTATATCGACAGAAAATCCATCCTCAAATCTTGTAGATTTTGATCCATTAGATGTGCTTCATGATTCGTGCTCCGGGTACTTATTATCTAACTCAGGTGACTTATCTTTTTCTCCAGCGCTGGCAACAACCCCAAACTCTGTCGGAGGGCCGGCGAATTATGGTCCCGGGTTAGGGTGGGATGGGGAGGCCGCCGAGCTTAGAAGGATGATCGTGGGAGGCGGGGGCACAATAGGCGGGTGGGTAGCAAAATAGGCGGGTGGCGACGCTGAAGCCGTTGAGATGGAAGAGGGCAACCGACCGCATTGGTGGCGGGGGCACAGCAAGCTTGCATGTGGCTGGTGGTGGCAGATCCAGCGGTGAGGAGCCACCGGAGATGAGAAAGATGGTAGGGCGGGGGCATCTCGTTGCCGATGGCTCGAGGAGGGAGGAGAGGGTTAGGGGGGGCTCGCCAGCGTTGTTGACGCCTTCCGGTTAGCCGACGAGGCCAGGTGGCGGCGGCGGACGCGCACGGATTGCGTTCACGCTAGTCAACAGCAGCGGCACGAGGGGAGTTGAGAGAAAGGTACGAGGAGATTTCAAGGATTTGGTTGCCGTAAGTCTTAAAACAATTGGGTGGTTCCGAATTTACAAAATTTCTACGACATGGCTTAAATGATATATAAAGCCGCCGGCGCCGCCCACATCGCGAGCGCGGCGAGGACGAAGCACGGCGCGGCCATCCGCTGCCACCGAGACGACGCCGCCGCCGCCATGGCGAGATCTGGAGTAGGTGAGCTGAGTAATGGCCACTGAAGAAGTGAGCGAGAACTGATGAAGTGAACGCGATTGTCTCTAGCGAGTTAAGAAGCCTCAGCTACGAGCGAACCGGCAGCGATGGCGACTTGCGCTGCCGCCGCCTGTGACGCTGTGAGCCCTCGGATCCCTCACGATCTCTTGGAACTAATCCGGATGTTTTGTCGTCCCTATCATAAGTAAATTGGTTGCCGGTCCAGATTAAATCTCGGTCTCTCACTCTTTCATTGTATCTATCTTAAATTTTTTTACTATACTTGTTATTCCTAGTCTGGATTGAATCCGGGCGTAACCGAACAGACCAAGCGGAGCGTGGAGTGGCCGTTGGATCTGGCGAGTTTCGGGGGATTTGTTTGGCGAGATATCCCCGCTGATGCGATTTGCTTGTTTTTGTGTCTCAAATCTCAGGATCCAGATCAACTTGTATGGCATGGCATCCATGTGAGGTTGCTGGTCACCAAGTGAGATGCACTGGAGCGCAGCTTTGGGGTCTGGACAGAGAGCAGAGGAGCACAGGATCAAGTGTACGGACTGATGGGGTTTACCGTTTAATTATCTATGGTTGATTATACTTGATTGATCAGCAATGATCCCAATGACTATGGGTTTTGTTTGTACAGTTTACTGCTGCAACAACTACTCTTGCTAGATAAAGAACAAAGATACCATCATACCAACAGACACTGCACGTAATCAGTCATATGAAATAACCAACCCTTAAGGCCGAATCAAACAAAATGCAAGAAACAGCATGCAACGGCAGTATAAGTGGAAGGGATGTTATATCACGAGTGTATGATTAAGCTAGCTAGGAGGGGTTTAATTAGGGTTTGAGTCGTCGCCGTCGTCGTCATATCTGAGACGAATCGTTGAAGAGTTTGTTATATTACGATGCGTTGATGTGCATGCATGCAGGTGCAGTGGTGTAACGAACTCCTGAAGGTGTGTGTGTAGGCAGCAGTGCTTATCTGGCCAATTTTACCGTGAGCCGTAGCCTTGCCGTTGATGTCATCACGCTGCATGCCGACGCAGACGCCGCCGGCATCGGCGCGCCGAGGCTTGCGCGTTTCGTCGATGGGCCGCGAGGAGAGCTGCTCTTGTGGGCCTTCGGCCTTAAGCGGGGCTGGTCCGGTGGAGAATAGCTGGGCCGTTGGTGATAGGCGCTTGCGGCTTGCCCCTACTACCTACCCTCTTTACGCTTATTTTCTTTATTTTTGTTTTGAATTGTATAAGTCGAATTTTAACTTGCATGTTTGCGAAAAGATATATTATATATTGATCTATCTTAATAATTTTTTTAAATACCATGCATAAAACGAAGGGATGTTCACTCGAGGAATAAAAATCTACTTTCTTCTCTAAAGACAAATTTTCAGATATACTGCAGTGCAGATACGGATTAGGATTCATAAAAAGGTAGCCTTAGCCTTTGCTCTCGTAACATTAATGCTTCTTGCATAGCTTAGCACAGCTTTATACACCTGTGATTGTGATTCATGGCTCATGGGTGGATCTACACAAACCTAGCATTCGAATTCAAGAGCCATATCACATTCAAGCTACACTCCAAGAAGCACGTGCTGACACGCGCGTCACAGCATCCATTTTCAGTCCAAATCTTAAGCACGCACGCAGCTCTAAACATCACGTAGGCGTAATAACACAGACAAGATCACACAACAACACAGTCACACCTGAGTTTCGCGATCTTTGCCTCTTCCTCAGCTGTAGCTTCTCGAACCACTACTGTCAGTCTGCACCTCGGTCTCACCATGACGCCACACCGCCCTTTGGCATGATAGGACAACCTCTTCAGGTAAAGTCCTTTCCCCACAAAAGCCTCTTCTGTGGTATCAAAGTTAAGTGGAAAGAAAGGAATGAGATTGAAACCATTACGAATGACTATTGGAGGGACTAAGGGGGAGATGGATGTTGTCTTAAGGTCTTACCCACAATAAGTTTATCAGGATCCAGTCCGTGATTGTGAGCTGCATTGGCACGAGCAGAATGAATCACCTGCAGTGGTTGATAGAAAGGAATGATCATGAAAAATATAAATGATCACAACTGACCCTATCTACCACAAGGAGCAGTTGCAGGACAAAATTTGTTAACTACAGAACCTGATATACAGTTTTCGCAGCCCTTTTAACTGTCACTTGCAACTGCAACAGGGCATCTTCCACACGCATTCCTCGAACCAACTTTGCTACCAGATTCACCTTCTTGGGGCTCTAAAACAGCCAAAAAGTGAAAATAGAGAGATGAGCATCTATTGATGATAGTAGTAAAAGAATATGTGCACTAAACAAGCTAAAGAAAGTCTGTGCTACACTACTATCTCGACATATTGATAACCTACATGAACATATGCTTACTCTAATCAAGCAGGATAATAACTAGGAAACAGCTCAGTGAACACTACAATTGTACCAACTATATAACATTAAGTTATGAATGAGATGCTAAAAACATATACTAAACAATACCTGCAGCTTCTAAAAAAGGGGCACCAGACATTGAAATGTTGCTGCTTTCATTATGTTACTTTTAAATGTGCTTTGCCACTAACCATTGAAAGTCTCATTTAAACATGTTAGAGGATGCATAAAAGAGGTTAATGCAGCAAAGGCATGACACGCTGCACGTTCAAACTTTCACTGCTGGCGACAGCATATGTAATCACTTTAGGGGGAAATATAGTTAGTATTTCATTGTTCTTCACCTGCTTGATATCCTTCTTGATGGCTTGGACCTTCAGCCGCTTAACAACTGCCCCCTTTTTGTCAGTTTGTTCTCCATCACCAAGAGGAGGTGTCAAAGGAGAAGAAACAGGAACCATAGCATCATCTGCAGCAAGCAGGTTCCTTGTGGTAGATATTCCCTACAGAAAAAAATGCCAAATAACCATGTAAATAAGAGTGTGACCGAAGTTCAGTTAATTTAATTTTCTGTCAAACACGGAACAAGCAAAATATATTCCATTACAAAGCAACGCAATGCGATCATATATTCATGTGGCTCCAATATGGAACAGACACAAAATTACTTATAGAAGTGCTCTTCAAAATTCAATCAGTGTCATACATAGGCAATTGCAAAAGAAATGATTTAGTTCTAACAGGAAATCAACTTGTAGAGATAAGAAATATAAAAGCAAAAGAAGATGAAGTAGCATGGCCACATGGGGAAGAGTGCATTACAGCATTGCGGATCAGCTGATGAAAGTTCAGCGGGACTCCCCTGGAGGCAAAAGCTTGTGCCCTCAAAAGGTTTGTATATTGGCCTACATGGTGGCAGTCATTGTTAGCACGTAGCGCGAATATCCAGACCAAAATGTTCTCACTATACTAATTACTGAAATAAAGACAAGAGCTTTAAACAAAATGAAATTATGCATTCAGCCATTCCCCCCAAACACAGTCTTGATAGCAGGACATATCATTTCAAATTATATCAGAGCTTATAAAAAAAAACTGATAGTACCAAAACTACAAATACCAAATCCGGAGCGTGACTGATAAAAAACATGTACTGAAGGGTGTAATAACAACTGAATCCAAAATTAATACTAGAGTATAACAGAAACAGAAACATTCTTATCAACATCAACTATAAATCACCTAAAGTCTGTACTTCGGATCATGTAGTAAGTTTAAAACTAAATGAAGGCGAGCTAGAGAAAAAGGGGAACGCACCCAAGCCAAACGGAGCATTCACGCCGCCACTGCTGCCGCTATAGCTGGCCGCGAACACACGTCCGTCCTGCTTCGCCGCTGCCTCCGCCGCCGCGCTGAGCCGGCGAAGAACGGCACGAGCGCCACCCGCCGCCCGCCAGCCCACCATGGCCGAAGAACCTGCGACAACGTCCACACCCACCACAAAATGTAACGAAAAAAGAAGGGAAAAAAAAGATGCGTCGGGATACTAGGGGTGAGAATAAACAGGCTACCTGATCTCCTCCTCGGGCGCTTTCAGCTCCCGGAGAGAGGGGGGGATACGGCGGCTGCGGCGGAGAAGGGAGGGAGGAGACGGCGGCGGCGGCGTGGGTTTTGGGGGGAGTCGGTGGATCAGCGGGCGGCGACAGGGCGAGTAGGCTGTGCTATCATGGGCCTGGAAAACGGTTTGTTGGGCCTTGTTACCATATTACAATTTACAATTAATTTTACGGATAAAATATATCAATATTTTTATATAAAACAAACATGTCATCAAAATATATTCAGTATTATCCATTTAATTAAACTGATTTAGTGTTGTAAATGTTCTAAACTTGGTCAGATTTTAAAAGGTTTCACTTTTAAAGAAAAATCAAACGATTTATAATATGTAGGCCCTCTTTGTTTAGGCTTAGGTTTATTGGCCTAGACTTTTAAGTCAGCTTATTGGCTTATATGATTTATAAGCCGGTGGATTTAATGTCCTAAGTTTAGTGGTTGAGTCATGCATCTACCTCACATAAGCCAAAAAAGCTTCTCCAACATAACTTTTGGCTTAATAGTGTTAGAGTGGCTTATGGCTTCAAAAAAGCCAAACGGAAAAGTTGCTTGTTTGTTTAGGCCTAGACTTTTCGACTTATAAGTTGGCTTATAAGCCTAAACAAAGAGGGCCTAAGCACACCGGCACCCACCATCCTGGGCACAAGTGTTGCAGCCACTTAGCCATTTACCTAGTCACCCACAGCGTTGAACGCCAGCACCACCAGATCGCTATCGCCCCTGTCCAACACCACGTTCATCATCGGCTCA
>CM020180.1:22393329-22403593 GCA_009805545.1 Oryza longistaminata | reverse complement strand
CGGCCGCCCGCTCGCCAACCCCTCCTCGGCCGCCGCCGACCTCGACGCGCGGCTGGCCGGCGCGAGGCGATCCATGGGAGGTGAGAGCCCAGCTCCCCCTCATCATCTGCCCTTGTGTCCGTTGACGGGTGTGGTTCCCTTTGGATGATGCTCACTGATTCGAGAATCGTATAGGTGCACGGATTGGTTGATAAAGCGTGTTCTGTTATTTCGAGAGTTGATTACGTTTGCTATGGCGGGTTGTTGTCGGTGTTAGGCTGACAAGAAAGAGGAGGAGGGGGGATTCTTTGCAGCATTTAGTGCAGATCATTTCATTTTGTTGGTAGAGAGAATTGTGGCTGGGTTCTGTTACCTTGTATTATATCCCACCATGTACGATTTACTTCGTTTTACCGCAAGATGCGCGCCATTTGGTTATTTAATTTCAATTGGAATGTAGCGGAGAATGGCTACGTGGAAATCATAGCATAATTTAGCACTAACCAATCCCCATGCCTGTCTCGTGGTCGGTCGGTTTTGAATTATTAAAAATGGCTGAGGCTGAGGCAAGTAAGGTTGAACTGTTTTGTTCCTGTGTGATGGAAGCGTTTCAGGATCACTAACCTATCCTCTCCATTGCGGGAGCCATGTTAAAGTTGTGTGGTCGACTGAAATGAAATGCCCCTACAGTTTTTTGCAACGTACAGCAAAAGCATGTATGGATTAGTGGATATGCCTACAGAACATTATTAAATCTATAGGAATTGGTCTCACATTTAGTCATGCATCTGACACCACAAGGTTAGAGCTTTTGCTCCACCACTGATCTTCTTCACTAGCTTCTCAGTCGGAGAAGCTTCTGATAGATCTTCTTTGAGTAGGTTGAGCTTAGTTGTTTTCATTGACATGCTTCTGTTGCTCGTCCAACTTGGAGGAAGTTACTTGGTAGTCCTTTGAACTTGGTGTGCTTCTAGCAGTGAGAGCTTTGTGCAGTTTATCATTTTACCATCATGATAGTTTCTCAATCCTTGGTTAACTGGACTTGTCTTGTTTTCTTATGTAGTGCACTAGTGCAGTAATCAGTTGTCATCCTTGATCCTTTTCTCTATACTACTATTACTATTATTACTACCTATTCACTATTACTATTATCCTTGCTTTTGTTCTTGTCTAATACATGTAGCTTATAAAGTTCTTTTGTATATCTACTATAGTTCTCTATCATCAGCCAATTATGGGAAGCCATAGTACTGTTGAACAGATTGAGGCTTTGTATTCTTCAAATACTATGACCAAACGCCCTAGGCTTGAAAGCAGCCTTCCTATATATCCACAGCGACCGGGGGAAAAGGACTGTGCCTTCTATATGATGACCCGAACCTGTAAATTCGGAGGTTCCTGCAAATTTGACCATCCACAATGGGTTCCAGAGGGTGGGATTCCAAATTGGAAAGAGGTGATCACCTGTCAATGTTATTATTTATAGAGGTCTATATTTTATAGTAATGTATATTATAATACTATTTTTAAGGTGTATATGTTACTTCCAAAACCAAAAGTGTATTACTGTTAGCATCGCTAGTAGCAAAAAGGAAAGAAAGAATCTAAGAGTGCAGGTGGTGTTAATTATGTGTGTTTCTTTGAACCTTAGAAGAAAGAATTTAGGAATCAAAGCTTTCATTAATTGGATTGACAGTATTTAAGTGAAAAACAGTTGTGACAGGAAACCAGATATTTTGGACAAAAAAATTTATTGTGTGAACTAAACATTTGTGGCATATATTTGTCTGCTCCTGTTGCTGCATTGCTTTAGCATCTGCTGTTTGAAGCATTGGATAACACGCTGATCTTGTATAAGGGCTATATTGGCAATTCGTGTCAACACCATGTTTTTTGGTACCTTACAGCATTAGGAGTCCAGCCAAGATTTGTGAGTAGGACTATCCCAAGTGTGAATTTCACAATAAAGACATGGAATTGATATTCTTTGTTGATCATGTGGCTTATATATTTGAACTTAGGGGTGGCTCTTGTTCATGCATATGTCAGTGTTAAGCACTGTTTGGTTACTCTATGACATATAATTTCTTTGCAGTTGCAACTGCATACATCTGCTTAGTTTTCCTTTTATGGAGAATATATAGTTTGATCTGGCTGAAGCAATGAAGCATGCTGTGACTCATCTGACAAATGTATTGCTGGTGTGGGACTCAGGGTGTACTGGCATTGCAGTGTCTTAGAGGAACTTGTTTTCTTGTAGACCAATCAGCAAACATTTGCACACTTGCCTTTAAACATTTCTCTTCACAGTCATAGGTTTAATAGTAGTTGGCTTTTAATCTTTTGATGAATGCCCATCTGTACATCAAGTCTTCAACTGCCAATAAACATCGGAATTGAGTGTTTTGGGGGGTTGGGTATATAGTTATAAAAAAGACACGACTACAGTTTTCAGTAGATATATTTTTTCTAGACCACTTTTAATAAAATGCTCTGGCTCTGGTTAATTACCTTATGCAACTTGGTGTTTTTAAGGTTTCCGAAATATTTATTGTGATGTTTGTGGTTGTAATTGTGTCTTCTTATCCTCCAAATTCATCCCTTCTGGTTTGCTTTCTTAAAACTTCTTAGCAGGCTGCAAATGTTGAAGAATCCTATCCAGAACAACAAGGGGAACCAGATTGTCCTGTAAGTAGTTCATAGCCCTATTTTAGAATCAATATGACAAATATGCTCATAATGTTGTTCTTGATGATGCAGTTTTTTATGAAGACTGGTAAATGCAAGTTTGGATCGAAATGCAAGTTCAATCATCCAAAGGAAAAGGTTAATGCATTAGCGTCTGGAAAAACCAATGATGTAAGTTGTTTCCATTTGCTTACTAGACTACTAACATGTCATCATCTCAACCGCTCAGGTCTCAACCTGTATGCTCTTTTATGAAATTGCAGAAGCATCTAATTGCTGATAGTTCTATCTTACCAGTGAGGCCTTCTGAGCCACTTTGTTCTGTAAGAAGCTACTGCACCTTCTTTTCCTTTTTGTATGGCATCAAGCTTAAAAACCGATTTTCAGTTGTGCTTTTGTACCTCAGTTTTATGCAAAAACAGGCAAATGCAAATTTCGTGCAATGTGTAAGTTCAATCATCCCAAGGATATTGAAATACCTTCAAGTCAAAATGAACCCGAAAGTGCAGTGACTGTTGAAGGAGAAACGGATATTGGTTCAGCAGCTGATTCAGTTTCAGCGAAGATGCAAACTCCAGTTGCTGCTGCACAAGAGTTTAACTCTAAAGGGCTGCCTATGAGACCAGTATGTCCTTATCAAGTGCCTGATAACTTTGTTTCATTCGTAAACCATTTTGAGAAGACCTGTGAATTATGTAATGCAAGATAACGATGTTGAGGATGCTCTATGCTTAGATTCCGCACATCTGTATTTTGTACTCAATTCCTGGTACATGGTTTTGGTACATAATTCCTCTCTCAACAAGTTCTGTTTTTTGGGGTATTGATAAGACTGAAATTTTTATCAATATACTGGTGTACCTTGGTCATGTATATAGTGAAATCTTTTTGTCTATTTACATGATTCTAGGTGAAATACCTTTTGCTTGTTTTGTTTAATACCTTCTCTTCTCCTTCATGGCAGGGTGAAGTTGATTGTCCTTTTTACATGAAGATGGGCAGGTATCCCCTTAAGCAGAATAACACTATTTTCTGTTGGCTTTGGCACTTCTGCATGAGTTTGGAGATACTTGGAATCTCACATTTCCTTTTGTCCCTCTACAGTTGCAAGTTCGGTTCTACTTGTCGATTCAACCATCCTGATCGTCTAGGTTTGTCGCTCATGGTCACAACTAACCATATTCACAAAGTTAAATTTATCATGACATGAATTTGAGGTAGTTAAGATCCTTTTGGCCTTCTTCCACTTTTCAGAAGGAGCGTGGCAACCATCACTAGCTGCTCGTCTATTTAATAGCATAATTAAACTTGCAATTTGCCCTGGTTGGATGGAGCACTTACATAATAGCCTTGTACTCCTCTTTTTCATAATATTAGTGCATTTTCTTTAGGAGCATTTTTTTAATAATATTTTGCAGAAATCAAGGGTGTACTTGTGGCATAGTTTCCACTCGGTTGCACCCCCTACTTCTCTGCTGTAAAAGAGCTTGAGTGGTGGTGGTTGTGTTATCAGTTCTAGTATTTTTATCTGTTTTTCAACAATTAGTTTGTTAGTTCTCAGATACGTTGTTAGGCTTATCTGTTGGAGATATAGTTTGTGAGCTGATGCATTGGCTGAACTTATCTGTTTATGTGGCTATGAAAAAGGATCTCTACAACCCTTAGTTGGCAGCAAGGAATAAACAAGTTTATTTACCTCTACTTCTATTTCTCCCTGTTTTATCTGATCCATCCAGACTCCTGTCTTCCTTCTAATCTGTTATTATCCACCAAACCTCAGCTTATTCATCCCAAGTCCATGTGGCAGTACAATAGAAATTGGTATCTGTTGCCATTAACCTTTTCTTATGCCGCTGCATGGTTTCTTATACTGCGAGGCAGAAGGAATACAATGCATTAAAGAATAAGAGAAGGAATGAATTCATTCTCTAGGTACCTTCAAGGTTCTTAAAATTCATTAGTTCAAGTATGGGGCAATGTAAAGCTACTTATATCTGATGTAAATATTATGAAATGAATAAATGATCAGATCTTGTTATGAGTTGCAGCACGGTTGACTGGAATACTGAAGACATTAGACAAATACTAACCAGGTTTTACTAACTTTTTCTTTTCTTCTTTTTGGACACGTTATTTTTAAGACAGTGTCCTTTCTACTGTACCTTTAAAGCCAAAACAAGCAGAGAACTTGCCATATGAACCAAACAAGCTTGTATTGTATTCAACATTCAAAACTGTCCATGCCTTGAACTTAACACCTTCAATCTGATAGCCGCACTCTTCTGCCATGTCTGTTATTGCATCTAAATTAAACAAGTCTGATAGTGTTCATGATTCTTACATGAATTGAATCTTTTGACTCGACATGTATTCTTATGGTAATTTGGTGCTCAATGCAGTTTTAAATTTTCCACTTCCACTGGGTCAAACCATTCTCCCTACTCCAGAATCCATGCTGCTAAATTCATCTGCAAACTTCATGCAAGGCTTTGATTTTCATGCGGCACACATGCCTGTAAGAGTAAACAAAGAAAATTAAAGTTGGAAATAGGTGCTGTGAGATACACAAGTTGATATGCTCTTTTGTAAAATGCAGGTTGGACCTGGGCCAGTCACCTATCCCCAGAGGCCTGGAGCAACTGTTTGTGATGTATGACAGTCTCTTCGCTATGAATTATCAACTAGCTGATTGATATCAACTACTTTACGCATATAGTCTGGGTGTGCCTCTACAGCGTTATGCTCTTTTCTTAATGCAGTTCTACATGAAGACAGGATTTTGCAAGTTTGCTGACCGATGCAAGTTTCACCACCCAATTGATCGTTCTGCTCCCGATCCCTCTGCAAACTGGGAGCCTGCTGAGGAGTCTGTGCAGCTTACTCTTGCTGGCCTACCAAGAAGAGAGGTAACATTTCAAAGCTTGTCGGTAATACCTTGGCTACTCCGCTCGTTCCAATGATCTTACTATTTTTGGGCTGCAGTCCTTTCGATTTTTACATATGTTCTCCCGTTAGCATTGATCTTGATGATATAGTAAGTTGCATATCGTAACTGTCACCCTGCATATTGTAACGATCTTAATGATGTTCCTTGGATTGCTTTTTTCATCATCATATAAGAAGAGGTGTTATCACTTGTTAACCCTTTCATCTAGCTACATAGATGCATTCTCGGAATGTAGTCATGTATGAATATCCTCCTGGATAGCATTTGTTTTGATGCCTAAACTAATGCATATGCTGATATGCAGGATGCCGTGGTATGTGCCTTCTACATGAAGACCGGCGTGTGCAAGTTTGGTATGCAGTGCAAGTTCGACCACCCACCCCCTCAGGAGGCTATCGCCAAGGTGTCGAATTCAGGGAGCTGAGAAGAGAGACAAATATATTGACGCAAGGCCGAATTAAATCCATGCCTTATTCATTCCTCGCATATGAATTAAACATGAAACCGCACTACTTGGGTAGGTATGTCGTCTTTGTAGATCTCTGTGGCATCTGATGTATTCCCTGTTATTTAGTGATTTTAGCTGATGCATTTTGAGTATATGCACCTTTCGGTTTGGGCGTTCATGTGCAGGTGACATCATATGCTATGGTATTTTTTTACTGACTTTGTTGAGCATATCTAACTAAAATATATACTACCTCTGTTGTCAAAAAGGATACTAAAATATATACTCTTTGAATGTGTGCAACCAAACCTTGAATCTTAAATCATTAATAGTCGGGAAAAAAGGATTTAAAATGTGAGTATTTAATTAGTAGATTTGTTATGAACAACTCTTTCATATTATATTTCTATAAATATATATTATTGAGAAAGTAATGGTAAAACACGTGCATTGTCAAAACGTTATTCTTTTAGAGGTATAGTAATTTTCAGACGCCGGCGTGGCGGGGGCCGCGCGGGTGTTCGGCCGGAGGAGAGGGTAGTCCAAGGCAGGGGGAGCCAGGATACGGCGGCGGGCGCTCCGGTGAGGCGTGCATGAGGTGCGTGGCGAGATGGGGTTCGGAGAATAAAACTCCGAACCCCTTTGGGATCAATTGCAGCCGTCAGTTCTGGCCTGTGCGGCTCAGATGATCCAAAAAACCGCAGTGCCCCTCATGTCCAACAAGGCCACGGGGATGCAGTTGAGTTTCTCAACACACGAGCATCAAAAAATCTTTGACATCGAAATGCATGCTTTAATCTGTTATGATCAGATCAGGATGAGATCTTTCCATTAATGCATTCTGACCTCACCTGTGATCAATCACGGCGACGGGATTTTCGGAATGGATATCAGTTCATGGCTGTGTTGAGATCACGCCGCGCGGTAGTGCTCATGCCAGTATGGCGGTGGCTGCGTGGCCGCGTGGGTGCTCCTCGTGTGCGCGGCCACCGGGTGCGTGGCGGAGCTTAACCCGTCCCGGTTACTGGCAACCGATCGACCTCGAGGTTGTGATGGAGGAAGGTGGCAAGGCGGAGGAGGGCGTTCAGGCGGACAGGCGGTGGCGGTGGTGGTGGCGGCCGACGAGGGAGAGGGGCATGGAGGAGGAAGGCAATGGAGCCAGCGATGCGTCATTCCCGTCGGCCGTCTTCCTCGTCCGATACACCATCTCATCCCACGATGGATCGTACTCTAGGAGGCCAGCGCTACCGAAACGGCGGTGAGCTGACGGTGTGTGAGTGTGTCGTGGGGGAGGGAGGGAGGAAGAAGAAAGCGAGCGGGGCGGCTGGTTGGCGTCATGTCGCTGTGCTTCGCGGTTGCGGCGGCGGCGAAGAAAAAAGGAACGGACAAGTGGGACCCACTGTATATGTTTTTTTCTTATCGACATATGAGTCCCACCTATGAAAACTGTTTACCAAACCATAAAGGAGCCTATTTGCATCGGTTTTGGAAAATGGGAGAGACGTTATACTTGGTTTTGCGGTTGAGGGATGATTCAATTAGAAGCCAGAGCTGAGAGAGGCAACGTAGACTTATTCCCCTAGATGCATAACCCAATACTACATGAATGGGCCTCTAAACGTGCAGAATAACGGCGTGTTCGTCCCGGCCCGGGGGAATAGTTCCCAGTCGTGCATCGTGCTTGGATTTTTTTTCTTTTTTGGGGGGAGTTGGGAGTTTGATTTAGCGGCGGCCTTACCTGCATTCGAATTAGAGATATGCTTGGGCCATTTGGTGTTGGAGTTTCCAGCCTGGGTGATCTGAATGAACCCAATCTGCAGAATGTTCTCTCCCTTTTCGGTTGCCCCGGGGGAGGGATTGATGGAATGGGATAGGGTGGGGGGCTTTATTCTGATGATTTTGAATGAACTCAAGCCACAGAATGTTCTACAGGTCTCAAATTATTCTGTTGGTCTATCGGGTAGTCTTCGATGCTGTATGTAATTCCAGTTAGGCTCCGGTTTGAGATTATTTTTTTCTTGCAGTAAATTGGTAGGTTTCATGAACTCCTGCTCAGCTGCGGACGCGAGCGTCTGCGATTTGATCCAAGCTGGGGAGCTCAATCTTCGGAGAACATGGATATGCATTGTTCTGTTATTCTCGACAAGCCGACATCATCGTTCTTGTTCAGGGGATTGACTGATGGATCCTGAAAACCCCGATGTTTTTCGCAGGTAGCTACCTCAAGAGAATTAAGAATCCTCTCGTATGGAGCTGTACATATATCCACTGAAAGATAATTGTGCTTCTAACATCTTCATTGTTTGTATGTTTTAGTGGCTTAACAACTCATTGGTATCTGTTTGTATGTCGTGTTAACCATGCAGATTTATTTTGTACTACAAGTTTGAGATTCAGAGTTCATACACTATAGACTATATGATTCTTGGAGAAAAGGCTTTGGAGTTCGGACAATGGTGCATAACTGCATATTTCTTACCTTCCAGGGGAAGTTAGAAGTGACACTAAACCAACTAAACAATGTGAGGTTGCTTTCTTCAATACTTTTTCTTCCTCCTGCTAATTTAATGTTCCATTAGCATCATCTCATGATAGAAAAATACCACAAACAGACCAGTGTACAAATTTTTTTAATTTGTATGCCTTAAGTTACTGTCTTATAATGGATTCAAGGTCCTTTTACCTTTTAAGAACTCCCCTAGAGTCTAGCCAGAATGGACCTTCCTTTTAATCCAATATACAAAATAATTATTATAATAATATTCCTATTTGTGCTGAGTAATGCGTATCTATATTTATTTTGCCAATTAAATGCGGTTTAGGATTGAAACAACGCATGAATTCTGCATTATTTTCTACTCTTATTGGCATGCAAGTTAGGTAACTGAGTAAACCGACCCTATAGTTGTACCATGTAACTGTACTCGTTAATGAATGAGATTTGAACTACACTAAACTAAAACCTATCTGCACATGGATGGTCATGCTTTTGTTCTTACTGCTCAAAATTGGTGCCTGTAGGAGAAGCAATTACATAGAAAATCTTTCTTTACTTGGTTGACTTAAATAAATCAACCCCAAAACTAAGCAACCAAGGTGATGTTAGAAATTGGTTACAAAAGAATGGTGACCTACCATAGATTTGCTTCCTCAAGTAGCCTTCATATTTGGTCAATGCATCTGATCAAGAAATCAATGGGAGAGATTATAGGTGTGCATGAGATGCTGTGCTGATATTGGGCCAGTTTGGTAGAGCTCCAACTCCTAAATTTAGCTCCAGGAGTTGGGTCTGGAGTGGAGTTATGGAGCTGCCTAAACCCAGTTCCACCTCTCTAGTTCATTTTGTGAGAGAGAGCTCCACCCAGCTCCGCTCCCTTTTTTGTTGGAGCTGAAACTGTTTGCCTGAGCTCCAGCTCCAGGAGAGGTGGAGCTGGAGCTGGAGTTGTGCCAAACAGACCCATTGTATAGTTGAATGAGGGAGAAGAACCTAAAATATTTTTATTGGGTGGAAATTTTCTTCTCAGTTCGTAGTGTGAATATAGGGTAGGATTTGTTCAAACTAACCAAAGAAAACTTTATATCTGTGGCTTGCAGACAATGCTTACCTTCATAAAGGTGCTAACTATAGTAAGGGCCTGACAACTGAGTTTTGTAGGATTTTCACATGATACAAGTCAATATAGGATTTGGAATGTGCATTCTAAATATAGCCAAAGAATGAGCTTTGTACCCATTTGTGTATATCTATACAAGAGACTACAAATTACAAGTGGCTTATTGTTGATAAAATTTGATCCACCAGAGTAATGTTTGAATGCTTACGTTTAATATGGTAATTTCCAGTCCCTTTTCCTTATTTTTGTTCAGTATGTTGCAATACCTATGAGTGAAAAAAGAGCATGTGTTATTCTGATGAAATTTCATTGTTTCTTGCTGACCCACCACCTAATTTTGGAAGTCACTTTTGGAAATTTCGAGTTTGCATCTCAAGCTCATCCAAACATGTTATTGGTTTAGTATCACATAGCTAATTCTACTATTCAGGATTATACATGGAAGGTCCATAAATACGTGGCCTCTTGAGGCTAGTTGGAACACCAGCTTATTATAAAGCTACTCACAAAATGTTAATCCTAGACTTCCATGGGTTGTGAGTTCTAGTCTCCAGTTATAGTAGGCCTGTGTTTGTTCAGTGTTGGTAA
>CM020180.1:22322660-22393304 GCA_009805545.1 Oryza longistaminata | reverse complement strand
TAAGACTTTCTAGCATTGCCCACATTTATATAAATGTTAATGAATCTAGGCACACATATATGTCTATATTCATTAACATATATATGAATGTGGACAATGCTAGAAAGTCTTATAATATGAAACGGAGGAAGTATTTGTTTCATTTTATATTTCTTTCATTTCAAATTATTTTGTAAGCATTAGCACTTTTGTTTTGCCTTCTAGTGATCAACTACTAAGTATAATTTTCGCCTGTCAAATTAGGTTGAATTTTAGTCACATATTCTAAAGTACCACTTTTAAACTTGCTTGCACTCACCCTCATTTGGGTTTTCGGACTGGTTGTAATTCACCTACTCTCATTATGGATCTCTATTACTTTTTCTAGAATTTTTCCATCAACAGTTCATTAGTTTGCCATGCATGACATAGTGCCTATTTGCAATATAACGAGCAATGTGATCACATGTTCCAACATATGTCAAACAAATATACTAAAGATCTATAGTTAAAAAACCAACATATAACTATCCACAGTTTTATAAGTTGTATACACAACCATCTAAATCAACCAAATACCTAAAAACACATGCAGATAGTGCATTTTTTAGGAGAATACTGCCAGGTGACAGCCAATAGTCGCTTTTAACTAGTAATATGTCCGTTCATTGCAACTGACCATACGATGGTGGGGTGTGGGTCTAACCTAAAGCATGGGATACAACCGGTATTTTTTACCATTTGTTTTTTATGGTTTTCTTATGGAGGTAGTGACTCGCGCTGTGCGTCATGAGGGGGAGGGCAGACGGACGACTCCACCTCTAGGTAGTAGAGATTAAGAGGCAACAGGGATTACTAAAACCACAATCCTTACAAAGTTTGTAACCAGCTAAGACTGTATCTTTAAGAGTCTCATTCATTCTGCGAATATGCTGAAGAATATTTTTCCTAATGAGAAAATCAGAAAAACTGTGACTGTGTGACTGCGTGAGAATGGAGGAATATGTTGCCAATAGTGGAGTGGTAGGTCAGGATTGAGGAGGTGAGGAGGAGGTGCCAATTGATGAGGGTACAACCAACCAAGAGGTGGGATACAAGATATTTTTTTTGACATGACGGGATACAAGATATCACCGGTGAACTGATAATGAAAATGAGGATTAAGTGTTGCCATGGTGGCAAAAGGAACAATAAAGACGAGAAAGAAGGGCATTCACTAGAGCAAAAATGTATTTTGATGTATCAATAGGCAAATAAAGAAGGGAAGTTGAGAAAGGTGGTCAATGAATTGAAGGGCAATTTTGCAAGGGCAAAAAGGGACGAAATCAACTTTCAAGGGCAAATAAGGAATTTACTCAATTTTGTATGCTTAGCCCCTTTCGATAAATTCCTTATTCACCCCTAAAAGTTTGCATATCCTCTTATTTGCCCCTTAATCTCACAATGGCATGTGGGTTATGGGCCCACATGTCAGAGAGATTAGGGGGTAAATATGGGATTGAACTTATGTGCCTATGGCAACAAGGGATAGATGCGGTTTTGTTCCATAAAAGGGGTTGAACCCCTATGCCTAGCCGCAATTCTTGGTCTTTTCACCTCTCAACCTTCTCACCAAAGTAAACGCTCAAGGATGGGCGGCCGCAAATCTCCATCAAAGTCGACACAGGTAATCCTCCCTTTCCGCCACCTCCTCAACGACTGATTTTGGTAATTGTTGTTGTGATTTGGTTGGTACGCATGAGGTTTGGTAGGTAGAGATAGTCGGCAAGTATGTACTATACTAGGTAAGACCTCAATTTTCCATTTATTCGGGAGTGGTCTACGTTGACAAGTATTTAGGATTCCCCGTGGAAAAACAATTGAATACTAATCTAGCGGTAAAACGCATAGATCTAGGGTTAGGGTTAGGGATGGCAATTGGGTGTGACGGGCACGGGTATTGGCTACCCATGCCCACGCCCGCGAGTTTGTTGTCCACAGGCGTGCCCGTTACTCTATGAGGGGTGAAGAACTCAGCCCATAACTATAGCTTGTGGACGCTGTGTGCTCGCGGGCATGCCTATGTGCTCGCCAGATAGCTTAACGATATGGTTTCAAAAGTTCAGCGGATCGGAAAGAGAACATCGAAATAGAACAAAAAAAAATCCCACATGTTAGCATGAGGATGCTAATCGCTTGATGTACAAGCTGAACAATTACTGGCAAGCACATGCAATGAGAGGCCTAGTTACTGGTAAACATGAACGAAAACCAATACTCCATTTTAGATTTCTAGATCTGACAACATGATGGTCCTAATCTGAAAAGGCAAAAGGGGAATCGAGAGAATATGAGAGAGACAATCATCATCGGGAGGATTAAAGGATGCGCGGATGGAGTCCTGGTGGTTGGTCACACCTTGCTTGGTTGTTTGGTTGCCTCCATAGTCAGCGCATGCTGCACCGTCCGCTGATGCCATGGATAGCTGCTACCTGCCGACGCCTGGGAGGAAGGAACCAAGGGCAGAGCTAGCAGGCAGTGTGTTGAGGGACCGGCTGGGTGTCGTGCGCTAGAGTGGCTTGAGCAGGCGGCAAACAATGGAAGCTTGGAATAGTTGAGCATGGAGACACTGTCCGCGGCAGCGGCGGTTGTGGGTAATTTGGTTGAGGGGATTTGGAAGAACCCTAGAGAGATTTATATATATACCTTGGAGGAAATATTACAGGCCAAGCTTACATGGCAGTTGGATGAGATAGGTAAACAGGCAAAGCAAAACAAGCCTCTGCGGCATGAGATCCCAAGTAGAGTGGTTGCATCTTCTTATGATTATGTTTTAAACAGGTTTTGGATCCTGCATTGCATCCATTGCACATCATCTGTTCAATAATACATCAATCCTTTCCCTTTTGTTCCTTGAAAAATAGCCTGCATTTTGGAGGATTGCCTATACAGGGTATTGTCTTATCTTGAACTCTAGATCTGATAAATGGTGTTATGGAATTGGTAGAATATTGTTGACTTGCTCTTGGCCTGTTTGTTCTTTGATCATCATCAAAATGTCAGGATCGCTGAATGTGTGCTCTCATCCTTGTTTAGTTGTTTTCAGAAGGCCCTCATCCTTACTATCATAATTTTTTTACGTGTTTATATCTTATTTCAATAAATCATTGCAGTCCAGATTAACAGACTCACGAGCCTGTTTATACTTTATTGGTGGTTTGTGTATCCTTCTGGATACTGTATTCTTGTAACTTACCTTCTCTTTGTTTAGTTCCTCTATTTCACAAGGACCTTAAACTGTCTGAAATCAAAACAAAGTGTTATGAATCATGCTGTTGAAGGACACTTTTTTCTTGTTGTTATTAGTGCTCTTTAGAGTAGTGAAAAGCAGCTTTGAATACTAGCTATGATTTATTATTTAAGTCTATATTATAATTAAAATTTGACCCTATTATTTTGTTTTGGCACAAATGCATATTAAAATGTCACAATTATAGGTTAACTTATGTCTTGTTACTTTTTCAGTCAAGCAGTAGTGGTGCCAGATCAAACCTTCCAGTCTCAACAGGAAAGCCGTTGACACCGACCTTTTCTGGTCAATCTGGATCAGTTTCAGGTTTTCGTCATCCTGGTTAGTGACATTACAGTTGTTTATTTTGCTAGTCCGTTTGTGCATGTTAGAAAGTGATGTTTTTCTAAAACTAACTCTCACGAAAAACTTGGAAGGGTTGTATATGGGAATCTCAATCTTAGAAACATGTCAGGTTCACTAGCACCAAGGGGTTCCTCAATGACTGGTAGTTCATCCCTTGGGGTTCAACCACCTAGGGGTAGTATTTCTGGTGCTTGGTTTCCTC
The DNA here is from genome assembly GCA_009805545.1 of Oryza longistaminata. Taxonomy (NCBI): domain Eukaryota; kingdom Viridiplantae; phylum Streptophyta; class Magnoliopsida; order Poales; family Poaceae; genus Oryza; species Oryza longistaminata. The sequence goes on along the minus strand of CM020180.1, from coordinate 22,389,489 downwards.
CAAATAGTCTTCAAGCATCCATTTATCAGGTTCTTTTTTCCTCTCCTAAGCTCGAGTCTGTTTATGAAGCTCTTCTAATCCAGCTCACATTTTCTTTCATCCTTTTTGTAGGTCGGGTATCCTGCTCTCAGCAACCGAGGAGGTATGCATGTTGGGGGAAGTCCTGTTTTTACTGGTAACATGAGTGCAATTGATGGTTCAATACAAGCTTCCTCATCGTACTTGACTAAAGATGGTAACCACAATTCTGCTCTTGGATTGGCAGCTGCTCCAGTTTGTGGGAATTTTGGCCCGCGAATAACTTATGTGGCTAGCGTTGCGGGTGGGGGCAACATTGGGAGAACCATAAGCTCTGCCGGAATGTCTATGCCTACTGTTGCATCCCCTGTGAATTTGTCTGGAAGTGGGGCTCTTAATATCCGAGGATCAAATCCCCTTCCGCTGCTGCTGCTGCTTTGTCCAGCGCCTGTTGCGTGCGCCTGTAATTCATCGTGGTTCGCTGCGTTGAGTGCGTGATTGCTTAGTGCCCGTGGTTCTGTGTCGCAGGTGGAACAGCTGGAATTTCTTCGCCTGCAACATCAACGAGACGGTCATCCGCGACACAGGTGAGCCCCTTAATTTTCATGGTTAAATCTGCAATTCTGCATCGCAGTTTTTTTTTCTCCCCTGATATGGTGGAAGTCCTTGTCTGAATTGGAAATTGGAGGATGGAGTACATATTTCCTTAATTATTGTTGTGTCTTCCACTGCTCAGAGTGCAATGATAGAATAGAACACAGTTGAGGTTGGATATTGGAATGGAATTGTTACTACCCACTGTTCAAGTGACATGTTCTCATGTCGTGTTTGCTTATAACAATTGACAAGTTTCCAATGTGTTTTCGGTTGTTCAGACTTAAAAGTAAGTTTGGTTAGTCATGTACTTCTAATAAAAGTTTTCTTCTATCTGATGAAACAGCTGACGCACTAGTCTCTACGGGGCTGGCTGATTTGGGTTACAACTATGTAAATATCGGTACATTACTTGGCTCAAGAGTTATATATTACTGGCTGAAGCAAGTATGTTGTTATCCTCTAATTTACTTGCTGTTCATTGCCTTTTCAGATGATTGTTGGTCCAACGTAAAAAGAGGAAAAAAGGTAACACATTTCATTTGCTAATTTAGGCTGTGATTTCTCCAATTACTTTGTTCCTAAATATGTCAATGCTTTGGTCTTTTGATAATTTTAACGAGCTTGGACAGGACGTCACTCAGAACAGTCTTCTTTGGTTGTACTGATACAAATACAAATGCATTACTTACCATATAAATACATGCATTACAAGTTTACCTCTTTAGTTTTTAATACATTGTTTCCTGTATATGTAGGATCAATTGCTACCTGACCCAAAAACTTTCCCTTCTGGCATCAAAGCTCTTGCGGATTATGTGCATGGGAAAGGTCTAAAGCTTGGTATCTACTCTGATGCTGGGTGAGTAAGCAGCCCCTCTATAGATGGTTTTTGTTGTTAATACACCATGAAGAATAATATTCCAAATAACTAAAAATTATAACAAGCTAAAGCTTTCAGGATTTTTACATGTCAAGTTCGACCTGGATCGCTTCATCATGAAAAGGACGATGCTGCAATATTTGCTTCATGGGTATGAGCTAGAAACAATAAATTGTTATTGATTTTAAATACTACGCAGTACGAACATGTTAAGATTTAAGAGCATATTCTATGGAAATTGATTTCTCCAGGGTGTTGATTACCTTAAGTATGACAACTGTTACAATTTGGGAATAAAGCCCAAGGACAGGTAAAACTACATGTCTTCTCGTTGTGTAAGCCTCTTTCACGAGTACAGTTATGTGAACTGAATATAACACATTAAAATTTGTTTCATGGTGTCATATTCTTAGGTATCCTCCAATGCGTGATGCTTTAAATTCAACTGGACGCCAAATATTCTACTCTCTATGTGAATGGTATGCACCTTTATCATATGAGAAGCTATGGGTTGTATATCATGTTGGTTTAGATGTATATGATGTGCTATTATACTATTTTCTCTCTTAGGGGCCAGGATGATCCAGCCTTATGGGCTGGCAAAGTTGGTAACAGTTGGCGCACAACAGATGACATACAGGATACATGGAAAAGGTGATTCATGTCTTTCCGGAGAAGTGTTTGGGGTTGGATGAAACCTATCTATACATTGATGTGAAGCTGACTTGTGATCTTCTGTTTGAAAACAAGCATGACTGATATTGCTGATAAGAATAACAAGTGGGCATCATATGCTGGACCCGGTGGATGGAATGGTAACTGTGTAGCAAAGAGCACAAGTTTTCCACTAGTTTTCATACTGCAAGAGAACACTCGTACTATCATTCAACTGACTTTTTTTTATCAGACCCAGATATGCTGGAAGTTGGAAATGGTGGCATGACCTTTGCAGAGTATCGTGCACATTTTAGCATCTGGGCACTTATGAAGGCAAGTACTCATTGGGTGCATTCTGTAATCACTAGGATGGCACCTATATTCCAGTATGTTGCATTTGGTCTTCATAACTCCCAACTTATTTGTGCTGTTACTGGATCAAGTAGTGAAAAGGGTTTCTGAAAAGAAAAAAAGGAGTTAGTTTCTTTTCAAGTGTTTTTCCTTGTCCTTATATTTTATGCTACTTGCCGTTAGGGGAATTTCAGTGCCATTCTGTGGATAGAAGTGTAGCGCAAATGGTGTGATTTAAATTATTTGGCTCCTTCTACACTATTATATTTCAGGCCCCTCTCTTAATTGGTTGTGATGTCAGAAACATGACTAAAGAAACAACGGAAATATTGAGCAACAAAGAAGTAATTCAAGTAAATCAAGGTATTACACTGAATCTTTTTTGTTTGCGCTCTCTATTATGTTGACATGTGTAAACTAAAAGATAGTTTTCTATTAAACCATTCTATTATTTCTACAATGTCATTGTTCTCAAAGATCATGCATGGCATTAAAACTCTGAAAGCGAATTTGATTTCAGCAGCAAAACTTTCATCATGTACTAAGACAATTAGCATCGTAGTTGCTCCTTCGAATTCAGTTTTCTGCATATCATGTACATTTTTTGAACAAGATGCTTGAACCAATGGACCTGAGAGCTCGCAAGTTTCCCTTGCTTTGTTCCACCTGAGGACAGGAAAAAACTGTACAGAACTAATTACGTTACATATTGTAAATATCTGTTTTAGAGTAGATTATTTTATTCGCACAAAAAAGTTTTTTTCCTTGTATATGCTGTTGTAATAATTAACACGTTAAACTGCACTCATTCGTTTTCTGCAGATCCTCTTGGAGTTCAAGGAAGAAGAATTTTAGGTCAAGGGAAAAATGGATGCCAAGAGGTGATATACTTGTCCATTAGTAATTATAGTATGCAAATATAATTATTACTGTGTGGTCTGCCCTGATGGTTTACTTACACAGTCCTTTTTTTTTCCAAAATTGCAAGACACTAACTATAACAGTTTTGTGCATGAGCAACTTACACACACAATAGTATAGCAACTGTTTTAATTTGATATTGAACAGAGCATGTTTCTGTAACATATTAGATATTTCCCCAGCTTGCCTAACTCTAAAGTCCATCGAAATTTCATAGGGACGGTAGCAGCCACCCCACTAGCTGGTGATGGGTTTTCCTATGACATCCCTTTGAGAATCCTGTTCAGACAGGGCCTTGTATGCTAGGTAGAAGCTACTTGGGGTAGATAATGGACTTAATAGTGTTCGGGCATTGTTCAGTTGGAACTGCAGTTCTGCCATCTTAATCATATACTCATTTGGGCCATCGGAGCATGAATAAAGCATGCAACCACACTAACAGCTTAAGCTTTTGGAATAGATTAGCTGCTGTGTAGAATTAAACTATTACAAATGCATGTTCGTGAAGTTCTGCACATCAGGGCATTCCTTTTCACCGATATATCATGTTTGCAGGTGTGGGCTGGTCCCCTCTCTGGTAACCGTCTGGCTGTTGTTTTATGGAACCGCTGTGAGGAGTCTGCCAATATTACAGTAAAATTGCCATCTGTAGGCCTTGATGGTTCATCTCCCTATTCTGTTAGAGATCTGTGGAAGGTAAGTTAAATAATTTCCGGTTTAAGTGGTTCGATTTACCTCTGTTTCCCGTTGAAACAAGAGAGGAGTGGAGAAAACAAAGGGGTTAAAATGGTGTTGCTTATCATATTAAACTATTTGGGGGAGATAATTTGGGGGAGAGAGAGGAGAAAAATGGTCACCACATATATCCTTTTCATCCAACCACCAAAACGTGTAGCAAATTAACATAATAGAATAAGCATGAGCATAGTGTAGTATCTACTGACGCAACAAAGACAGATCAAAGTTTATCAAGATTTCATTGTCAAAGCCTTATCTTGTCAGCATTTTGTGTATTATATGTTAACTGCATTCTGAATCTGCATTTTTGCAGCATGAAACTCTATCAGAGAACGTTGTAGGAGCTTTTGGGGCGCAAGTTGACGTGCATGACTGCAAAATGTACATTTTCACTCCCGCCGTCACCGTTGCATCAAGTTGATCATGAAGAGCATCATGCCTGATGCTTTCCTGGAAGCACACAGTATCGACTCAAATTAGACCTGATGAATCGTCCACCATTTTGGTCGAGGCAACAGGTCTACTGAAATTTGCTTTGTGGATAATGCACTTTTCCCGTTTCTATGGGGAAGTTCGTGTAAGCAAACCACGTAAGGTTTTTCTAGCAAGCTTGTGGTGTAAATTTATTGGTGGCTGTACAGGATGCAAATAAATAATTTATTCTGTCCATCCAGTGGCTGTGAAAATGAGATAGTACATAAACTAAACAAAAAAAAAAAGCTTTGAAAACTTAGTTTCAATAAATAAACAAATAGCATATCTTGTTCACCTCACTCGTAGTGGCTATGAAAATGAGAAAGTGTAGAAAATGCACGGAAGCTAAAAGTGTCCGGCTGATTCCGTTTATCTCGAGGGAATTGTATTCTGCTGGCTGGGCTGCAGAACTTCGCCATTCTGTGCAGTGTTTTTGGTCTCTGATTTGGGACATGAAGAAGCAGGCTTTTGTTGTGTTCAAAGCTGGACTGTTAGGTGACAAACTTCAGCATCTGAGAGACTCCACTGGAAAGAAATCTCTAGACGCATTGAAGAATTCACTGCAGGATGTAATGCAAGATGGATAATTTACTTCCACCACATTCTGCTTCTTGTCTAGGGATTCGGCCTCACGCGGATGGAGTAGAAGTGAGGCACTTATAATTGCTGTGCCATATTGAGTTGTATACAACTATCGGTTCACTAGTCAGTACACTGTACAAAGTAAAAGGTATCAGAGAAAATTATACTCCCTCCTCTCTCTCTGTGTTTTTTTTTTACTTTGGTTAGTTCAAACATCAAACATTTGGGGAAGGAGGTAGTACTTAAACAAATACCATGCAAAGGGTAAATATATCACGATGAAGCACAAAGAAACAATAGGTGCACCTAAACACTGTACTCCATCATTTTTCTTCTCTTAGTCTTAAAAAAGTTAAAACGACGGATCTACAAAGGTGGTAGTTCTTTTTTTGTGAGCATTTTCGTATTATTTTATTTTTTTTACATTTTTTTTGGGTTATAAAAGCTAAAAAGATGAGCTAGTTCTTTTACAATTAAGGCTCCTACCAGGAGTTAACACTTAACAGACCTAATGATTGCATCACTAAGGATTATTGGAGTTTCAGACAGCTGAACGCATGCTATTACGATCGGAATAGCATCCAAGCTTTGTACGATATCAGACTTCTCCTGAAGCAAGCCAGTAAAGCATCCTTCATCTTCCAACTCTATGATTAAATCCATTGCGAGCACCAGCCTTGAGAGGAGGGAAGTCAGCTTCATCTCTCAGTTGGTAGAACCCTTCTGGCCTACAGATTTTCATTCACGAGATGATGCAATTTAATTAGAATGAAATGCGAAAAGAACACGAGATCGCAATGTAAGAATCACGTACTTGCTTTCTTTTGCAGCAGGCGAAGAGCTCACAGTCACAGGCGTTGAAACAGCGGCTACTGCAGGCCTCTTTCTAGAAGGCAGAGGTGGGAATTCTTCGCAAAACTTTTCGCAGAGAAAACTAGTACCTGAGATAGGTCCGAAAGATCCAAACTCAAGACCTTCGACTTGTGTTGTTTTGATTGGAGAAGAAGCCTCAGTTGCAGGTGAGGATGGCTGAGATGTATTGGATTCTTGGAGACCATTGAGACCATTGCCAACACAATGAGGAAGCTCCACACTAGATGATGATAATGATGCCGTCATTTCCCTGTTTTCTTCTGATGGATGGAGTATCTGTAGTTCCCTTGATTCATTGTTTGGTCTGACAAGGTCTTCATTACCAGGATTTTGGCTGTCAACCATGTTCATGTTTGTGCAAATATTCCATTCCTGGCTTGCTGGTGCTCTCTCCTGAGCAAAACCTCCTTCAGCTGTAACTGTACTTTTGCTTGAGTGATCCTGTTTCTTTGATGGTGTATGACTTGTATTTTCAAATGTAATACCGCCATTGCTTGAACTTGAACATCCCATTTCAGGCGAACTGCGCCGGCGAATGTAGCCAATTGGGCTAGTTTTAATCTTGAACGGCCGATCTGGTAACATTTCTCTCTTGCTTCTTCCATTATAATAGAATATGCGTTCCTTGTACGTCTGCTCCTTCTGTCCCCCGTGCCTCGCTCCTTCCCTGGCTTTCTTCAGCCTGCCCCACTACATGATTTATAATTTATACTACTATGGAGGTTCCGTGTGTAGCCTAAAAAAAAAAGCTCATTTCCAGCTTTCTATGCCAATATTGCAGCATAAGGAACAATAAAATAATTAGTTGATCTACTCGACACAAAAACTTTTCAAAGTTTAAAAACATGGAGCATGCACAAGAAATAATACCTCCATTCCAAAATATAAGCATTTCTGCACGTTTTCAAAAATGTATCTAGACATCCCTCCATCTAGAACTCCAGATAAAATGCATAGAAACGCTTATATTTGGAACGGAGTGAGTAGATGATGTCCCAAGAGTCCTCACCATTATGGGAATGTATGTGCCAGTTCCACCCTTCACACGGTTTGTTTTTTGACTTGATGTCGCACGATTATTTGTTGTGGTATAAGACCAACAATATTTATAGTCAACTGAATTAACTGCAGGAAATGAAAGCTGTGCGAATGCATTGGATAATACATCTGTTCCAGAAAGCAATGATACATTCTGCGCATATGGACAAACAAGAATCGAGTCAATTTATTGAAAGCGAAACTAATTCGAAACAGCGGACAACAAAAAGTTAATGAACAAAGCCGCAAATGTTCTTACATTGAGAGTATGCATGCCAGCTCCATGCGTCCCAACAATATCCAGTGTGTTATGGAGCGGAGAAACTGGAGATTTCTCAGAATCAGCGACAGGAGATGGAGGCAATGCCAATCTTTTGGATATGTTATTTGTTCCAGAGGGCAATGCCACATTCTGCTGACAAACTGCATTCACTTGGACCTCAGTGCGTGATACTGATTTCTGAGAAATTTTTCTTGTGCTATGCGAACAGTAAACTGGAGATAGGTTCCCTCTCTCGGTATCAGCAGATGAAACTGGAGCTCTTCCATCAGTATTTGAGAAGCTGCTCCGGGTTGGAATATTGAAGGAGTCATTGTTTACTGCGCCAAGAAAACTTGCTTCCTGAATCAACCAATCAAACATGGACTCCAGGTGGTACTGAACTTTTCGAAGGCATTCTAAGTGCAAATCCAGATCTCCTGATAGATCCAACAAATTTGATGGTGAAAAATGAGAAAGTGGCAGTTTTTCTTCATGGAGATCACTCCTATTTGTCTCAGCTGGGCAAGAATTGGAAACATCCAAAGTATTTATACGAGTAGAGGGAGTCAATATTTGTGACTGGTTGTTCGCATAAATATGTTGCTCCATAGATGATCTACCGAGGGGTAAATATTCCTCTCTTGCACAGTCGTAGTGTCGTTTCATGTTGTTGCCATTCTCTTGGGAAAACGGTGAGTGGCTACTGAAACTGTCTCCTGAGACCTTGTTGTAAAAACAACTATCTGATGTCCTCTGCAGATCAGGACTTCTATTTTCATCTTCACTCATGTCAGATTCGTTTACGTCTGATGAATCTTCCCCAAGTGCATATTCACTTTCAGGACCAAGCGACGGTTCGAATGAACCATTATTGCCAACGTCTGATCTTTTTCCTCTTCCATGGCTCTTCAAGGTGTTCACAAAAAATCCAAAGATTTCAGTAGGAATAAGGTCAGTAGGTAACATGAGAATTTGACTCAGGTTTTGTGCACCAAATGAGAAAGCACCTCGTATGCGGTAAAAGCTTCCTGCAGAAAATCAACATAGATGTACAGAACCTATGAGAACCATCCTTCAAAGAGATCTCATGTATATATGTAGTTAGCAACATATGCCTATTTCACAAGCACAGTACCTGTTCTACATGAGTAAGCACACATACAGGAACGTGGTGGTGGAATATAGAAAGGAAAACGACGCACAGAATAAAGAAAGATAAAATGATGTAGCCTCCAGGTTATTCTGACCTTTGCTGACGCTTCTGCCAAGATTATTACTGGACTTTATTGGGTCAATTATGTTTAGATACTTCGGGCGAAAATTCATGTTAGATCCATCAGAATCCTTTTTAAGTACAATAAGTCTATCACACGAGCCATTAGGGCCAAACAGTAATTCATCATGTATCCCTGAAGGTTCAACTGTCACAGGGATTATAATAATTAGACCAGTAAGTACATGCTTGGCGATCACTTGACAAAGCAAAAGAATACCTGAGTATGACTCACCAGTTAGGTTGGGCAAGGATGACAAAGGAACAGGACCATTTAAACTTACGCAATACTTATCCCAGTCAAACTTGCTAAAATATTCCAAAAACTTATACAAGACCTGTTTGAACAAAGAAGGTACCATGCAAAAATTTTAGTCCCTATGTAAATTCCCTTACTAAACTGCTGAAAAGCCATTGGGTGTTTAATCCAAAAAAAAGTTTAGTCCACCCATCTCAGAAAGATGCTGATAAGAATTGTGAAAAATGTTATGCTACCAAGAAGTACCTCTAAGGGACTATGCAGTGATTTGTGAAATATATTGAATATGTAAAGAACAAGAACTTCCAAGGCATAAGTAGATATTAGTCCACGATGAGCTCCCAGTATGTGGCTTTCATGATAACACCAAGCCTTGATTAGCATAATGCTCCTCTTGAACAGATGGTCGTTCCCAACTTGATGGTCAACCTGAAGAAGGAATATGTACTCAAATTTGTTATCAATTTTGCACGGTATATTTGTTGAAATTACTGGGCAGTATTCAAGATGAATACTTCCAAATGGAGCAGATAGTTCAGATTTCCATGTACTTACCAGCTCAAGAAGACAGAGTGTGGTCACCCCACCAATTTGGTTGAACGAGATGTCAACAACAATATTGTCAATAACACATTTGATGAGCTTTACCTGGATGCAAAAGCAACAGCAGTATTTTAAAACAGTGCATAAAAATATATCAGTAGCGTATGTAGAGGCAAGAACTACATAGTTAAATCTCTGCCTTCTTAAGAGATCATGCATGAAAAATGTAAAAAACATTGTTACTGCTCCATATGACCATATCATACTATACCCAAACTATCTCTGGAATAAATAACTCAACAGAAGTATGTCATAGAAAAATGCACCTCAGCATCGATGAATTGCAAACCCGTGATTGCAACATCAGCACCATCTTCCTGCTCCTCTAACTCAAGTATACCACGAACCTCACTAATGAAAGTGCTGTCCGGAGCTGTGTTCCCAAGTATAGTTATGTCAATATCCCCATCAGGGAGGTAGGTCTTCAAAGGAACAGATCCAAATGCAAAGACCTGAAATAATCAAACAGAAACACCATCTTAGAGAATGCTGAATGCAACATAGTGTAAAGTGCAAGATCACTATGACTGCACCGGCTCAAGAATCAAAAATCCTGCTGTATCTACAGGTACAACATGAAGAGAGGATTTCACTACGGCGGCATAAACAAGTATCCATTGCTTGCTTTGCCCAAGCATGTGATGACTGATGAGTCACCAAGAAATGTAACGAGCTCACAGTTCACCAAACCACGCCGCACCCGATTGCATGCATGCAAGCACATTTACGAGCAAGCTAGCTAGAAAGCCAACCTTTTCCCCTTCAATAGAGCTAGAAATGATACATTTGCTGTCATTAAAATAAATAAATAAAAAGCTACAAACCACAGTGAAAAAGGAAGGGTTTAACCGTTCATGTTTGCTGAAAAGAAGCCTGTATTTACGCTAAGGTGAAAGGTAAAAAGTTATTAGATCATCTAAGCTAGTAAAAAAGCCACCACCAAAAAGGCCAAAGCATAATATCTTCTCTTATTTTATAGTAAAACAAAAACTGACATGACGACATGATGTCACTCGCTCAGCACAGCAATTTGGAGCCACTCGAGTAATAGAATAGGACTGGTTAGTCAAACAAATGTCATTAGAAAAAGACCTCGATGCATGAACTGATGGGTACGAGAATAAAGAACCGATTAACTACCACTTAGTCCTAATCGCAATCACCGAAACGGAGCAAAGACGAAAGCGACATATGAGCTCATCAGCAAAACTGGACGCGAAGCGATTAATCAAGCGCGCACGCGCTCATCAACTCATCTAACACCAAACCCCCAAGACGCCGCCCGCGATTGGGATCGAGAAGAAGAAAAAACGATCCCATCTGAAACGGAAGCGCTCATCAACTTATCATCCCACAAGCGAGTGCTTCTTTTTTTTTTGGTTTTGTTTGCGGCACGGCACTTGTTTGCGAAAAGGAAAAGGAAAAAAAAAAAGTGAATCAGCGGCGGATCATGCGGCGCGGCGCGGCGGTCGGAGTAGCTCCGCCGCCGCCGACACCGGCCGGAGAAAACGCTGGCGATGAGATTGGGGGGGAACGAACCTCGCAGCCGAGCGCGGTGCCGAAGAGTAGCTTGAGGTAGCCGATGATGCCCCGCCGCGTCCGCTCCGCCTCCTCCGTGGGTTGCACCCGTAACACCACCTCGTCCGCGGCCGCCTCCGCCGCCCGGATCGCCTCCCGCCGGATAAACGCCGGCCGCGGCGCCCTCGTCGCCATCACCGCCGCCAGCGTCATCCTCCCCGAGCCGCCCGACGCCGACCACCACCCGCCACCGTAGTCCCGCCGCCCGCGGTACGCCGCCATCGATCGCTAGCTTACTACTACTACTACTGGTTCAAGCTGCCATGTTTGGGGAATCATCAGATCATCAAACAAGAGCGAAATCAAAGGGGGTTTTGCAAGAGCGAGAGATCAAAATCTTATTACCTATTTGCTTCTTACGATTTCATTTTCGATCGATCCCTTCCGTTTCTCGGTGGAGTTTTGAGTTTTCGCTTGTGGTTTTGTGTCTCAAAACTCAAAAAGAGATCTGGATTTGGGCCCCAATGCTCTCTCCTCTTGTCTCGCCTTTATATAGATCAGTAGGGGCTACAGTGTACTTTGATTTCTGCCTCTTTTTTTTTCTTTTTTTTTGTCTATATGAGTTTTTTATTATATTCTTTATGGCTACTGCCTTTATTGAAGTGGATATGGATGCCAAAACTGGGGGTCATTCGAGGATGTATGGTTGGTATGGATAGATAGGCATTCAGTTTCAAATATAAGAAAATGAATCCTTTAATTCCTGAAGAGTTTTGGTTTGATCACATAAAAAATATTTCAAAACTGTTGTTTGCGGTGTAGATATGTTTCTTGGAATTCTTTATTCCAAAACTCCTTTTAATAATATTTGAGAAAACAAACACCTTATTATGTTATTTTTAAAACACTAGCTTTGGCTACTCTGACAAAGGCTGTGTTTAGATCCAAAGTTTGGATCCAAACTTCAGTCCTTTTCCATCACATCAACCTGTCATACACACACAACTTTTCAGTCACATCATCTCCAATTTCACTCCTTTTCCAAACTTTGCAACGATCTAAACACAGCCAAAGTTGGTAATTGCCGAATAATACCGTTAAATCACATGTGATAGCGGCAAAAAAAAGGGACAATTAGAGTCAAAGCATGTCTAGCCACATCATCCCTACTTACACTACCAAAACGGATTACTATTCCACGTACGACAACGCTAAAAAGTATGTATAAGGTTACAATATCCATGCAACATCAGCCCAAATTGCGCGCCAACAACATGGCACCACCATGTGTATGCAATGGCTCCAATAAGTTTGGATGAGTTTGTCGCATGCTCAATCTGCCACATCAGCCCTACTAGTATGCCAAACAACATGAAAACACTATGTATGTGGTTGTATCCAAAAAGTTTAAGTAAGGTTATGACATACCCTGCTACATCAGCTCTACTGGTGTACCACGTCAAAAGGTTTGGATAAGATTACGCATACACGCCACGTTAGCCCTATTGGCGCGTCAGTGCGCAATCAATACAATTTAGGCTTCCTCCTCCTTCCCTTCTCTATCTTCTCTTTCGTTCACCATTCCGCCCAAAGCCGTGCCTTACTAGGGTCAAGAATCACCCAACAAAGCATGGTGTTTGTTAATTAATTCGTACTAGCATTACTAGGGGTTTCCGCCTTGCGAGAGTGACGATGACAAATGGCAAACTATCATTGAAACAAGTTAGTTTTTACTAGTTGAAACTCGATGTATGTTGCACATGCTAGTAATAATGATATTAAAGATATTAAAATTTTAACAATATAAATGTTGGTTATATCTCGGATTATGTCATTCTAAACTAAAAAGAAGAGTACACGTCAATTATAACGAGCTAATTATTAATTTTGAAATTTAGAGTTGGATTAATGAAATAACTTATACTAAATTGAGAGTCCAAGATTAGTATAGATTTATATTTAATTCTAATTATATTAATTATTTAATTTTTAAAGCAACTAAAGCTAACTAAAGAGTCCAAAGTATTTCTAATTATATATATTTTATTTAACATGGATTATTAATATGATTTCATGCCGTGACAATATGGACCACGCTACTAATGATAGGTGTTGCTACCTATGTGATTATGATGGAAAAAGAGTGAAGTCATGAAACAATTTTCTAAATCATATTGGTGTAACAAAGGTTGTGAAAGTAGAGTGGGTGAAAGCAATGCCAAAGAAAGGGTATACTCCTAGGGCTGCGTTCGCCACCGTGAGATTGGGAGATAGTTTGTTTCGTTTTCCGCGCGCACGCTTCCCAAACTATTAAACGATGCGTTGTTTGTAAAAAATTTCTATAGGAAAGTTGCTTTAAAAAATCATATTAGTTCATTTTTGAAATTTAAAATAGTTAATACTTAATTAATCATACGCTAATGGCTCACCTCGTTTTGCGTATCTTCCCAATCTTCTCTATCTCCCCTAGTTGTTATCTAGATTCAACATTAGTATCTACAATGTTAGCAATAGTGGGGGACCATAGGCCCCTAGGTCAAACTCAGAGTCTCACACATTGTCGAGAAGCTATAGTTGTTAAGCATGACACTGGGAAAAACTCAGTCCTAGGGGAGGACCTCCTAGGAGGTATTTGCAGTAGAGGAAACTTCTCGCTGCAGAATCGAGAAAAAACCTCGAAGGCTCCCTCTACACTGCTCCGGATGCGCCTGCAGGTGTGTAACACCGAAAGCAACAGGGTGGTAAGGGGTCTTTCTTTTAATCTTGCCCCGAAAATACCTATCCCACAAGAAGTAGTCAAACTCTTAACATTGGAATGCTAGTAAGGCATTGTGATCACTAGGCTAAACATTGTATAGGACTGCTAATAACTCTACTAGGGTTCTAAAAGTGGAATGTAAACATTTGCACAAGAATTATATATTGTGTGGATTTTTTTTAATAAGGCACAATAAAATAGGTACTCTGTCCGATCACAAAAGCATGTTGTTTTGGGTATGGCTACAGTTCTCAAAATACAACATTGACAAATATATATATGGGAGAAGAAAAAACTTATGGAAGACAAATATATGAGAAATGTTAAAATGCTGAAAAATATGTGATATGATGATGATGATGATCACCATTAATTGCCATTGCTAGGCTGCTTATGTATGATGATGATGATGATGATAGGCCTTTATTATTAGGGCTTAATTTGGCTATTAATCAATCATTGTGTTTGTGTGTGTCCTGATATTAATTCTGTAAGAAATCCTGGTGGGATCTTGATCTCCATGGTGTTGTTGGATGCCCTGGATATGGAGGTTGATCACCCTAGATCAGTGGGAGAACATGCATCAATCTGATCCTCCACATTGTACTGTGATGAGGCCATGGAAAAAAGGTAATACAACTTGGGTTTGGCTTAGACTTTTATTAGAAGAGGTGTTGGATCATTAGCTTAATGTGCATTGACCATAGGAAATGGACAACCTAACGAACTTACAAGGACAGAATAGACTGTCAACAATGGTGTGAAGAAGAAGCTACATACTCATAGTACATATATATCACCACATCCACAGAACTGACAGAAGACATGTTACTAGGGTAGGTTATCTAGACAAACTAATCAAGGTCCGCATGCTCCACCAGCAAGCAATTAAAATTAACACACAGAAGAAGATCACCAGACACAAATTCAACAAAACAGGAACAATCCAATAATGACATACACAACATCAAGCATGTCTGTACGTATAACACGGTTGGGGTTTTATTCTTAAATTCCAGCTGGAATGATGCACGGCTAGATATATACTAGATGCTAATTCAAATTCGTATTTCAAATTTGAGTTGCTTATTTTCATAGTACAGCTCTTGTGATCTTTGTTTAAAAATGTGAAACAATAATGCAGCAACAAAACAAAACTAGCTACTAGCTAGTAACTGATGGTGGCATTAGCCAGCAGTGCTTGCGATTCTGTCTCATACTTGAACCCTTGGCTCCTGGAATGATCAGCAGCCCAGATGAAGATGCCGTACAGCTTCCCCTCCCTCTGCAGAGTCCGGCAAGCGCTCAACGCCGTCTCGACGGGCACCGAGGTCGTCGTCGCCGCCGTCGTGAAGCTGGCAAGGATGTTCCCTCCGGGGTAGTTGACGATCTGCTGGTTGAAGAAGTCGATGTACTGCGCCTCCGTCGTGCTCGCGCCGTAGGCGTAGAACTGGAAGTTGATGTAGTCGATCACGGCGGCGTACTTGGCCCACAGCGCCATGTAATGGCGCTGGACCTCGGCGTTGCCGAAGGGCGCGATGGAGGCGAACTTGATCACCCCCTTGGCCTTGAGCACCGTGATGAGGTGGCCGACGCACTCGGCGAAGGTGTCCGGGTCGACCTGGAACTGCTCGTAGTCGATGTCGATGCCGTCCAGGTTGTTGTCCTGGATGATGCCGGTGAGGGACTCGACAGCGTTGTTTACCCACGAGTCGACGGAGGTGATGTTGAAGAAGACCGGACGGTCGTTCACGGTGGCGCCGCCCATGCTGACGGCCACCCTCACGTTGGGGTTGCTCTGCTTGATCGACGCGACGGCCGACGGGGTGAGCACCGTGTTCTGCCAGAAGATGTTGAACTTGCCGTTGGTCGGGGTCGGCGGGTTCGTCTCGGTGGTGTAGTCGATGATGAAGGCGAGGATGAAGTCGAACCGGACTTTCGGATTGATTGGCACGTCGGTGAACTTCACGCCGTTGAAGTTGGCGCCGATGTAGTCCCGGAAGAGGTTGGAGTTTACTGCCGTGGCCATTGGAGCTTGGAAGGCCAGAAGGGCCGGGAGGAGGAGGATTACAGCAATGAGCTTGGAGGACCCCATTGGTGACTTCTGTGATGGAGAAATTGCTTGCAATTGGTTGGTTGAGGACGCTGCTGCAATCTTCAGAAGAACGCTGAATTTATAACTTGTTTTGTGGCTCGCAAATCAACAATCAAGATTTTGTCAAATGGAAAATTAAATGGTGATGAAGAAATAGAGCCTTATGAATGGACTTCTCAACCAAGGTCTGAATGTAGGAGGAGATAAGGTCAAAATTTTCAACTGATTCGATTGGATGAGGTTGGAAGGGTTCCTCAATGGCTGACTCTTATTTGATTTGCCATGCAGGATAATCTTAAAGATGTGAAGAGAGAATATGTGACTACAAAAATTCACAATATTCTGATTATTAGGTACACTTCTGTCTTACTCTTCCAATTAGCTATCAAAGAGGTTTCAAAAAAATTAGCTATCAAAGAAAAGTCCAACTTTTGGAACCTACAAACTGAAGTAAACCTTACAGAGGCAGCTTCCAGAAGATCCAAAGCAGGACTAGTACAGAGGCCGAACTGGTTGACTGAAAAGGTCAACTACACTGTCTCATTTGGATTTTGGCATGACTGACAGGGAAAAAAACATTATTCTTTTTCAAACATTTTTTTTGAAACATTTTCTTCTTGGATCTAGTTCAGTAGTTTGTGAGTAGTGGGGCTAATCTTTCGCTTTCTCTCTCTCTCTCTTGCTACAGTGACAGGAGAAAAGGAAAGAACAGCTGCTAAATTGGGCTGTTTCTTCTGTGAACAACCCTGAACTAAGATATAAGGAGTAGGTCTGAAAGTTAGGCCTGATATCTGATAGATATTCTGTTCTGAGACTAACAATTTTGACTTAAAAAGATGAGATACCGATATGTTGGAAAGGATATGCGGACATTATTTTAGATAAACAATACATGTTCTGTGAAGGTTGAAAAGATACACATTAATTGGAATTGCATATTGCATTGTAGCAGGCTAGCAGCTACTAGTTGAAAGGAGCAATTGCACTTGCCTGTGAAGCATCGTCCTCATGGTTGCTCTCACTAAATTAAGAGCAGATTCATTGTGAAAATTGATTTGTATTGTCGTAGTTGTCATCATAAGCCAATGATACTTCCACCAACCCTCCCACTAGCACCACATTTTTTGGCGGGGATCAAGGCCCATGATCGTGCATGTGGCAAGTCAGTGAGACTGAATAACAAAGTAGCAGATCTCTCATCATTCTTCACTACATCTGCACATGATGGAAGAACAAGTCAGTGACAGATCATTGTGCTGTTTTAGAAAATAGCATTTCAATAAGCAATGAAGAATGAACATAACATCTACCGGCATCAAGGTAATGCCTCTATAAGGCAGATATTACGTTTGCGTCTGTGCTTGTTGCAAGTTTGCAAGAAGGCGTGCTAGTGGAGTCCCATATCAGCAACTTGAGATGGGAGCCCAAGCCCCCAACTCATCAGGCGTGGAAAACACTACAAGCACCGTGGATGGTTGGGAAGATGGCTGGGATGATGACTGGGATGATGAAGAAGCGGCAGCAAAACCTTCAGATAAGAAACCATCTGGAAGTATCTCTGCAAATGGCCTTTCTTTGAGACCTCAGACCAATAGCAAAGATGGCTGGGATGTAGATTGGGATGACTAAGCTGCATAGAATGTTGAGAAATGTGATCTGGACGAGCTGCAGAAAAAGCACAGACAAACTGATAGCATCTGTGATTGACAAGGTCACTCGCATTCTGGAAGATAGGTTTGTCTGTCTTCATACGGTTTGTACCATATTGTTCCACTACTACTTTTTGTTTCTAGGCTGATACACAAACTGCTAGTGGGTACAAATTGTAATTTCGGTAGTAACACAACAGCACGTTTCTTAGTTACATGACCAAAACACGAACTGTAATTTTTTTGACAGAGGTAACTATCATTGTTTTCCATTCGTAAAAAAATCAGATTGAAAAACTCTTGCATTAGTATGCTACTGTCACTTCGCTTTAGTCTTTAGAGCTGTGCAGAAGCATTGCTCTCGCCCTTTCCAGCACTAGCATTCTTCACCTTTTTTTTTTTGTCTCTTTGTCCGTTTCTTTTGCTCTGTACCATTCTTCAGCTTTTGCCTTTTGGCTTCCATTTAATATTCAGTTCAGGCTGTATTGACCTTGCGTGAATAAAGATGAATAGCATCTATTTTGACGCTTTTCTGAATTCCGTTGTTTCGTGTTTTTGCATAACCTTTTGATTTCCCTGTCGCTATCTGCTTGTAACAATGATTTCTAATCATAAATTGGTCAGGAGCTCAAGGTGTCAATGCAACTATTGGCTATACTCATTTCCTTTTCTCACATGTCTCCTCATTACCAACTGCAATGGATGTTTTCCTTTTAACAATTAGCGTACATATATCGGTTCTGAGATCTCACAATTAAGGGTAGCACTTTAATCTTGTGAGTTGTACATGTCATGCTATTGTCGCTGTACCAAGCAGCATGAGTGACTTTTGACTCTTGAGTGGCAATCATTGATACAATTATGCTACTACCTATAGTTCAGTAATCAGTTGCCATCATCAGCCTCGCTTCAGATTATTGATCTGCAACAGTTCACATGTACTCCTTCGTTTCTGTTTAGAGTTTCCTGTAGCAGGCATAAAGCAGTAATACTGCGGCTTCTGGTATTATGTTCTCCTTGGCATTTTTCCACTCGAGCAGTTCAGTGATCAGTACTAACCAGAGGTGCAGGTGCAGCTTACCTGCTCAAGACTAAAATGGCTTTTATCATATAAACTGTTCTTCTCTGATCTGTTCCAAGATGACAAGAATGGCAGGAGAGAGACCAACCCTTTTAGCTTGCCATAGCTTTGCTCAGGAACACTTGGACAAGAATGGCAGGAAGTCTGATTTGTGATAAGCTGGTTAGGTAAGATGTTCAGAGGAAAAAAAAAGGGTTTGTTCAGTGATGGTAACAACTACAACTGCTTGCATGGAGACGAGATGGTAACAGGTGAAAGGCAAGGGGACCAACTGGGATTGCATTGTGAAAATGAAACACAGCTCGGTGATCAGTGATCAGTCAATCCATGTACTGATGTACAACGTCAACCGAGCTGTCACTGAAGCTTTCTTTCTTTCGTCTACCAACCACGGCCAGCTTTGCTCCCCCTCTCTTCGCTGTGTTTCACCGTCTTTTTCTCTGCGTTTCTTCTCCGCTCGCTCGATCGAGGGGTGCACATGCGCGCCGTTGGCGTCACAGGAAAATCGCTGCTGCTAAGCACAGTAGATGCCATTTGTTTATAGCTTAGCCCCCCTGTTGTGTTGCTGCTTGATTTGATTGCCGCTAAGTTTGTTTACTGATTATTATTACGATTGTTGATTAGGATTGCAGCGTCATGTCATGAGGCGGGTATGCTCCATCGTCAGCTACAGTTAAAATTTAAAAATTTTAAACTTACTTTTAGAACTGATTTTGCCTTTTTTTATTGTAATTCATGTAACATGTTTTAGTACTGTTTTACTTTATGCTCGGATACTTTAGGCCCGGTTTAGATGGGACTAAAACTTTTAAGTCCCTATCACATCGGATGTTTGGACACTAATTATAGATATTAAACGTAAACTATTAATAAAACCCATCCATAATCTTGGACTAAGCTAGTCGTATGAGAGTAAGACCGAGGCGACTGGACCGGATGCTGGACGTCGTTACCAACAGCGTCCAGCTCTGGACAGTCTTACGAATTGAATAGCGTCCACGCCTGGATGCTGTGCACCTCAGCGTCCATCCTATTTTTAAAATTCAGCTCGATGATTTACCAAATATTTAATTAATTGGTTATTAATTATTATGTTCAAAAAATTCGGGTTATTGGCACATCCTTTTCTTTGCATGAAGGGGTTTAGCGTGTCCATGGTTCCAATCTTCAACTGGGTTGTTTTTAGCTTTTTTTTTTTTTGTCAGACACTAGTTTACATTGTAGGAGGCTGAAAGCCTGAAAGCTCCAATGTCTTAAAACTACCATGTTTAGTTGCAAACCACTATCTTGCTTGCATCATATAGGATGAAAACCACCGTGCATTGAGCTGGAGACAATATATTCGATTTTAAAATGTTGAGATTGAGAGTGATTTCTGTGTTGGATGTAATAGTTTAGGATGTAGTCCCTTGATTCAGTCAAATATACAACGTTTCTTGCACTAAGATAGCGTTTGAGTGAGCAAGAAAGGGTGAGAAAGTTTTTCGTTTTCCAAGCGCAATCTTCCCAAATTGCTGAATATATAGTGTGTTTTCTTAAAAGAAAATTATATATGAAAGTTACTTCAAAAATTATATTAATTCATTTTACAAGTTTGGAACAATTAATACTTATTTTTATCATGCGCTAACGGCTCACCTCGTTTTACGTATCTTCTAAACCTTATCCTCTCCCCTCAAGTCAAACACACCCTAAATGAACGAAGTGAGTATAGCTCAACTGGTTAGTTTCCTTACGGTGGAACCAACCCACTTAGGTTTAAGTACTGGACTTATTTTTTTTTCAGTGGTAAGCGACTTACTCGTCGACAGCGAGACATTCATGGTAACTTCGTCAATCTTAAGATATGCCAGTCTATCTTCTGAAGGTGCTCATAGGGATAGAGTTATGTATCTTCATAGGGATAAGTACGCATATATTTTGAGCACCAGCGTTTGTACTATATTTCTAAAAAAAATTATGTATTGATGACTAAAAGGGAGTAGTTCTGAACAAGACAAGACTTGGGGCTAAACTGAGCTTTAGAAGATAAAAACTAGGGACACAGACGCAAGTAAACCTTGTGCTTGAGCAGCCGTAGTAGGCACACGCTGCACCCAGGGACTCGCGACGGAATCAGTCATGGGGATATCAACATTCTACTGCCTTCTCCTCCTCTTCCAGAGCATCCCTTTGAAGGATGTGAGAAAGGCGGGTAGGAGAGGACACTGGGGAAGGAAGAATCACATAAAGTGTGCTTTCTAGTCCAACCCCTCAGTACTGCTCAAGGGTTAACTGACCAGTTCGGCGGTCCAGAAGAATCGAAGGCAAGTAAAGGCGATCGACTGCCTACAGATGGTTGACGAAATTGCTATTCTCCCAAGTCATATAGGTATGAGGGCAAAAAAAAAAGAAGCGTTTTTTCAATTCAATGGACCTATGATCGCAGGATCCCTCCTTCTATCTATACCCCTTTCCTGGGTAGGCCTGATAAGAAAGCAAATGAATACATAGAGTTTTGAAAGGAAAGAAAGCACATAGCTTGACAAGCGAGCATCCCTTTGAAGGATGTGAGAAAGGCGGGTAGGAGAGGACACTGGGGAAGGAAGAATCACATAAAGTGTGCTTTCTAGTCCAACCCCTCAGTACTGCTCAAGGGTTAACTGACCAGTTCGGCGGTCCAGAAGAATCGAAGGCAAGTAAAGGCGATCGACTGCCTACAGATGGTTGACGAAATTGCTATTCTCCCAAGTCATATAGGTATGAGGGCAAAAAAAAAAGAAGCGTTTTTTCAATTCAATGGACCTATGATCGCAGGATCCCTCCTTCTATCTATACCCCTTTCCTGGGTAGGCCTGATAAGAAAGCAAATGAATACATAGAGTTTTGAAAGGAAAGAAAGCACATAGCTTGACAAGCGAGCATCCCTTTGAAGGATGTGAGAAAGGCGGGTAGGAGAGGACACTGGGGAAGGAAGAATCACATAAAGTGTGCTTTCTAGTCCAACCCCTCAGTACTGCTCAAGGGTTAACTGACCAGTTCGGCGGTCCAGAAGAATCGAAGGCAAGTAAAGGCGATCGACTGCCTACAGATGGTTGACGAAATTGCTATTCTCCCAAGTCATATAGGTATGAGGGCAAAAAAAAAAGAAGCGTTTTTTCAATTCAATGGACCTATGATCGCAGGATCCCTCCTTCTATCTATACCCCTTTCCTGGGTAGGCCTGATAAGAAAGCAAATGAATACATAGAGTTTTGAAAGGAAAGAAAGCACATAGCTTGACAAGCGAGCATCCCTTTGAAGGATGTGAGAAAGGCGGGTAGGAGAGGACACTGGGGAAGGAAGAATCACATAAAGTGTGCTTTCTAGTCCAACCCCTCAGTACTGCTCAAGGGTTAACTGACCAGTTCGGCGGTCCAGAAGAATCGAAGGCAAGTAAAGGCGATCGACTGCCTACAGATGGTTGACGAAATTGCTATTCTCCCAAGTCATATAGGTATGAGGGCAAAAAAAAAAGAAGCGTTTTTTCAATTCAATGGACCTATGATCGCAGGATCCCTCCTTCTATCTATACCCCTTTCCTGGGTAGGCCTGATAAGAAAGCAAATGAATACATAGAGTTTTGAAAGGAAAGAAAGCACATAGCTTGACAAGCGAGCATCCCTTTGAAGGATGTGAGAAAGGCGGGTAGGAGAGGACACTGGGGAAGGAAGAATCACATAAAGTGTGCTTTCTAGTCCAACCCCTCAGTACTGCTCAAGGGTTAACTGACCAGTTCGGCGGTCCAGAAGAATCGAAGGCAAGTAAAGGCGATCGACTGCCTACAGATGGTTGACGAAATTGCTATTCTCCCAAGTCATATAGGTATGAGGGCAAAAAAAAAAGAAGCGTTTTTTCAATTCAATGGACCTATGATCGCAGGATCCCTCCTTCTATCTATACCCCTTTCCTGGGTAGGCCTGATAAGAAAGCAAATGAATACATAGAGTTTTGAAAGGAAAGAAAGCACATAGCTTGACAAGCGAGCATCCCTTTGAAGGATGTGAGAAAGGCGGGTAGGAGAGGACACTGGGGAAGGAAGAATCACATAAAGTGTGCTTTCTAGTCCAACCCCTCAGTACTGCTCAAGGGTTAACTGACCAGTTCGGCGGTCCAGAAGAATCGAAGGCAAGTAAAGGCGATCGACTGCCTACAGATGGTTGACGAAATTGCTATTCTCCCAAGTCATATAGGTATGAGGGCAAAAAAAAAAGAAGCGTTTTTTCAATTCAATGGACCTATGATCGCAGGATCCCTCCTTCTATCTATACCCCTTTCCTGGGTAGGCCTGATAAGAAAGCAAATGAATACATAGAGTTTTGAAAGGAAAGAAAGCACATAGCTTGACAAGCGAGCATCCCTTTGAAGGATGTGAGAAAGGCGGGTAGGAGAGGACACTGGGGAAGGAAGAATCACATAAAGTGTGCTTTCTAGTCCAACCCCTCAGTACTGCTCAAGGGTTAACTGACCAGTTCGGCGGTCCAGAAGAATCGAAGGCAAGTAAAGGCGATCGACTGCCTACAGATGGTTGACGAAATTGCTATTCTCCCAAGTCATATAGGTATGAGGGCAAAAAAAAAAGAAGCGTTTTTTCAATTCAATGGACCTATGATCGCAGGATCCCTCCTTCTATCTATACCCCTTTCCTGGGTAGGCCTGATAAGAAAGCAAATGAATACATAGAGTTTTGAAAGGAAAGAAAGCACATAGCTTGACAAGCGAGCATCCCTTTGAAGGATGTGAGAAAGGCGGGTAGGAGAGGACACTGGGGAAGGAAGAATCACATAAAGTGTGCTTTCTAGTCCAACCCCTCAGTACTGCTCAAGGGTTAACTGACCAGTTCGGCGGTCCAGAAGAATCGAAGGCAAGTAAAGGCGATCGACTGCCTACAGATGGTTGACGAAATTGCTATTCTCCCAAGTCATATAGGTATGAGGGCAAAAAAAAAAGAAGCGTTTTTTCAATTCAATGGACCTATGATCGCAGGATCCCTCCTTCTATCTATACCCCTTTCCTGGGTAGGCCTGATAAGAAAGCAAATGAATACATAGAGTTTTGAAAGGAAAGAAAGCACATAGCTTGACAAGCGAGCATCCCTTTGAAGGATGTGAGAAAGGCGGGTAGGAGAGGACACTGGGGAAGGAAGAATCACATAAAGTGTGCTTTCTAGTCCAACCCCTCAGTACTGCTCAAGGGTTAACTGACCAGTTCGGCGGTCCAGAAGAATCGAAGGCAAGTAAAGGCGATCGACTGCCTACAGATGGTTGACGAAATTGCTATTCTCCCAAGTCATATAGGTATGAGGGCAAAAAAAAAAGAAGCGTTTTTTCAATTCAATGGACCTATGATCGCAGGATCCCTCCTTCTATCTATACCCCTTTCCTGGGTAGGCCTGATAAGAAAGCAAATGAATACATAGAGTTTTGAAAGGAAAGAAAGCACATAGCTTGACAAGCGAGCATCCCTTTGAAGGATGTGAGAAAGGCGGGTAGGAGAGGACACTGGGGAAGGAAGAATCACATAAAGTGTGCTTTCTAGTCCAACCCCTCAGTACTGCTCAAGGGTTAACTGACCAGTTCGGCGGTCCAGAAGAATCGAAGGCAAGTAAAGGCGATCGACTGCCTACAGATGGTTGACGAAATTGCTATTCTCCCAAGTCATATAGGTATGAGGGCAAAAAAAAAAGAAGCGTTTTTTCAATTCAATGGACCTATGATCGCAGGATCCCTCCTTCTATCTATACCCCTTTCCTGGGTAGGCCTGATAAGAAAGCAAATGAATACATAGAGTTTTGAAAGGAAAGAAAGCACATAGCTTGACAAGCGAGCATCCCTTTGAAGGATGTGAGAAAGGCGGGTAGGAGAGGACACTGGGGAAGGAAGAATCACATAAAGTGTGCTTTCTAGTCCAACCCCTCAGTACTGCTCAAGGGTTGACTGACCAGTTCGGCGGTCCAGAAGAATCGAAGGCAAGTAAAGGCGATCGACTGCCTACAGATGGTTGACGAAATTGCTATTCTCCCAAGTCATATAGGTATGAGGGCAAAAAAAAAAAGAAGTGTTTTTTCAATTCAATGGACCTATGATCGCAGGATCCCTCCTTCTATCTATACCCCTTTCCTGGGTAGGCCTGATAAGAAAGCAAATGAATACATAGAGTTTTGAAAGGAAAGAAAGCACATAGCTTGACAAGCGAGCATCCCTTTGAAGGATGTGAGAAAGGCGGGTAGGAGAGGACACTGGGGAAGGAAGAATCACATAAAGTGTGCTTTCTAGTCCAACCCCTCAGTACTGCTCAAGGGTTGACTGACCAGTTCGGCGGTCCAGAAGAATCGAAGGCAAGTAAAGGCGATCGACTGCCTACAGATGGTTGACGAAATTGCTATTCTCCCAAGTCATATAGGTATGAGGGCATAATAGACTTTTGTATGTCCAAGCTCGTGACTTTATATAACACTAGCATATTGCATGTGCATTGCAACATGATTTTAATTAAAAATTATTATTATTAACCCATTAGCATAAGTTATATATATATGTGTGTGTGCGCGTGGATTCTCTAGACCTTACACTTTTTTTGTTTCCATAAAAAAAAGGAGGTGGTGGGAGTGGTGGCAGATTCACCGCTTACCACCATCACTATTCTCTTTTGTCAGAGTATAGATGAGTAATAGGTATTTCTTGTTATAGTTGCGTACATATTTGAGAGCATGACATTCTTAGCATATGATCGAGTCAAGTTGACTTTTCACATTGCTAAGGTACATTAGATTGTCAATTATTCAATGTGTAGATTTTAAAAACATGCATATCCTAGAAATATGTTGATCATGAGAAAAAAAAACCAATGTGATTCTTTTCTTTGCGATAAAATATGCATGTTATATATTATTATATATATACAGGTACAATAGAATATTTTTCAACAGATGAAGGAGTCGATTTACCACGAAGTAGTATTGCTAGCATTGCTCCCATAGATCTGTCAACTATGGAAAGGGCCACGGGAGGCTTTTCCAAGAGGAATATCATCGGTGAAGGTGGTTTTGCAATTGTTTACAAGGTAATGTTTGTCAAGGTTTATGAAAAATGATTCCCCGCAATATTGATCACTTTCCATTGAATTTTTGAAGATTATTAGCATATTGGTGAACCTAGCGTTTTACTTTACATAAATTTATCAGAATAATGGGAGAATTACATGGGCCAGCAATACATATTGACCCCCTACAATTAAGTACTATTTGGCGCTCTATAGCTTGGGAAATCATTTTAGACAATTGGGCCTCTACTTCCTTTTCCTCCTTCCTATCCTCCTCTCTGCGGCAGCAAGATCAGCATGGCACAAACCGTGTCTGCTCTGGTCTGCAATAACTTGACTACTCATGCCATTCATGAGAATGTGCTCATTCCTCATTGCACTCCTTGCCCACCTTACTATTGCCTATTACATCCATGCCAAAACTGTAGAGTGCATCCATGCATCAAGATGCACAGTAGCAGCGGCATTGGCACAAGTTGCCAAGAAAGCATGAGGTAGGCCATGGCTACAAGTTAGTTGATGTGGAACCTTCCAAATCATCTTCTAAGGCATGCCTCTTGAAAAGGATGAAATGGATGCTAATTGTGTTGACTGAAGGTGAGTCTCCCTACATAAACTTCTACTTGCCTTCACTCTTCTGTGTCAAACCAAATTCGTCACAAGGTTGTCACGAGAAATTTTTTGTGACAAATTTATGCTGATTTGTGATGACATTGCGCCATCATAGAAGTCCAAATCAATTGCAGTGAAACTGGCATACATGGCTAGCTGTGCAAATGTTTACAAATCAGGTCTCTTTTGGAATGGAAAAAGTTTATTTGGAGGATTTTTATGGGAATTGAAAAATTCTTGCCAAAAATCTACAAAGTCGTGTGTTCCCAATGGAGCCGTAGGGATTAAACAAAGAACATCCAAATTGAAATAGCTAAGTGATCGAAGTAAATCTTCAGTGGCATATAGAAGTTATTTACCATACATATTCACAGCTAAGATTTATAATTTACTTAGAGCATGTTTGGCGTAGAGCTTTTGGTAGCTGCAACTTCTCCAAAAAAAAAAAACTTCCCCAAACAGTCTAATTTTTCTAAGAAACTATAGTTGCAAAATCCAGAAAATGAATTTAGGATCTATAAGTTGGTTTTCCCAACTTCTCTAGATTTTCATCAGTTGGATTACAACCGGTTGTTTTCCAGAATCTAAAGCTCCTATAACTAGGCCATTAATTTGCTTTTGAAGGAGAACCTAAGCGGTGTGAAATAGTCTGTAGCATAGTGATTACGGTGCTCATGTAGCACCTCTAGGTCCTGTGTTCGACTCCCTACGCGAGCGAATTTCAGGCCTAGTTAAAAAAGGTCACTCACTAGCCCATCGTAAAAACACAGGTTAAGAATCGACTTATGGAGGATGGGCCCTCATGTAGGGTGCAGGGGCCTCAAAGTACAGGTTAAGAACTGATCCATAGGGGGCGAGTCGGGTGTTGGGGGGAGGGTCAGTGGCATTTCTTTACTTGTTTGGTTGAGGCTTCCTCTTCTTAATGTAAAGTCGTGGAGTGGTCTTTCATCCATCGGTCGAGCTTTTTGAAGGATGGCCTAACGGGTAAGGGCTAGCAAAGTAGTAGTTTGGCGTTGAAAAAACTGTGTGACATTACCATACAAATTTATACATAGATTGAACTTTACTCAATGTCTCAATTCTAAACACTTCATTTACAAGCTAGTCATCCCTTAAGGAAATTCTCAAAACTTAGATATCTCCAGGGAAAACTACCTAGGAATCATGTCCTCGCAAGAGACTTACAATACAAGAAGAAGATTGCAGTGAAGAGGCTTAAACCATCGGCTCTGTCCACAAAAGGCTTGCATGATTTCACTAGAGAAGTGGAGCTGATGTCTAGGGTTAGGCATGACAACGTCAGCCGGCTCCTCGCCTACTGCATTGAAGGAGACGAGCGAATACTTGTATATGAGTACATGCCAAAGAAGAGTTTGGATGTCTACATATTCGGTGAGTACACTATTGCATAGGCAGATTAACTATATTATATTTCCTCTGTTTTTTAATAGATGACGTTATTGACTTTTAATATATTGTTTGACCATTCATCCTATTAAAAATATAAAAGTAGCATTTATTTTGTTATGACTTATTTTATCATTAAAGAAACTTCAAGCATGCCTTATATTTTTCATATTTACACTAAAACGAATGGTCAAATATTATGTCAAAAATCAACGGCATGATATATTTTAAAAATAGAGGTAGTACCTAAGGAGCCTATCTTTAATCTTTTTGAGCTTGCAGCATTTTGTGGCATACTATGCATGTTCTCAAACCTTCTTGTAGAATTACATGCACATATGAATTTAGGTTATTTCTATCGAACTATTAATTCATATTAATTCAGTATATTGGCAGGTACACCAAAACGCCGGGCTTCTCTAAACTGGGCAAAGAGACTAGGTATTATCAACGGGATGGCCCAAGGTGTCAACTACCTTCATGAAGGATCAGGGGAGATTGTCATTCACAGGGATCTGAAGCCTTCCAATGTGCTCCTGGATGATGAATTCACACCAAAGATAGCGGACTTTGGCACAACTAAACCACTTGTTGCTGATGGCACTGGAACTCAAACTATTGTTTTCTCACCGTAAGAAATTGTTTTAGTACATAAAAGACAAATACATACACCCACATATTGCACACACCAGAAACTGTTTTAAGACCCTCATGAGACGGGGCCCAACATTAAATCCTTGAGCTCACAAAAATTTCTACAGAATATGCACGTGTGTACATATAATTATGGGCACTAGGATTTAAACCTAGTAGATATAGTTATTCATCCACAACTCCATCAAAAAAAGGTTCCCTTCAGCATAAGAAACTTTTGACATTCTCAATTGGACTACATGCGACCAAGTCCCTCTTTGATTGGTTGCTTACTTTTCTTTAATTGTGATTTTGTTCAATAGCGGTTTAATTTGGTGCACATCGCAGAGGTTATGCAGCTCCTGAGTACATCCGAGGGGACGTGACATTGAAGTGCGACGTGTATAGCTTCGGAGTTGTGCTACTAGAGATAATCAGTGGGCAGAAGAACACTCTTAGGCCAAGCCTCCTTTCAAAGGTAAGCCTTGGATGCCCTCATCTGCAAAATATCAATGATGAAATTTACACATGTTCCTAAAAGACTCGCATGAAAATAGGGGTGAGTCTTGGGCCCTAAGCTTGCCTTTGTAATCATATTTAAATTCTCTTATTTCACCTTTGAAATTTTGGAGAAAACCTTTAACCTATTAGTGACCTTTGTGAGCCCTAAGTTTTGTTATTTCGGTTCCACCGCTGCATGAAAATATATTTAGTACACATACATTACTCAGAATCTTGAACGCAAAATTCTTTTTTACAAATAGTAAAAAGAAATCATAGTGTTGTAGCAGCGAGCAAGCAATCTTTGTGTTTGCATGCAGGCCTGGAAACTGTGGGACGAGCACAGGATCATGGACCTCGTTGATCCGTCAATGGTGAGACGCTGCTCTGAAGCGGAGGGGCTCCAGTCGCACGTGCGTAGATGCATCCAGATCGGGCTCCTCTGCGTGCAGGACTCACCCTGTGACAGGCCGACCATGTCCCAGGTGCTGGCGATGATGGTCGTTTCATTCTGTCCCCGCTTAGAAAAGGTCAAGCGGATACCGTTGGTATTGCCTTGCGAAGAGCTTTACTTGGAGAAACAGAAGGAACATGTATCACACATGCAAAATTTGGGAGCGTGCCGCACGAATATTCTACAATAGCAGGTATTGAAGAATCGGTACAAGAAATTTTACTAAATTTGAAAGAAATTGTATTGAGAAGTAATCTCTATGGAGTTAGAACCGCATCAATTTGCGTCAAAGGTCCTAGATACATAACTGCCCAAGATATTATCTTACCGCCTTCCGTAGAAATCGTTGATACGGCACAACCTATAGCTAACTTGACAGAACCCACGGATTTCCGTATTGAGTTACGGATCAAGAGAGATCGCGGATATCACACGGAAGTCAGAAAGAACACTCAAGATGGAAGTTATCCTATAGATGCTGTATCCATGCCTGTTCGAAATGTGAATTATAGTATTTTTGCTTGTGGGAATGGAAATGCAAAATATGAGATACTTTTTCTAGAAATATGGACCAATGGAAGTTTAACCCCTAAGGAAGCGCTTTATGAGGCTTCTCGTAATTTGATTGATTTATTTCTTCCTTTTCTTCACACGGAGGAAGAGGGTACTCGTTTCCAAGAAAATAAAAACAGGTTTACTTCCCCCCTTTTAAGCTTTCAAAAAAGATTAACTAATCTAAAGAAAAACAAAAAAAGAATTCCATTGAATTGTATTTTTATTGATCAATTAGAACTGCCTTCTAGAACGTATAATTGTCTCAAAAGGGCCAATATCCATACACTATTGGACCTTTTGAGTAAGACGGAAGAAGATCTGATGAGAATTGACAGTTTTCGTATGCAAGATGGAAAACAGATATGGGACACTCTAGAGAAGCATCTCCCAATGGATTTACCTAAGAATAAGTTCTAGTTTTAAATCCATTGCAATTTTTTCCTCTTCTTCTTTTTCGAGTTAGAATAAAAAGAAAAAAGAAAACAATTTTGCATCTTTGGGACAATCTATATTTTCGCGAAATGGATCATAATAAAATAGATTATAGGTATCTAGGGAAGATTCACTTGGAAGTAACTATTTCCTAGATACCTATGCACGGTACTTCACGATTGAATGAATCAAACTGAAAAATCCCTAAAAAAGACCTAAAGTTAAGGATTTTTCAATGGGTAATGTTGCTCCAATACCTAACCAAAGAGCTACTGCAGTACCGATTAAAAAAACGGTTGTAGCTACTGGGCGACGAAATGGATTTTGGAATTTATTGACATTCTCTAGAAAAGGTACTGTCAATAAGCCCGTCGGCACAGAAACCATTAAGAGAACGCCCAATAACTTATTAGGTACTGTACGGAGTATTTGAAACACGGGAAAGAAGTACCACTCGGGTAATATTTCCAGAGGAGTTGCAAACGGATCCGCCGGTTCACCAATCATTGACGGCTCGAGAACCGCTAAACCTACATTACATGCAATAGTACCTAGAATTACTACTGGAAAAATATATAAAAGATCGTTGGGCCACGCGGGTTCCCCGTAATAATTATGTCCCATCCCTTTAGCTAATTTTGCTCTTAATACAGGATCGTTTAAGTCAGGTTTCTTTGTTATTGGGATAGGTGAATTCTTTAAGATCCAGCCCCCAAAGGAACCGGACATGAGAATTTTTCATCATCCGGCTCGAGCAAGAATGAAAGAAATAAAACCGTAGAAGATCCATAATAGAATAAGGTATATAATGGCTCAATGGCTCTAAGTAAGAAAAGCTTTATCAGATTCTATTTTCCGAAGTTGCACCTACAACTATTCATTGAAAAGAATCCTACTCTTATGGGTAAATGCTCAATATCCAAGTGGGCTTACAAATTTGATCATGATCAATTGCTTTGTGGATTGTCTCGCGTCTCTTGATTAGTTGGTATTTATCCCCCCCAATATTGCAAGTTTCTTACGTCCAAACAAAGTATTTACTTGTTACTAATAAAAAATCAAAAAGTTTAGCCTACGTTCTTCCTTAGATCCCTTCTTTTACTCCGATAGTATTGCAGATCGCAATCGATGCAAAGAAAATGAATGCATTTCCATACTATAATAAAAAGTAAGTGTAATAAATAGAGAATTGGATCATGTCACATGACTTATTCCATTTCTACTCTATGGGATCTTACGGAGCCTCTTCATGGATGACATGGTTGAGGTATGATCATAGAAAATATTCTCCTCAAGTGAACCAGCCTATCCTTACTAGACAGGGGACTTACGTGTTGATTGGATATGGAGACACCTTTGGTCGTGAATTCTAATGTGGCAGATCCAACTCTCTATCTGCATGGCCAAATCAATAATTCAAGTCGCACACTCCCATAATCCGCCTTCTTTTCTTTCGTAAAATTAACTTCAACTATTTGTATTATTTGTATCACAATAGTTCGGAGTTGAAGAGAAGTATCTAAATGACATGTTTGTAGCAATGAAATACCACAACCTACCCGCACCAGGAACTTTTCTTACCCCTATATACGCACGTGGAGAGATACCCATACTGAGTTGTCACCATCAGTGGCCTACCTCTATAGATCTGTGGCATATAGCACCACTTAATGATATCTAATAATCTAAGCACCACGCTTACATTACAAAATATTACTCTACATCTCTGCAGATGACATAGAATGATCACATAAATGAACATGAAGTCAATACCATTGCATATCTCTGGTAAACTAATCACATAATTAATACGAGACAAGTATAAACCAAAGTTGGTACTCGAATAATTATGCAAATATAGTAAAGGGCCATAACTATATAGGGAAGAATATTTCATTAATGGATAAAGTTTTACAAGAGAGGTAAGAGCTACTAGAACCATACCCGAATTCTCCGGAAGACTTGAAGAACTAAGGAGACTATTTTAATTCTAACTCTACTAGCACTATAACAAAATATGTAAACTAGAGCTTCTTTACTTGATCCTTCTTGGTGTGTGTTGGAGGAGAGGATGAGAGGTCCTTTTATAGCTTCTTATGACGGTTGGGGGCGCCAATACCGGTAGTAACCGTCATTGGAAGGCGGTTACTACCGACCTCAGCTTGCGCCTGGGCCAACGGAGATGGGCTTGGGTCGGGCGACCCCTGGTCAGTGCCCCTACCTTAGTGCTTCCTCCAGGACATCTCGACCCCTGGTCAGGATCCTCGACCCAATGGTATGGTCGTTGGGCCCATTTGCAGGTGTTTCAATGGGTTTGTGGGCCCAACCATCCATATGTACGCCACATATCGACCTCTGATTGGTTGAATGGTTATTTTCCACCATTTCTCCTCCATTTATGTAGTGATGTCCTATAAACAAATATCTTGCCAAGTACAAGTAGAACTAGATTATTTTCGGAAGTATTGACAGACGAAATTGGTCTATAACGACCGTCAACAATCAAGAACACCAACACCAAATCAAAGTCACCACTAGCATCCCAGCGGAGCCCTTGACGTCGTTGTCGATCTCCCTCACCACCGACAACTCCCTTGAGCCGTCGTAGTTGTCATCTCCCTCAAGCCACACCTATATGTCAGGGGCATCGAGGAGGGCATCGGTGGCTAAGAGACTTAGGGCCTTGAGGTCATAGGCGGTCGGATCAGACTGCCTAGCCACCAAAGAGATGCTGAGCGGGAGGGAGGGAGTCCACCACTGCCGCCACCACCGTCTGTGGGCACATGAGCCTCGCCACCATCATCTACTAGGCTAGCCATTGTCGTCCGCCAAGCTAAGCGTCATTGCCTGTGTCTCGAGGAAGAAGTTTCAGAGAAAAGGTAGAGAGAGAGAGAGAGAGAGAGAGAGATTGAGCGGGAGAGATCGAGATCGAGTGGAACAATTGACTTTTGAGGGCTAGTGAGAGGTTCGGCTTGGTTGGCTCCTGATTCTTAGTCGTACTAGGCACGTGGGCAGGTGGGTGGGTGGAAAACCCCTATTAGTATCCTTTTTTTCGACTGACACTGATGAGACAGTAATTTTTTTTCGATTACACAGTAACCACACACACATTACTACACACGCAACAACGCACTAACATATGCAATAGTGTATGTAAGATCATAGCTTGTGCCATCAAGGAAGCAACAAGTAAGGCGTTCACAGTGCAAGGACATGGCGTTCAGCCTCATAGCAAGAAACCGAATATTCAACGCCACATCGTCAATCCACGGAACCAAATGAAGTTCTCGGAGCCAAAACTAGACACTTGTTCTTCGAACAAAGAACGACTTGCGACTCAAGGAGAAAGGAGCGATGCCGCGTTGTGGAGAGCGGAACCTCATGGGGCGTGGCTTCATGCAGGCGTCGGCGAAAGGACACCATGCGTTGTCGCCTCCAGCAACGAGGGCGGGAGCTTGGCAGCCACGCCCCACCATAGGATCCTGACGGTGGAGAGAGGAGTGGCTGCTCTGGCCATGCCGCCCCCCGATTTGCGACACCCGGAGCTGGCTGGCTGCACCGCCCTCCGATCCATGCCTGCCGAGCTCGCGGATCGCGCCACCACTCTCGCTCGCAAAGCTCGAGGTCGCGTCGCCTCTTCGTCGAGCCACCCCACTACGGTGGAAGAACGGAGGAAAGGGAGGCAACAGAGAGGGGAGAGGAGCTCGAGGTCGCGCCGGTCACGCTGCTTCTCCACCCGGCCACCTTACCGTGTGGAAGGAGAGGGGAGAAGGAGGTGACAGACAGGGAGACAAGTGTTGGTATTTCTTACGGTCATAGATAAAATCCGCAAGCGCACGTAATTTCCAATGTAACACTTCACCCGGGAGTATTCCAAGGTATTGATTTTCCACAGGGAACTGTTTAGCTCCTCATCAAGTTCATCCAAGGACACAACACAAAAATGGGCAAAGGGTAGAGAGGATTTCCTAGTGAGGAACAGTGTCTACAGAAAGCTGAATTTTAATCTTATCGCAAAACTTCAGGCACTGGCTTGCTCGCTGCTACCAGAACGTGCTTTACTCCGTACCCAGACAGGGAGGACTTACGTGATCTCGAGGGCTGTCACCACCTCTGCACCTACGTCTAACAAACTGCGGCATACGCAGCAAATACTAGTATTAAACAATATAGACACCACATCTACACTATTTAATAATACTCTAATGCCGATCAAACATTAAAGTAAACACTATTTCTAGTGAATAATATTCCAGTATGCTAATAGGAAATAACTAAGAGATAATCCTCACAAAGTAAATCTCAATTACTCGATAAAGATATTATCTATTAAAGCAGAGTAATTGACAAGGTACAAAAGTAAAGAGGAAAGTACCGACAACTCCGGAATTCCTCCGACTATTTCTCCCTTACTCTCTCCCTATTCTATGTATACATAAATGATACAAAGAGCCTCTTGTAATTCAGCTCATACTTAGTGTGTCTTGAATGAAGGATAAGGAGGGGCATTCATAGGTGGAGCTTTCATGGAAGAGTGGAGATCCTCCATGGCATCCAAAGAGCACATTTCTTCTCCTCATGCCATCTGTCCTTTCGGGTGATGGTTGGAGCGCTGGAACCGGTAGAAACCGTCATTGGAGTGCGGTTACCGGTTACTACCGAACGCAACTTGGGCCTGGGCCAGCAGCCATTTTTAGGGTTTGGCCGAACCCTGGCCGGCTCCGTTGGCCCAGCCCTTTCTCCTGGACACTCTCTAGTGGGCCCTCATTCTATTCGCATGGTGGTTGAGCCCATTTGGAAGTGTTTCATTGGTCTTTTGCATCCAAAACTCCATAGGTTTGAATATTAGTTTGATTCTCCTCCTTCTTTATGTATATTTCTTCTCAACTTGGGTAGTTTGTCACCTAGATCCAAATATACACCAACACTCATGGAAATTGTTAGAAATATACCCAACCACTATGTTGGATGTTTTATACTTTCAGTTTTATGCAGGTATTGATGGCAAGAATTTGATACTCAACAGCCCGTCAACAACAAGCACCAGGTTGGGCCGCCTCACCATCCGGCCAACCCACCATGGTAGAAGGAGGGGGAGAGGGAGACGAGCTCGGCAGCGCCGTCGTCCGCTCTGCTCGGCGCCGACGAGCTCCTCTTGGCCACGCTTCCATTGCTAGTGGGAAACACAGAGGAGAGAGAGCAGATGAGAAGTGAGGGGAGAGAAAAGGAAGGGGAGAGAGATTCGTGGGATCCACTATAAAGCAATTTGCATTGTGGAGCATATATCTAACAATGTTCTTGGGTGTTCTTGGTCCTAGGTGTCATGTGAGGCGGAGAAAATTGTGGTGTCACACTACTACTGCCCTAACAGAGAAAGAAGTGAAGTGGACTGAGATCGTTTTGGAATTTGGAGGTGTGTCGCACATAATGTAACACCCTAAAAAAAAAAAAGAAGAAGAAGAGCTAGCAGCAGCATGACCTTGGCCCACGCATGCATGCGGCCCAGCAGCAAAAAGCGAGCAGCAGCAGCGCAGCGCTACAGTACCGCGCGGTACTGTAGCTAGCTATAGTACCACCTCGCTAGTTTGATGGCAGGAGCAGCTGCTTATAAGGATGATCGTCCGGTCACTGTTAACTCTGATTCCGGTATTTTTGCGTTAAAGCGAGGACGAAAAACACAGTGAGGGAGTTGCAGAGTTAGGTGTGGTCTGACTAAATGAGACGATGGATCAATGCCGTTTTTGGGCCCTGGGCTGTCACACATAATCCGGCTACCACGCATTGCATTGACCTCCTCGTCAACATCAACTCATACTGGACTTTTTACTATTTGGTCCTTTTTAAAACCTTTTTACTATTTGGTCCTTTTTAAAACCTTATTTTATAAATAGACCTCCTTTACACTTTTTACTATTTGGTCCTTTTTAAAACCTTATTTTATAAATAGACCTCCTTTACACTTTTTACTATTTGGTTGTCAGGGTCTATTTTTAAAATACGTTTTTTAAATGGACCAAATAGTAAAAAGTCCAGTATGAGTTGATGTTGACGAGGAGGTCAATGCAATGCAAATGGACCAAATAGTAAAAAGTCCAGTATGAGTTGATGTTGACGAGGAGGTCAATGCAATGCGAGGTCTATTTATAAAATAAGGTTTTAAAAAGGACCAAATAGTAAAAAGTGTCAGGGTCTATTTTTAAAATAAGTTTTTTAAATGGACCAAAAAGTTAAAAAATCTAATCAACTCATCTGTCTAACTCTCATCAATTAGCACACCGATTGCCCACTTTACCTTCATATTCTATGGAGGCCATTAGTGTTGTTAGGAAACCATTGGGCTTGGGCCCATGAAGGCCCAGCCCAATACATTTATTGGGCCCTTCACCTAACCTTCCATATATGCATCATGCCTATAAATAGAGGGGAAGAGACTCACTATTATACTCCAAGAGAATGAATGAATGAGAAGAGAATATCCTACCCCTACATCTTATGTCTCCACTCTTGTAGACATTATGCAACCCCTCTAGACTATGTAGTACATGGGTTGCATAATAAGTGCCATGAGCATAGTAAGGCACTGTTTGTTTCAGCTTAAGATTATTGTAATCTAGATTAATGAGCCAGATTACTATAAGCTGGATTATAATAAGTCGACATAGAATAAGCTGTTAGTTGTATGTTTCTCTAGATTATTAGTTGTTTGTTAGCAGTTAGCCACCTAATAATCTTAAATAACACCTTTAGAGTGGATTACAAGATTATAGTAATCTAGCTTATAGATTGTAATAATCTATCATAATAAGCTATCTATTTGTTTTAGCTTACTTCTAATAATCCAGATTATAATAATCCTAAGCTAAATCAAACAGGGCCTAAGTCATCCATCACTTCAATATATCGAACTCTTGATCCATAGTCCACCTAGCTATTTATACCCATATCATTTTTTTAGTCCAGGAAGTTTGTTGTTTATAAAAAAAGAAAAAAATAAAAATCTAGCAAGCATAGTCCACCTAGCTATTTATACACATATCAATTTTTTAGTCTACGAAGTTTATTGTTTATCAGAAAAAAAATCTAGCAAGGACAGGATGAAAACAGTCTAAAATTGCAAGTATGAAATAAGAAAAATAATAAGTTGGGATTCTCACAATGCAAAATATGTTACATATATAGCACCCAAAAGTTTGAGGTCTTTGCTAGAAGCTAGTGCTTAGTAGTTAGCGATGGACACCGAAACTATTATTTTATTATATCTAGGCAAAATGAAAACAGAATCAGCGTGAAACCAATATTTTATTATATCTACCAGATCTAATATGCAAACCCCAACCATCTCTCCATGTTATGTTTTGGTTCAAACCAATCCGGTTAAAAGCATTTGGTATTGTGTTATCTTATTTGGGTCTAATAGGCCATGTATAAATTGGATCTATTAGGTATGCGGTATGTTAGAGCACGACCCAACATGTCATTCTTCCACTGTTCGTATACCTTTAGTCGTAACCAAGATTGGACCTTTAGTCGTCACCAAGATTGGGTTTTGTTGATTACAGTTAGCAACTTGCTACTTGTTTGCAGCGTGCGTGTTGACTAAACCGCCCGTCTGTTTATCTTCGGAATCCCTTCAAATTGTGATTTTGTGTATCACTGGCTAAGGCGTGGCCTTGGACAGTGAACATCGCCTCTATCCAGCAATCGAGTTATTCCCCACCTCTCATCGAAAACTGAACAAACCCTTGGGAGTTCACATCAACAATTATATTAAGTTGCAAAAATGAGCAAACCCTCGGGAGTTTATATCAACAATTATCTTTAGTTGTTGGGTTAAAAAGGTTCCACATTAAGTAAAACGAAAAGGTCTAATTTTTAAGTAAAAATAATAAAAAATAAGATTGCCAATGTCTTTTGTGCACAAACCCTAGCTTAAAAAAATGTAAGTTAGTAAAAAAAATTTCATTTGTCTATCCACAAAAAAATGTATAGTAATAAGAAATGAAATATAAATTAGTATCAAAAAACACAAATATAATTTCAATATAAACGAA
Source organism: Oryza longistaminata (assembly GCA_009805545.1). Taxonomy (NCBI): domain Eukaryota; kingdom Viridiplantae; phylum Streptophyta; class Magnoliopsida; order Poales; family Poaceae; genus Oryza; species Oryza longistaminata. The sequence goes on along the minus strand of CM020180.1, from coordinate 22,351,158 downwards.
ATACATATGAAGTAAGAAAGTTAGAAATATGTGAAGTAATGACTTATTGGTTTTTGAAATTGTGTCCGAAACGACTAATAAAACCAGCCCGGAGAGAATAGTCATTTGGATTTGAAAATAAAATTATGTACTGATATTTTTTTTTATTTACATCACCTTGTCAAGTACTTAGCATTAAATTATGCAGTTTAAATAATTATAAAATGGAAAAAGTACACCGAAGGTCCCTCAATTTATCATCGAGTTACAAAATCGTCCCCCCAACCGCAAAAGCAGATATTCGGCGTCTCTTAACTAATCAAAACCGGTCACAATAGGTCCTTCGGTGGTTTTGACCCAGTTTTATCCTATGTGGCGGCTGAGTCAACGTGAGCCCCACATGTCAGGCTGCCACGTCATCTCTCTCCCTTTCTCCTCTTTCTCTCTCACTCTTAATTACCTACTGTTTTACTGCTTTCAACTTATGATTTATAAATGATGCTTTTACTACAAATGTCCTATGAGCCAATCCTTTGATTATCCTTGCATCATACCTTCCCCTTGGTATGACTTGTTAGTACGACGGTTGTACTCAGTCTTGCTTTATTTTTCCCAATCCCCCAGAAGTAGAGAATTTGTCGGATGGTGAGTTCTATGAAGATTAGGCTTGTGCCAGACGTCGAGGTTTTGCCTATGGATTATGGAGGAAGCTTCGGTTTGCTGAGAAGAATAAGTTTAGATGGTCTTTAGTTTTTCCGTTGCTTTTCTGAGTTTATTTTATATTTTTGTAAGACGTGTAACTGTATCAGATTGTCGTCTGTGTACTTTGGTTGATGCCTGGACAGAGGTCAAATGCACAGATAATTGGTGATTCGGGTTGTCGAATCCCTGGGCGCGACAGGTCCTGTATTTATACCGCAGATTATCATGGTTTCCATGTAGAACTCGGAGATATTTCCCTATGTACGAGATCACATATGATCCCCTATCTCCTTCGAATTCTCCCCTGGCCACCTCTCCTCTCTCCCGGCCACCGTTCCTCTACCCCGTGGGCCTCGTGGGCGGCGGCCAGTGGGGGAGCCCGCGCGCCGCTCCTTCCACTGCCTGCCCGCAGCTCCTCCCCCCACCGCCGCCGCGTCACCCGTCGTCGGCCGCCTACGCCCTCCTCATCTCCCGCCTCGCACTACCGACCTCGCAGAGAAGAGAGAGAGAGAGAGATGAGGAAGGGAGAGAAGAGGAGAAAAGAGAGAGAGGAGGAGGAGGCTGATGTGGCCACGCTGACATGTGGGGCTCACGTGGGTCCCGCACTGACTCAGCCGCCACGTCGGATAAAACCTTGGTCAAAGCCACCGAAGGATCTCAAGCGAACGGTTTTGTAAGTTGAGGGATGTTATATATATCTGATTTTGCGGTTGAGTGACGATTTTGTAACTCGATGACAAGTTGAGAGAACTTCGGTGTACTTTTTTCTTATTACATTGTGAGCCATAGTGTCATCTTTTCATAGCTTTATTCTGTTGAATGTTTAACATTAATCTTAACAAAAATCGATTGAATATTTAACATTAGTATTGTAGAGACATTCATATGCATGATTAAAACTTAACATACCTATCCGTAATTGTACAAATGTTTTTATACATAATCAGTTGACTAGTTTGTAGCAATTTGTTACTGAGATTTAGATAGCTCGTCGAAACAGAACGATCAACACATTCTTCTGTAACAAGAAGAAGAAAGAAAATGAAGGACGATATCCCAAACATTAACAACATATCTCTTCCTAAATTTAAGAGGGACGATCGAGGCTAAGCTGTTGCACACGAAGCTTCCATTCCAAGGCTGTGAACGAGGCCGCTTGGAGTTTGTCTCATGGATCCATCGTCCATCGATTTGTTTTCTCTCTCCTGTCAGTTTTTTGCTAACTTTGCTTGCTTGCATGCATAGATTTCTCCTCCCCAACCGCATTACCCTTCGCCATCGCATCGCCTCCTCCTCCTCCTCCTCCTCCTCCTCCCATCTACTCCTGCGTACTACTTTAGCTCCCCGTTTGCTCCATGGATCCTCTCCTCCTCCTCCTCCAGCTAGCTTGCTGCTAGCTTGACCGCTTCTTCAATCTTGATCCGTCCCTCTCACTAGCTCGATTGCCTTTTCATCATTCACATTGTACTTCTTGTTCTTGATCTGATCGAGTATTCGACTTCTCTCGCTGGTTGGCTGGTTGGTTTCTTGATCCGCCATGGACGACGACGATGTGGTGGTGCTTAGTAGTGCTAGTGCGACGCGGCACAGCTGCAAGGTGTGCGGGAAGGGGTTCGCCTGTGGCCGCTCGCTCGGCGGCCACATGCGCTCCCACTCGCTCACGGAGGTGGACGCGGTGGCGGCGGCGGTGGCGCCGGCTTACGAGCGCGCCGATGACGATGAGGGCGGCGACGGGAAGACGGTGCGGCGGTGGATGCAGAGCGGCGGCGGATATGGGTTAAGGGAGAATCCCAAGAAGACGCGCCGGCTCTCGGCGGGCTCCGGTGGCGGCGGCGGCGGCGACAACGACGATGGCGATGCGTGCCATCACCGCGGCGGCGATCTCCTGTCGTCGTCGTCGGGCCGGCAGGCGGAGCGGCGTACGCCGACGACTCCGAAGATGTCGGCGTGGACGTGGACGGCGGCGGCGGCGACGATCGTGACCGGGACCGGGAGATGCTGGTGATGGCGGCTCCGAGGAGGCGGCCGCGGTCGATGCGCGTGCCGGCGCCCGTGCGCGACGAGTTCGTCGTCGACGAGGAGCCGGAGGACGTCGCCCTCTGCCTCGTGATGCTGTCGCGCGACACCGGCCGGCCATGGAACTCGAGACCAAGCGACGAGTACTCATCTCTCATGTACAACAGCAACTACCACCACCACGACGCCGTCTCCGACGACGATTTGGAGTTGTCCCTCTCCTCCCCGTACGCCGACACCGAGATCAGGAGCAAGAAGAGGAGGAAGACGACGACGGCGAGCACCGGCGGCGGCGAGAAGCGGGGCCGGTACGAGTGCCACGGCTGCGGCCGGGCTTTCCAGTCCTACCAAGCTCTCGGCGGCCACCGCGCCAGCCACAAACGTATAAACAGCAACTGCAGCCTTGTCAAACCTCCGGCCGATCAGCCGGAGCCGAGCATCGAGACATCTTTCAGCTCTGCCTCGACGTCGGTGTCACCTGCTGACACCATGATCAGCGCGTCCACCGTCGCGAAGACAGTGAAGAAACCAACCAAATTCGTGTGCCCAATCTGCTCTAAGGAGTTCGGCTCCGGTCAGGCTCTCGGCGGGCACAAGCGGTCGCACTCGATCGCCGGCGAGCTCTACGAGCGCGGCCACGCCGACGGCATTGTCAAGCCGGAGCAACCATTGCTCGCCGACAGGTTTCTTGATCTCAATCTGCCAGCTCCAGGAGGAGATGATGGCTGAAGCTTAATTTTGGTTCCTCCAAGTTTTGACATTTTTGGGGAGAGCATGGGTATGTACAGACTCAGATTCAATTCATTCTTTTGGAGTTTCAGCTTAGTTGATCATGAGGGATTAAATAATTATATTGTTAGGTCTTTAGTTAATTACTCCAGATTTTTCGACCAGTTTTGTTTTGAATTTAGTGGTTTTTGTTAGCTCTGTTCTGTTTTTGCTCCACATTGGGAGGAAAATAAGAACATCATATGATCTCAATTGAGAACTGGTACAATGAAATGCTTCCAGATAAGATTTCAGTTGAAATGTTCTCAGTCTTGAAATTAATCTCCTCGTTTGTTTCTTTGCTACTTCTGCATATAACTGCTACAGCTTTGAGTCAATGCGAAGTAACATGCTTCTTTTAACTCCGATTCAGATGAACTACTGGCAGTAGCAGTTTATACTGAGCTAGGGCTGTGTTTAGATCCAAAGTTTGGATCCAAACTTCAGTCATTTTTCATCACATCGACCTGTCATACACACACAACTTTTCAGTCACATCATCTCCAATTTCAACCAAAATCCAAACTTTACGCTGAAATAAACACAGCCCTAGTATGATAAAATGTAGTAATACTGTTTGCTTAGTGCAGGAATAATGATACTTATCTAATGGTTGGTTGCATTGAGTTCTAGTACCTCTTCATTTCTCTATTTGACATACCTGACACAGTAAGAAATGCACAAAGAATAACTAGTAATTCGTTGGAGGAAGCAAGGCCTGAAGTATACATACGTGTGAGATAAAAATGAAGTACATTTTTTAGGAGGCAGCTAAAACTGTAGTACTGCTAACCGTGAAACAGAGAGAGCAGCTGCAGCAGGCTTTGCAGAACAGACTGATGGAAAGAAAGCTCAGGAGCTGCAAAAGCCAGGGGTGATAAATTGATAGTACACTGTAGTGTGTGTGATATGGTTGGTTAGCTCAGTGATGAAACAACCAACCAGCAACAAGATCCTCAGGCAGAGATTGGTGCTAAAGAAACATTAGTGCATGAAGCAATTGACCCACTTATGATGTCAGTTTATGCGTGTTAGTGTAGTGCCATGGTAGTACTAATTAATATTGGATGGAACACAGATCACTTTCACTGAACATATGGTGTGTTTAGTTCACGACAAAATTGAAAGTTTGGTTGAAATTGGAACGATTTGACGAAAAATTGAAAGTTTGTGTGTGTAAGAAAGTTTTGATGTGATGGAAAAATTGGAAGTTTGAAGAAAAATTTTGGAACTAAACTCGGACATACTGAACTCTCTGCTGTTTATCAAAGGCTGCAGCAACATAGGAGTAGTTTATCACCCAACCTACTAGTCATGATCTGCCTAAGCAATGTGTTGTTCATGTCCTTTTCTTCCCTGCCATTGCTGAACTGCTAGACTTGGGGAGGACACATGAATATGAATCTGGACATACCTTTATCTAGAGAAGTTACCTTTGCCACACTTTATTTACCCTGCACAAGTTCACATCTTCATCCACTTACAGTAATAGTTCACCACTGAATTTGTGTGGTTGCTTGTTATCATTCCTAGATATTTAGTAATTGCCGCAACTAGGAATTCATACTATTAAGGGCTCATTTGAATCGCAAGATTGAGAAAACGTAGGGATAGGAAAAATATATGATTTTTTATAGGAATGTAAGTGTAAAACTATGATTTTGATAGGAATGTAAGTGTAAAACAGAGGATTGCAAAAACACAGGAAAAACACAGGAATAACCGTTTGATTGAACCGCATGAAAAAACGCAGCAATTGGATGAGAGATATAGACTCAAAGGAAAGTTACCTTTCCTGGATGAGGATGAGAGATATAGACTAAAGGAAGTTACCAAAGGTTAAAGCTCTTGCTAAATTTCCTCTTAAAATCTTTATAGGATTGTCCATTCCATAGAATTTCAAAGGATTAGATAGGGATTCAATCCTTTGTTTCAAAGGGCTTCATAGGAAATTTCCTATAGGATTGAAATCCTCCAAAATTCTATTAGTTTTTTCTCCAAATCAAAGGGGCCCTAATTAGTTGCCTAAAATTATTCAAACTTAATTATTCGAAACTTTACTGTGTGGGATTTTTTTTTCTTTTTTCTGGTGGAAATTGGGAAAATCCTATGATATTCCTCTATTCCAACAGGGCCTTTGGTGAATTAGGCTTAGGGCCCTTTGAATCGCAGGAATGAAGAAACGGAGGATAGGAAAAACGTAGGATTCTGACAGGAATGCAGGTGTAAAAACAGAGATTGGAAAATACAGAATAACACAGAATAACACGTTTGATTGGACCAGCAGAAAAAAACGAGGAATCGATGAGAGAGATAGACTCAAAGGAAATTTTTCCAAAGGTTGGACCTCCTGCTAACTTTCCTCCAAAATCTCTATAGGATTAGCCATTCCATAGGAATTTTGAAGGATAGTACAGGATTCAATCCTTGGTTTCAAAGGCTTTTATAAGGAATTTTTTCCAAGGACTGAAATCCTCAAATTGCTTCACTTTCATACAAATAAAAGGGCCCCTTAACCTTGGATTGTAGTTCAAGATTATTTAGGTGCAAAGTCAGTCCTTCCCCTAGTTACAATGGACACCACCCACCTGTGATGCACAGTACATCCTTCATCATCAATATTAGACAATGAGATTAGTTAGAATTAACTTTGGGGTAGCAAAATTAGATAGCTAATCAATCCAAGCACAATGTTATAATTAATAGTGTTAATGTTCAAAAATCTCAAAGACAGCACATCACATCCTTGGATAGCAGAACCCACAGGCCAAGAGTGTAGGAAGTAATTTTCCTTCCAAAGGCCTTAATTTTGCATCTAGACAACTGCTAAGGATCATGCTGAGAAAGATATGTGAGAAAGAAAAGTACACATGAACAACTGAGAGGTGAGCAGGAAGAATTCTATTTGTGGTTCAACAAATGGTGTGCTCAGCAAAAGAACATCTGTCCATACCTTTGCCTGAACGCAACTTTTTTTTTTCTTGTCCGGTTCAGCATGGACAGTCTATTTTTGCACAAATCGAAGATCTGCATCAAATGTGTGTCCAGGAAACAAACTCTCCTGCCATTGTGACACATGGACTGTTGTAGCCTGCGTGTGAGCTGAAGCTTACTGGCCAGCCAAGAGACTTCTGAAGGTGAGAATAGAACCCTAAATTGGGAGGTCTTGACGTTCTAGCTTGCGACCTCAACTTATTGATTTGATTTTTTCTTGGTTATTTTTTGGCTAATTCATCTCGGCGTCATTAGCTTGAATTGCATTTTATTGTTATCTTTTGTTAATTATGGTGCATCATTAGCTTGGAGGAAAGGCAATAATACAAGTTACTGAAGCAGTGAAGTTAAGTACCCACAGGATGCCCTTTTTTTTTTTTTTTGCAAAATTTGCTACCGGACATCCAAAAAACCGTGTAATTAGCTGTGGGACACCACAAAACGTGTATTTGCTGTAGGACACTATAAAAAACTGGTAATTAGCTACTGGACACCGCGTGGGATTATTTTATTATATCCAGAGAAATTGGAGAGAGAAACAACTGTGTAAGTACAGTTCTACCCTTAGATTTTTTTTCCTTTTGTTTTTCTCTATCCTTCTCTACTCCTTCCTTATTATTTTCTCTCTTTCTCATTCTCTCTCTCTGCTCTTTCTTGAAGTGAGCCCGAGGGGGAGGGAGAGTGCTGGCGACCGCGCGACAAGGCGCGGGCCGATGTGGCGCCTTGGATGGGAGCGGTGCTCCACAGTCGCGTGCAAGTGCCGAGGCTGGCACGCGCAGCAGAGGTGGCGCCAGAAGCAGGAGGGGAGGTGATGCCACCGCAGGCAAGGGCGGACGATGTCGATGCGCAGGCAAGGACGGCCGAGTGTTGTTGGCCGCTCCTCCATGTTCTCGCTCGATCTGGCCACGCCCACCTCTCCCCGCCGTGTCCGCACCACGCCGCCGACCTCGCTGAGCGCCCATCCGTGCCACCGCTGCGCCGCTCGGTCCGCGGGACTTCACCCTCGTCCGCTACGTCAGCGCCGTGGACATCGGGACCGTCTACCTTTGCCGCCTCAAAGGAGAAGCGCGTCCCTGCGGCCGCTCGACCACAATTTCCTGCACACCATGTCCGTCGACTTCGACGCCGGCCAGGACTACTCCTGCATTGTCAAAGAGTTCTGCCCCAGCGGTGACCTCCACTCGCCCACCACCGCATGCTCGACCGCTTCGTCACATGACGTTACAGCGCGGGACCTGATTACGCGCGCGAAGAGCCTGCTGGACTTGTCGCCCCGCTGGCTTGTTCCGGCTAGTCAAAGCGGCGCTGCGTGGGGGGAGAGAGAGAGGGGGGCTTACTTTTGAGGTCACATGTGGGGCCCACGTTGGATTCATTTGAGCCAAGGGCAATCTTGTCTCTAAAGATTGTTTTTCTCTCTTATTCCTTTGAAAATAATAAAGTAATGCCGCGAGTGTCCAGCAGCTAATTATCAGTTTTTTATGGTGTCCTATAACAAATACATGTTTGTGCGGTGTCTTCCAACTAATTACACGTTTTTTTATGTCCTGTAGCAAATTTTGCCCCTTTTTTTTCCTCAAGAGTGTAATTATTGGGCTTGTTGATTAGTTAGTGTCTTAGTGAGCAAGATGGCATTCTAAGCAGCTAAAACTTGGATACTCCTGTAAAAGGCCGGAAGCTTCATGGACCTGTCCAGTGCAGTGCTCACCATCATAGCCCCATCTGATCTGATGGCACATGTGATGTGCCGTTGTTTCGGTGTATATAGTGTTGCTGGGAACGTGGGATGAATGGGGCTATTGTAGTAAATTACGATAATTAACCTTTTTTTGGTTATTAAACCTCTTTTATGAACCGAGCAAATTGTTGTCAGAGTACATAGCAGCGTTAAAAATGCAAGTTTAGGGCTAAAGAAGAATGAGATGGAAAATTCGGTTCCAAATGTAATGTAAAATGATTAGTTATAGATAATGTGAGTGATTCCTGCCTCTGCATTTGTGCAGTGCACACGGGCATAATTATTACTGGGTTGTTAGCACAGAGCATAGGCGGGCATCCAACATTTGTCGGTAGTGAGATGAATAGAATACCCCCAAAATTTCAGAAATAATGTGAATGTGATATACTCCATGAAAATTGGGCTCTGTTGGTTAGCGGGTATAATCTTCATACGATAGGCCCACCATTCAAATCCTCATTTTCTTTCTATGCTATTCTCTTTGTATTATATTTTGAAAAACGTTTTTACGATTTTGGATCTATAGGTTCCCTTGATTCTTTAAGATCCAACTGATGATCTTTTAAATAATATATATGGCTCAATATTTGATTTTTATTTGCTTTTTCTTTTTGACAAAAACATCCAGGACACGTGGTGATTGTTCTGCACTATGGTATCAGGACAAGGAGTTGGAAATTCTGCTGAGTTTTACTGGTTTGATCCAATGCACAGCAATTGCTTCAGAAATTATATCTGGTTTCTTAGTTTTCCTTGTCTGTAATGCTCCCATTCAGATCACTTACCCTTATTCACTGCTTACTACTCAAATGCCTTAGGTCAGAATTGATACAACTGTATGAGTATGACATTTTCTGCAGTAAAAAGAACTAGAAGCTCTCCAACTCCAACTACAGAATGCAATAGGTTGTACACATACGAGCAAAAGATGACAAGAGTACACAATGAATGAATATAAGACGACGTCGCACAAAAGCTCAGTTTGGTCCCCAAATGCTACTTTACAAAATGGCTTTGAAAAATACTGAGCTACTTGACCACTATACAGATCGCTCCCTTCGAGTCTTCTGGCGACCATATCATCACCAAGACAGACAACGACAGGTCGGAGGATTTGGAGGAACAGACTTCCCAAGGCAAGGCAGCTGTTCTCAATGCAGAACTCTTGACTTGGTCTTGACTTTTTTGGCTGTGCAGTCCCCTCAAATTTCAAAACTTCAGCAAAGATCAAAACCATCTCGGCGTTCGAAATTTGGCAAACGCCAAGGCCATCCACTTTATTTGTATTGCTGTCATACTGTTCATCACAACATTCTCAACAAAGCATTGACAATTGACAACCCCAATATACAAATCATCTTTATCTCCCTCATCAGCCATATCTTCAGAGGCTCTGTCATGATGTCAACATCTAATAACCTATGTTTATATGCTCATGAGTCCTGGCATCCGCTACATGCACGCACCTCGGTCACTGTAGTGGTCTAGAGCAGCATTTGGCAGCATCATGTGAAACTCAGCACATTGAACACCATTAGATCCATGCGCTCCATTATGGTCCTCAAATGATGTGCATGACTCGTCTTGGACGTCGGCATCACCTCCAGGATTATCTGTGTTGGATCCCAGAGGCTTCTGGCTTGGCCCATCTCTGAGCCCAGATAAACTATCAGCTACCTTCTCATGGAAGGAGTCTTCAGACTCTGGGGACATGGGATTGTTCACGTAATAATCATGTGCTGGGGACTCAACTGCAGAATCCTCATCCTCTGTTACAGAAGGCTCATCAGGAACCTCATCATCATCACTGTCCACGTGCAATGGCTCCAATCTGTTTTGCTGAGCCCTCTTACGAAGCATGAAGACATTGAAATAGTAGCTGACAAGCTCCATGCTAGTTTTACCAGGCAAAGCTCGTGGGAGAAAATGCCAAAAGTTCTTTCCCAAGGAAGGAGGATTAGAGTAAACAACTCTATAAAAGAGACTTTCCTCCTCATCTGTCCATCTCTGAGCAATATCTTCTCCCATTTCACAAAGACCTAACTCACGAAATTTGTCCTCTCCAAATATTCTTTTGAGGTTTTCTCTGGATTCCAAAACATGTCGTCTTACACATCTAATGGAACCCTCATCACTGCACCCACAATCTCTTCCATGGTCTCCAACCCAAGCAACAGAACATGAGGATGGCATTTCGATGACACAGTGCTTGATCCACTTATCACTTTCACTGTCCTCATCCCTGGGAGCAGACCCTGAAGTGGAAACAGAACTGTATGACAGATCAGCACAAGAACTAGAACCGTAGGGCACGGTCATCGAAATCCTAGGCCTCCATTCTGGAATGTCTGCCTGGTGGTCAGGTCCAATTGCCACAGCTTTTCTTGGGAGGTGGTCATGGATAGGAGAGTCAATGTCATCAACCTGATCAGCCACAGGTGCTGGCCAAAAATCTCCAGTATAACCAGGGAAAGTAGTCACCCAATCAGGTAAGTATAAGTTCTCCTCTCCAATTAATTGCTCGAGATTAGAGTAAGGGATGCTGGAACTAGTATTGCAGGCTGAGATACCACTATTATGATAGATGTAATCTGGCTCTCTGGTCTCATCAGCTAAATCTGAAACCAACAATCATAATCAACTGATACATATCTCTTGCGTATTATTCACAGCAGATATTTTAACAAGAAAAAATACAAACCTGAAAAGGATGTCTCAAACGTGCTCGTTGACCAGGTATTTTCGTCTATTTGCTTCGGACGCTTACAAGCAACCTGGAATGGCCTGACATCAGAAAGAGGTCGCTTGCCATGATCCAGCGTAGACAAATGACAACTGCTGCCTGGGAGAGAAGAAAAACTGAAGTTCTCAGGAGAAATTGGAGAACCAGGCTTCAGACCAGTGCTTGCTATCTTTGATTCCTCTGGGTTATTCAACATATTCTCCTTTCCAACATCTGAAACAAATAAAAATGAGAAAACCAAAAAATAGGAAGCTTCTTTACTTCCGAGAATGGAAGGCCTACCTGTAACATGTGAATTTGAAGGAGCATCTCTTGAGTTCATGTCAGTAAATGAAACAGATTGACTGTCAGCATCTAGTCCGCTCAGGTTAACATAAGAAAGAGGGTCAAACTGGTTGGAATTTTTGTTGTGTGAAAACACCATACTATCCTGCTGAAAAATAAAAGGAAAATTATTAGATATTTATAAAGAATAAGTTAACCTCAAAACTGCCAACTAACTTGCGAATTATTATTGACGTAGAAAGCATAAAAGAGAAGCACACAGTGGTGCTAATGCAGAGAATTTTAACGGGATGCAGTACAGGATCATTAAATGTTTCCCAATCAATACTATAGTACACTGCAGTAGCTCAACACTCAACTGAAACATTACATGCTCATTAGCTGTGTTAAACATTTCATATCATGATCCATATGTTAGGAACAAAGGCCAAAGGCTCTTCTACTTCATATATGTTTAACTCCTTGCCTTGATCCAGTTAAAAGGTACAGTTTAACAAAACTGTCCATGATTATCATTTTGACCTAATGATAATGGATCTAAGAATGTAGTCACATCACTTATATGACTAGGTAATCTAAAGAGATGACTACTTAATGGTGAAACTATTCGTATTACCACTGTGGGATGTATCAATGGTCACATAAACTGAATTCACGTGCGCAAATTCTAAATGCAAACTAAAGAGGTACAATCATGTCCCTCAAGTGTATGTAATTTTCTATCTAGCTACCACGATCTAAGCAGATGCTAAATTTCTTTCTCAAGCATAGATAATGTGTTGGCATCTAATTGGTTTGATGCATTTCACCACCATCTAGCAACAGTGACTAATATTTCCATAAATTCTACATTATTTCTATCATTAAAACCATATTCCACATATTCTTAGGAAAATAACATTCAGTCAGAATAGCATAAATTCCTATTTCTTCAGTTACAATTTTTTTTTACTAGCAGACTGTAGCATGAGTCAATTTAAAATAACAGTCCTCTCTTTCTAACTTCTTCCCCCCCTTTTTCTTACTATTCCCTGGCAGCGGACAACGGGTCAAACAGCGACGTCAGCAACACCCCCCGGGGGGGCCCCACCTCGCTCGGAAGGCTACAATAGCATCGTAATCGGCAAGAACACTAACCATAACGCGAGCCTGGGACACCTCCCAGATCGAATCGAGGCAAACCCGGATCAGATCACAGCCATGACCAGCACAAACCCTAGCCCTAACCCTAAGAGCCGATTGAGACAGCGAGGGGAGGGGAAACCTGTACCGATCGGAAGCCGGCGGCGAGGGGGGCTCGGATCCGCGGCCAATTTGGGGGTCGGGGGCGAGGGCTCGCCGGAATCTGAGCCGGAGAAGAAGGGGGATCGCGAATTTGGGGGCAAATCGTGACTTGTCCTCCCGATCCCCTTTTCCCAATTATAGCACCATGCCCCGTCTATATGCGAAGTTACCCTTCTACCCCCGGCAGTTTCGGCTAATTGCCCCGCGTGGCACCCCCCCGCGCGTGGCGGATTCTTCTGGAAGCCCTGAGGGGTAAATCCGGAAACGCGTTGGTGTGGCAGGATGTGGGGCCCAGCGGTGGTGGCTGGACCGCCGCAGCGAGGCGTGGATGGATGCGGTGGGGCACGCGGCAGGTTGCTCGCGACGCGTTTCTGGCATGTATGCTGTCGCTGACGTGTGGGGTCCACGGTTAGGTGGGCCCGACGCGTCGGTGATGCGGGTAGGAGGAGCGTGCGGTGCAAAAGGTGTTTTTGGTTTTGCTGCGGCGGCCGCGGATAGGGTGTCCGGACTGTTTGGGCTGTCGGATGGAGATTGGACGGGTCGGATTCGTCAGTTCGGGTCAGGCGAGGCGGCTGCTTCGGGTACACGTGGCAGGACATGGTGGACCGAGCGTGCCAAGACATTGATTAACCTGTGGGCGTTGTGAAATAAGGACGCACGAGGTTTATTACTGGACTTCTAGGACCCTGATTTTTTTAACGCAAAATTACATAGGGCTGGTTTGGTTTGAGGCCTAAATTAGATTTACCCATATTTAGCAATTTTAATAGTGTTTAGTGTTTATTTGGTTTGAAGCCAAAATTTAACATGCCTAAGAAAATACTAGGCCATTTCAATAGTGAACTTAGACTATTTTAGCTTTAATCCAAGCACAACTTTGCCTTACCAAAATTAGTCATGCCAAAACTTACCAAAATTTAGCACTGACAAAATTTGGTAAGGCCTATTTAGGCCACAAACCAAACCAACCCATAAACCACTTCGATTGTTGTTTTAAGATTTCGTCCCATAGCTTATATTATTGTAAAAGCACATCCAACCATCATTATCGAGAAAAATTGGCACTTTCACAGTGTGACTAGCTAATTCGGTCCATTTCTTCGAAGTGGATTGATAGTGAGCCATATTAGTTAGGTCGGGCTCATCTAGTCTAGTATGGTCATAAGGTGAGTCCGAATCGAACTCGTTATCAGGTTATTTCTCAAATTGATATCGAGTGAAGGATATGTTCGCTATGAATTGGAAGCAACGCCATTCCTTGGTTGAGAACGAGCTCGAGTCGAACTCACCTCATCCCCACGCTGAACAAGCCCAAGATGGGTTACTCTAGATACTCATCGGAAGAAATGAGCCGAATCAGCACTCATGTGTGGAGGAGAGGGAAATTTTGGTCTAGCGGTGTTGGTTGGATGTTTTTTTTTACAACAAAATGAGATATGAGATGGAATCTCAAAACAAGACGACGACAATTGAGGTGGTTTATGCAATCTACTTTTTTAAAAAACATAGTAACATGCCCGGGCATTACAATGAGCCTATAATATTACAAGTAGGCTAGGGTCTCGATGAGGATTACCATAGAGGAGGGATTTTTTTTTTATCCAACCAATTTTTTTTCTATTTTTGTTTAGCGAATTTTTCTCTCCTTTTTAATGTACAATGTGTGTGAGAGAGAAGGGTGGGAAGAAGAAAAATAAGTATATAGATATCTTTGCTTCAAGATTATTTGTCGTTGTAGCTTAGTACTAAATCAAACACTTATGTCTTTGACTACTAATTTTTAGAAATTTGGTGAATCTAAAAACATGCATAAATTTCTAGAAATTGATCGTTGAAAATACAAACGTCTACTTAGGAAAAACTGAAAAGACAAGTAATTAGGAGTGGATGGAGTACTCATTTCACTGTAAATGTATCCTCGTTATATACGCTCGAACAAGATAAAATCTCACAATTGACATCATCTCTAGTAATATAAACGGAGTCATCTTTCGTTCACTTATCCCATATTGTCGAAACATGAATTCGACAATAATAAAATAGGGTAGCGCACGAGACCTAAAAGTGGATGGATGCGGAGACAAAGGATTTAGACAGGTTCAGGCCCTCTCAATGAGAGGTAATACCCTACTCCTGTTTGGGGATTTGAATCCGCTGGGTGTGTATTGATCTGACGATCTAGTTGTGTCTCATGCCCCCTAGAGGGCCTCCTGCCCACCTTATATAGGATGAGGGGCATGATTACAAGATAGAAACCTTATCCAATACAGTATCGGTTTCCTAAATCTACTTTACAATATTATCAAATCAGCACTTTAGGCCGCTCTATAATATAAAAGGAAACGTAATACCCAAGTCATGATCTGTTACATATTCCATAGATATAAGCTATCCCCTATGACTAGTCGAATAACCATGCCGTGTGAGTATGGGGTACCCATAATCTCCACAGTAGCTCCTGAGACCTTCACAGTCGAAAAGATAATCTTCTCTCGAACTAGATTACTCCAAAGCCGAGTGCTTCAATCATCTTTACCATGGTCTCCCGAGTACTTTTACCAAATCTAAAGACTGTGGAGGGCTGAAAAATAAAGTGCATCGATTAGATGCACATAATAGGTGTAGCCCCCGACTATGTGGGCAATTGAACAAACCAAGCATATAGTCAAGGAAAATAATACAACCAACCGAGTGGTTTCGATAATTGTAGTCAACCAAGTGACTTGATATTAATATGTAGCATATGCGGTGTGAATCCCCGAATAATATAATCCAAGTGATATACCGACTGCTTTGTAAAACATGATGCGTACAACCTAAAGTTGACTACATCATTGAAAATTCACATAGCAAAAATAGCTATAAAGAACCTTGTATGCTGTGAATAAAGAATTTTCCAAAGTATTAGGCATACGCCATGCGCACACTGTTTTAACAGATGTGCTTAAGTCCCTAAAAGACACATAGTTTCACCACACCTGAAAATATATGGCATATGTGGTGTAACATTCGAGTAAATAAACTCATAAAGGATTTACCAACCGCCTGGAAAATGACCACAATATATAATCAGCCTAAGCCATAATATTGGTCAATAAAAGTGCACACTTACGTGGCAAAAAGCAACGATATTGTATCCAATCAATTGCTTAAAAACCCAAACAACACCTTGACTTATATAAAAAAGTCAGTGGGGCAGCTATATAAAGCTTTACTGTTTGACACCTTTTAAGATGCATTATACCAACTCCAAAAAAGTTGAGTAACTGCGGTATAAAAGGATTTTAAAGTATTGGGCACTTGATCACGCGCACTTTGGCCTAAGCAAAAAGTGCCTAAGTCCCTAAAAGAACGTGACAGGCCACACCTGAAAATATGGGCTGCAGACATATTAGGCCTAGGCCAAAAATATGCCTTCGACACCCTTTAAAGGATGACACATATAACATGCTCCCGAGTAATAAATCTTCCGGGTGATATAGACCAAGTGTACTCATATGAATAGCTTCTGATATGAGTGATTATCCCTTATGGGATGCTCCAAAATAGATATAAAAATTGAATCCCGACTGGTGCAAGTATTCGGTTGATAGCCCTTACGGGGAATAATGATTGGTCCAGTCTTCGAGTATAGAAAATAATCTCAGAACAAAATCCAACTTGAAGGTATGATCCTAGTGTTTGAGTTGATAAGCCCCTGAGCATATATAGCTTGTCCTTCTGTTATAGTCAAAATTGTCCATTAGCAATAGCTGATGCAGTCGACATGGAGACGAAATGAATAACATGAAGATGATATCACCCATCAAAGCTGACGAAGATGTTGGTGGTGGTAAAGACAATGATACCAATCAAAGGTAATGAAGTCGCATAGCTATGGAGGCGAAGAAACCAGTCAGCGGCAGACAAGTCAGCCAGCAGTGAGGACGAAGACGCCCAACAACAACGACAGAACAGTCGGTGGCAACGAAAGCAAGCCGACGATGAAGACGTAGACGCGCATCAACGGTGCTGGCAAAATCCACCAATCATGAAGATGAAGAAAATAGTCGGTGACGGCAAACGCATCCGACAGTAATGATGATTAGCGGCAACAAAGATAGCCGGCTATGATGACGAAGTTGCCCATCAACAGCAGCAGAGTAGGCTATGTTGAAGAGGCTTGACAGGATGTTGATGAAGATGACGATGTCGGCGATCCAGTCAATAGCGGTGTAGCACCCAATGATAATGACGAAGACGCTCATCAGCATTTGCATAGTAGGTCAACCGTGAAGGCGAAATAACAAGCCGGCAATGACGGAAGCAACCAGAGGCAAAGATGTTGTCATCCATTAGCAACGGCAGAGATGTCAGGGCCGATGAAGTAGAGGTGCTGGTGATGATGTCAGTGACAATAATCCTTCAAATTGTTGAGAAGATGGCGAAGCTCGAATAGTTTTCTTGACATTAGCGTGTGCATAACTGAGATTGATGCAACGCCTCTTGATTTATGACGATGGCAATAGAACTTGGAGTTGTAGCTGTTTGCAGATGCTTCACTTGAAGGAAAGTAGAAATTGTTGTCCAACTCGTTGAAATTGGTTGATAACTCCAACCTCCCGAATATGTAGATTAAATTTCAAACTTGATACTTGAGAAATTTTAAGCAGATTGTGGCGACGGCGGAGAAGCCAAAATTGCCGGTGAAATAATTGGAGTTGATGAAGTAGAAAGCTTGCTCGGAAGCGAAGACGAAGATAATGACTCCCAGAGTTGACTCCTTGATTGATTGATTGCTTTATCTTGACATAAAACTTGTCGGATTTTGAGTCTGGTATTCGTGTAGCCCCCGACTCTTTGGTTAGTTGGGAAACAACTGAACATAGAGTCGAGAACTGTAGCTTGTCGTCGAGTACTCATTGCTTGAGTGAGGATACATGTTGAAGATGTCCGAATAGAAATATTGAAAATTAGGGAACCACTTGTTGTAGTAGAATAACACGGCATGGAATATGGAAGTGCATGCCAAGATGTCGAAGCTCTCGTAGACGTCGTGGTTGGTGAAGTAGAAAAACTTGCGAAGTATCGGCAATTGGGTTTGCCGGTGCAGAAGAAAATGAAGATGAAATTGCTCCACCATGGTGACAAAATTGCATAGCCGTGATGAAGTGAACATGAGTCGGCGGCAACAGAAGAAAACCGGTGGCGAAGACGCGTAATTGTGAATATAAAAACACCAGTCGGCGGCGGCATAACCAGTCGGCGACGGAAGAAGTAGAATGATGACGACGACGTGGCCAACCGTGAAGACGATAGCTCCAATTGGCGTCATACGAGGCGTCCGGTCGGTGAAGACGTAGACGCCCGACAACGGCGGCATAATAGGCCAGCCGTGCAGGCGAAGACACCAGTCGGCGGCGGCGAAGGCAAGCCGGTCGGTGAAGAGGCAGACGCGCAACAACGGCGGCATAATAGGCCAGTCGTGCAGGCAACTGAGAGGTGAGCAGGAAGAATTCTATTTGTGGTTCAACAAATGTGTGCTCAGCAAAAGAACATCTGTCCATACCTTTGCCTGAAAGCAACTTTTTTTTTTCTTGGTCCGGTTCAGCATGGACAGTCTATTTTTGCACAAATCCAGATCTGCATCAAATGTGTGTCCAGGAAACAAACTCTCCTGCCATTGTGACACATGGACTGTTGTAGCCTGCGTGTGAGCTGAAGCTTACTGGCCAGCCAAGAGACTTCTGAAGGTGAGAATAGAACCCTAAATTGGGAGGTCTTGACCGTTCTAGCTTGGCGACCTCAACTTATTGATTTGATTTTCTTGGTTATTTTTGGCTAATTCATCTCGGCGTCATTAGCTTGAATTGCATTTTATTGGTTATCTTTTGTTAATTATGGGTGCATCATTAGCTTGGAGGAAAGGCAATAATACAAGTTACTGAAGCAGTGAAGTTAAGTAACCACAGGATGCCTTTTCTTTTTTCCCTGAAGAGTGTAATTATTGGGCTTGTTGATTAGTTAGTGTATTAGTGAGCAAGATGACAATCGCAGCAGCTAAACTTGGATAGTCCTGGAAAAGGCCTGAAGCTTTATGGACCTGTCCAGAGCAGTGCTCACCATCATAGCTCCATCTGATGGCACATGTGCCATTGTTTCAGTATATATAGTGTTGCTGGGAACTTGGGATGAATGGGGCTATTGCAGTAAATTACGATAATTAACCTTTTTTTGGTTATTAAACCTATTTTTATGAACCGAGCAAATTGTTGTCAGAGTACATAGCAGCGTCAAAAATGCAAGTTTAGGGCTAAAGAAGAATGAGATGGAAAATGTGGTTCCAAATGTAATGTAAAATGATTAGTTTTAGATAATGTGAGTGATTCCTGCCTCTGCATTTGTGCAGTGCACACGGGCATAATTATTACTGGGTTGTTAGCACAAAGCAAAGGCGGGCATCCAACATTTGTCGGTAGTGAGATGAATAGAATACCCCAAAATTTCAGAAATAATGTGATATACTCCATGAATTTCAGAAATAATGTGATATACTCCATGAAAATTGGGCTCTGTTGGTTAGCGGGTATAATCTTCATACGAAAGGCCCACCATTCAAATCCTCATTTTCTTTCTATGCTATTCTCTTTGTATTATATTTTGAAAAACATCCAGGACACGTGGTGATTGTTCTGCACTATGGTATCAGGACAAGGAGTTGGAAATTCTGCTGAGTTTTACCGGTTTCTTCGTTTTCCTTGTCTGTAATGCTCCCATTCAGATCACTTACCCTTATTCACTGCTTACTACTCAAATGCCTTAAGTCAGAATTGATACAACTGTATGAGTATGACATTTTCTGCAGTAAAAAGAACTAGAAGCTCTCCAGCTCCAACTACAGAATGCAATAGGTTGTACACATACGAGCAAAAGATGACAAGAGTACACAATGAATGAATATAAGACGACGTCGCACAAAAGCTCAGTTTGGTCCCCAAATGCTACTTTACAAAATGGCTTTGAAAAATACTGAGCTACATGACCACTATACAGATCGCTCCCGTCGAGTCTTCTGGCGACCATATCATCACCAAGACAGACAACGACAGGTCGGAGGATTTGGAGGAACAGACTTCCCAAGGCAAGGCAGCTGTTCTCAATGCAGAACTCTTGACTTGGTCTTGACTTTTTTGGCTGTGCAGTCCCCTCAAATTTCAAAACTTCAGCAAAGATCAAAACCATCTCGGCGTTCGAAATTTGGCAAACGCCAAGGCCATCCACTTTATTTGTATTGCTGTCATACTGTTCATCACAACATTCTCAACAAAGCATTGACAATTGACAACCCCAATATACAAATCATCTTTATCTCCCTCATCAGCCATATCTTCAGAGGCTCTGTCATGATGTCAACATCTAATAACCTATGTTTATATGCTCATGAGTCCTGGCATCCGCTACATGCACGCACCTCGGTCACTGTAGTGGTCTAGAGCAGCATTTGGCAGCATCATGTGAAACTCAGCACATTGAACACCATTAGATCCATGCGCTCCATTATGGTCCTCAAATGATGTGCATGACTCGTCTTGGACGTCAGCATCACCTCCAGTATTATCTGTGTTGGATCCCAGAGGCTTCTGGCTTGGTCCATCTCTGAGCCCAGATAAACTATCAGCTACCTTCTCATGGAAGTAGTCTTCAGACTCTGGGGACATGGGATTGTTCACGTAATAATCATGTGCTGGGGACTCGACTGCAGAATCCTCATCCTCTGTTACAGAAGGCTCATCAGGAACCTCATCATCATCACTGTCCACGTGCAATGGCTCCGATCTGTTTTGCTGAGCCCTCTTACGAAGCATGAAGACATTGAAATAGTAGCTGACAAGCTCCATGCTAGTTTTACCAGGCAAAGCTCGTGGGAGAAAATGCCAAAAGTTCTTTCCCAAGGAAGGAGGATTAGAGTAAACAACTCTATAAAAGAGACTTTCCTCCTCATCTGTCCATCTCTGAGCAATATCTTCTCCCATTTCACAAAGACCTAACTCACGAAATTTGTCCTCTCCAAATATTCTTTTGAGGTTTTCTCTGGATTCCAAAACATGTCGTCTTACACATCTAATGGAACCCTCATCACTGCACCCACAATCTCTTCCATGGTCTCCAACCCAAGCAACAGAACATGAGGATGGCATTTCGATGACACAGTGCTTGATCCACTTATCACTTTCACTGTCCTCATCCCTGGGAGCAGACCCTGAAGTGGAAACAGAACTGTATGACAGATCAGCACAAGAACTAGAACCGTAGGGCACGGTCATCGAAATCCTAGGCCTCCATTCTGGAATGTCTGCCTGGTGGTCAGGTCCAATTGCCACAGCTTTTCTTGGGAGGTGGTCATGGATAGGAGAGTCAATGTCATCAACCTGATCAGCCACAGGTGCTGGCCAAAAATCTCCAGTATAACCAGGGAAAGTAGTCACCCAATCAGGTAAGTATAAGTTCTCCTCTCCAATTAATTGCTCGAGATTAGAGTAAGGGATGCTGGAACTAGTATTGCAGGCTGAGATACCACTATTATGATAGATGTAATCTGGCTCTCTGGTCTCATCAGCTAAATCTGAAACCAACAATCATAATCAACTGATACATATCTCTTGCGTATTATTCACAGCAGATATTTTAACAAGAAAAAATACAAACCTGAAAAGGATGTCTCAAACGTGCTCGTTGACCAGGTATTTTCGTCTATTTGCTTCGGACGCTTACAAGCAACCTGGAATGGCCTGACATCAGAAAGAGGTCGCTTGCCATGATCCAGCGTAGACAAATGACAACTGCTGCCTGGGAGAGAAGAAAAACTGAAGTTCTCAGGAGAAATTGGAGAACCAGGCTTCAGACCAGTGCTTGCTATCTTTGATTCCTCTGGGTTATTCAACATATTCTCCTTTCCAACATCTGAAACAAATAAAAATGAGAAAACCGCGTCGGACTTGCTGCGCCGGGGGCAAACTCGACGATCTCAGCGACAAAACAACTCTACGAGAATACGAATCCGGCGGCGATCAGGAATAGTAGATTGCATCTCCCAAAGCTAGAGGTTTGCTGTAGCGACCGGCGACGTTGGGATTGATTCCATCGCACTCATCGATGGGAAACTCGGCGCAACCCCTACCTGGCGCGCCAACTGTCGAAACATGAATTCGGCAATAATAAAAGGGGGTAGCGCACGAGACCTAAAAGTGGATGGATGCGGAGACAAAGGATTTAGACAGGTTCATGCCCTCTCAATGAGAGGTAATACCCTACTCCTGTTTGGGGATTTGAATCCGCCGGGTGTGTATTGATCTGACGATCTAATTGTGTCTCATGCCCCCTAGAGGGCCTCCTGCCCACCTTATATAGGATGGGGGGCATGATCCACCTTATATAGGATGGATGACCAATATCTATAAGAAATTCTATGCAATTACAGGAAAGACAATAATTGCATTTAATAATGAGAAAAATATTCCCTCCATAACGTTTATTGCTGAAAAATAGTTTGATATTTCATTTTCCAAAACACTAAGATAATCATTATATGTATGGAACTGTCCATATGTGAATTGTTTATGATGCAGTATAATATTATTATATTGAAGCTGCAACATAGTGTTTCTGAATTACCTGTCCTTGTTGACAATGTTGACTTGCAAAGCCTATCCTATTGTTCATCACCAAGGGAAGAGGCCAGCAACAGCACATTGGGAGAGGAATGAGATTATATGTAATTCTTAAACAAAAAAGAATAATCTGTCGCCTGTGTACGCCAGCAATGTAAATTTTGAAGGTAGCATCATAACATTAGCATCACACTGTCATATTGTCAGAAATCAGAATTTCTCCTTATTTCAGAGGATTAATTGAAAGCAGAGGAACCAAAAATAAGTCCATTAAAGAAACAAAAGGCTGCTCATTAATCTGATGAGACTATATCGTTCCAAATATATAGACATAAGATTTTGAATTGAGACATGAATCTACAATTCAACTGTCATATTGTATGAATTCGATGGCGATACATCAAGCTGAATCAGGTCTCAACATGTCACCATTCAGCTGAACAACAAAATACCAATAGAGGACCAATGGGAAACCATAATTGACACATCAAGCAGAATCAGGACTCACTGAGGCATATTTATCTCTAGCAACATTTTCATCTCCACTGAACCGCACTCAAATTAGAAATTTTGCCAAGCATACCTGTTGAAATACACAAATAGAGTGAACCAAAAAAAATGCAAAGAGTATAATTTGATATTACAGCGTGATAACAGGGCATTACCAGGTGTAGAGGAAGGCACAGGCTCAAATGATGACTAACAATTTACACTTTGGCTTCGATCAAGCAAACTCTGGTTCAATACTACAAATCCAATCGAATGTGCCCAGGTTTCAGCATCGTTTGCCACAAAAAAGCTTGAGCATAAGAAATAGCAAATGATTAAAAATGAAAAATGAGAGTCAGCTGCCAGCAACAAACGACATCGTCACGTAAAAGCACTTTTAATACATACACTATAGATAGAGTATTATCACAGGCCAATATAAATTGTCTGCAGGTAAAATAATGGTAGCAAACAAATCAAGAAAGCAAAATAATGGACCTGTCATTGCAGAATTTTGCGGTGTAGGGCTTAGTACATTACCCATTGAAATTAATCAGAATGCATGGTGATTGTGCACTATCATATCATCGTAGCTCAATAACTCCATCAACTTTATTAAATTGAATTAAAGGCAAAGTATTAGCAAACTCTAAAATAAAGTCCACACTCTATTGGATGCAATAAATTTTTTATGTTTCTTTTAGCATGAAAATATCAGAAGTACAATTAATTAGAAACGTGTGACATAGAAATACTACCTGTCATTACAATGCTCTTCAGTTGATTAATATGGAAATCTATGCAGTTCTTTTGATTTCCATCTGAGCTTTGGATTTCACCACATGTGTCACCAGAGTTCAGTACAATAAAATTTCTTCTACTGCCTAAAATCATACATCATGAATTGTTGTGAGTACTAAGAGAAGTAGCAGTATCTAAAAGTATAGCAGGTGCTTTCCGGCTTGAACTTTCAGTTGCACCACTATCATGGCCAGAGTCTCCCATTGAGTCAGTAACAGTAGTTTTCACTTCTTAATAATAGTCTGTATCTAGCGAAGAAAAAAAACTATATGATAGCAAAACAGAAATATATTGAACATATGTCTGCACTGCAGATTCCTACAAATATGCATACTGATCATGTCTCCTTATCCATCACACAAAGCAGCATCAGCGTCATGTCTGAGCCATCTGCAGACATGAACAGCAGGTAGAATTAGCGGCATGCTACCATTGCTGCCCCAGTGCCGCCCTTCTTGCTCCACCCATGCCTAGCGCAAAGGAACCTCCATACACACACACACCCGGCACATACCGACTTTTGCAAACCTCTGCATCCACCTACATACAGGCATACAGCTCCAAGCATATATACATCTCAGTGACAAACAACACACTGTTTTTTATTTTCATTATAAAAAGTCATGGTTCTTGATCCATCTCCACCAATGCTTCTCCTAATCGGAAAAAGGGAGCACCAATAAAAGATTTTATTGATCTCCACCATATGCACAAATCTAACAACACAAATCATCCTAGGGGTGACAGCAACAGAAAGGCTGTGTGTTCTTTTTGGTGATTGTTTCTAGGGTTTGAGCAGGAGAAATATTTCACAAATCAAAGCAGTAGATCGAAGCAATACCCTGTGAGTGATGCTTCTCCATCACCCAGAAGATGCTCGCCGACGGGGAGATGCACGGCTTTGGTTCTTCCACACCGAAGCCGTTGTCGAATCAGCCGTCCCGGTCGAAGCTGTGGGGATGGGTAACAGCGGGGGCGAGTGGGCAATACCCTCCCAGTACCCTTTTCACCAACTGCGGATGCGGATGGGGCCGAGGTCGGCTCCGGCCGCAGCGGTGGTGGTGGCGGTGGCGGCGGAAGGGGACCTCGGCGCCGGCGGCGGCGGATGAGGCCGAGGTCGGAACTGGCCACAGCGGTGGGGAAGAAGCAGCAGCTCTGGCGACGGGGATGCGGCGGCAGTCCACGCAGGGAGGATCTCCAGCGAGGATGTGGCGGCGCGGCGGCAGAACATGCGGGAGGAGGGGGAGCGAGAGAGGAGGACCGAGCAAGGAGGCGGAGAAGCGAAGTCTTCGCGGGTGGAGGAGGAGCGAAATATTCGCACGTGGATGGATCGCGCGGTGGTGAAATCATACGCGCAGATGGACGGTAGAGATTGATCGATCCGGGTGAAATCATGTCTGTAGGATTGGAGGGGGCAACTTCTCATTTTTATATTAGTATAGATATAGATGTGGGCTTGGTCCATTATAACGCATTAGCTTATTTTTACTACTACGAGCAAAAGTTAGAAAAAAAATGTACGTAAAATATTTATGGGCTTGGCCCATTATAACGCATTAGCATATTTTTACTACTACAAGCAAAAGTTAGAAAAAAAAATGTAAGTCAAATATTTATATAGGAAAGAGTATATATCTTTTTTTTGAGAATGGAAAGAGTATATTTCTAAAAGAAGACAAACCAGAGAAACAATATTCATTTTAAGGATATATATATATATAAACAATAAGAACAATCGATGAAAAAGATATATCTGCTCTCTAGCTATATAGGAGTACGAAATGTAATTCTATTTACAGAAATAGAAACAAGAGTGTATGTAAAATGAAAATGCTTTTAAATAATCTTTCATCTGGCTTCATCACTCAATAGCGGGAGAAATTAGGTTAGTTAATTTAATTCGCAAGAATTTCTCTATGTGTGGATATGTGCCTTGCACGTTTGGTTTGTGCAGCCATCAGCCCATCATACTGATACATATTTTTTCACTTCTCACGATGCTTTTGGACCCTTTTTTTTTATTTTCCTTGATAAACTGAAACTATATTTATTTTTGGGATGTAGTAGTATTAAGTATTGGGCCTAAATACTAGACGGGTACCTCGTTGAAAGAACATCAAGGCCCAACAACCCATTCCGTCCATACACATACAGCCTACCAAATGACCAAAAGAACAGTCAAGTTTTCGTAAAAACAATGGCTATGTCCCAGCTAATAACAGTCGTCTTAGAACCAGGCCTCACAACAATCTGTTCAGCAAACAAATGCTTGCTTGACTGATTTGTGGTCAAATTTGGTCAACGGCTTGTGATATAAAATAATCTACAAAGTAACAAAAACTCGCCACAAGGGAATGAGGACACATTCAGTATACAGCCATGTCATTCTTATAAGATTGTAAAATGGATACAAAGATTGACATCCTGACTTATTCAGTTTTGTTTTTTTGGCACAAGATAAAATGGCAACTATAAAGTTTAACACGCTGAACCCTATCAATCAATGTAACAGTTGCTCATAGATTCTAACAAGGTGCATCTCCTCCTCCTCCGACGACGAACAGGTTTATTCAGGCAACAGCAGGCATGTCCTTGAGCCAGGCATCGAGAGGCTTGCCAATGGAGTAGACGATGAACCCAATCTCCCTCAGCTTCTCAGCGTCAACCACGTTGCGCCCGTCGAACACGAACGCCGGCTTTGTTTGGGCTGTCGGATGGAGATTGGACGGGTCGGATTCGTCAGTTCGGGTCAGGCGAGGCGGCTGCTTCGGGTACACGTGGCAGGACATGGTGGACCGAGCGTGCCAAGACATTGATTAACCTGTGGGCGTTGTGAAATAAGGACGCACGAGGTTTATTACTGGACTTCTAGGACCCTGATTTTTTTTAACGCAAAATTACATTAACCACTTCGATTGTTGTTTTGAGATTTCGTCCCATAGCTTATTTTATTGTAAAAGCACATCCAACCATCATTATCGAGAAAAATTGACACTTTCACAGTGCGACTAGCTAATTCGGTCCATTTCTTCGAAGTGGATTGATAGTGAGCCATATTAGTTAGGTCAGGCTCATCTAGTCTAGTATAGTCGTGAGGTGAGTCCAAATCGAACTCGTTATTAGGTTATTTCTCAAATTGATATCGAATGAAGAATATGTTTGCTATGAATTGGAAGCAACGCCATTCCTTGGTTGAGAACGAGCTCGAGTCGAACTCACCTCATCACCACGCTGAACAAGCCCAAGATGGGTTACGCCCTGCTCTAGATGCTCATTGGAAGAAATGGGCCGAATCACCACTCATGTGTGTGGAGGAGAGGGAAATTTTGGCCTAGGAGTGTTGGTTGGATGGTTTTTTTTTTTCAACAAAATAAGATATGAGGTGGAATCTCAAAACAAGACGACGACAATTGAGGTGGTTTATGCAATCTACCTTTTTTCAAAAAAATAGTAACATGCCCGGGCATTACAATGAGCTCATAATATTACAAGTAGGCTAGGGTCTCGACGAGGATTACCATAGAGGAGTGATTTTTTTTATCCAACCACTTTTTTTTTCTATTTTTGTTTAGCGAATTTCTCTCTCCTTTTTAATGTACAATGTGTACGAGAGAGAGGAGGGTGGGAAGAAGAAAAATATATAGATATATTTGCTTCAAGATTATTTGTATTTGTAGCTTAGTACTAAATCAAACACTTATGTCTTTGACTACTAATTTTTAGAAATTTGGTGAATCTAAAAACATGCATAAATTTCTAGAAATTGATCGTTGAAAATACAAATGTCTACTTAGGAAAAACTGAAAAGACAAGTAATTAGGAGTGGATGGAGTACTCATTTCAGTACAAATGTATCCTCGTTATATACGCTCAAACAAGATAAAATCTCACAAAAGACATCATCTCTAGTAATATAAACGGAGTCATCTTTCGTTCACTTATCCCATATCGCATGGGAAAAAGTACACCAAAGGTCCCTCAACTTATCATCGAGTTACAAAATCGTCCCCTAACCATAAAACCGGATACAACACATCCCCCAAACTAACAAAATCAGTGCAAACTAGATCCCTCGGCGGTATTGTCCTCGGTTTTGGCTAACGTGGCGCCTACGTGGCTCCTTTGACTAATTTTCCAGCACAACTTGTTAGCTCTATGATTTTACAATTTAAAATTATATTATATAAAGTTAGATGAAATAAAACTTTATATCAAAATTGTAGAGCTCAAGGAGATGTACAACTTTGTAGTTAACAACTTTTTCATTTA
Source organism: Oryza longistaminata (assembly GCA_009805545.1). NCBI lineage: Eukaryota > Viridiplantae > Streptophyta > Magnoliopsida > Poales > Poaceae > Oryza > Oryza longistaminata. The sequence goes on along the minus strand of CM020180.1, from coordinate 22,323,446 downwards.
AGATGTTTTAGATATCTAAATATTCGTTACAAAATATAAAACACATTTTAAAAAAACTTAGATCTACATTTCAAACAACATTGGATGGAGATAAACATTATATAAAAGTTGTAGATCTTGATGAGATCTATAACTTTGTAGTTTATCACTTTTCCATTTAAAATTTTTGGAGTATCGAATAAGCATTATTAGTTTTTAAGCAATTAAAATCGGTGGAAAGGGTTTGAACACAAATAAAAATTTTGCATTTAGGTCCCTTGCCGCCCTTCGGGAGGGTGATTTTTAAAAATCGCCCTTCTAGAGGGCGGCAGGCGATTAGATTTGTAAATTTTCGAAACAAAAAATTATTTTTGTAAATAATTTAATAAAAAAAGTATACAAATAAAAACAAATTCCATGTCTTGTCCAAGCAGTTTCTCTCCCGGTCCCGCAGTTTTAGATGTACGATCGTTCCACAGGCCAGGCAAATGCAAGTCGTAGCCAGGTGCCTGGCAACATGCACTGGACGGCGACCAGGGCCATGAACGAGACGGACTGCACTGAGGATGATTCGAATCACCGACCAGAAACGATATGCCCGGCAACCAAACTACGGGCAATACGACTTGAGAACTGCAGATATTAGGTGAATAGAGAAGAGATGGATGTGTACAAAGCTCTTACTGGTATTAAACACACTATAATATATAGACAGTTTATTTTTTCAATAATCCAACGATAGGATGAGTACCAATTTTATCAATTATGGTTAAGATCACTTTTGACGCATAAGTTAAATCTCTCCCC
>CM020180.1:22304104-22322635 GCA_009805545.1 Oryza longistaminata | reverse complement strand
TCAAGTTGCCAAGCCAAGTTGGTCTTGAAGCTCTAGACATGTATTTATATGCTTCTCTCTCTCTCTCTCTTACAGCTTTCTTTCCTCGTCCCACACGCCAATACAGGCTGTTAAGATTACACGGCCCATCCGGCCCACGATACTTAGGATTTGCATTTAACGATCTCTTCTTGGTTCTAGTTGTGAAGTCTATGCCACCTCCTTCTTCAGTCTTCTCCCTTTCTGCTTCACATTGATGACTTCCTCCTTCAGCTCTGCTGGCATCACCCTGTGCTGACCACTCCACCATAGCAACAAATCTAACAACACAAATCATCCTAGGGGTGACAGCAACAGAAAGGCTGTGTGTTCTTTTTTGGTGATTGTTTCTAGGGTTTGAGCAGGAGAAATATTTCACAAATCAAAGCAGTAGATCGAAGCAATACCCTGTGAGTGATGCTTCTCATCACCCAGAAGATGCTCGCCGACGGGGAGATGCATGGCTTTGGTTCTTCCACACCGAAGCCGTTGTCGAATCAGCCGTCCGGTCGAAGCTGGGGGATGGGTAACAGCGGGGGCGAGTGGGCAATACCTCCCAGTACCCTTTCACCAACTGCGGGATGCGGATGGGGCCGAGGTGGTGCGGCAAGGGCTCGCGACCGCCGCGGTGGTGTGGCGGTGGCGGCGGAAGGGGACCTCGGCGCCGGCGGCGGCGGATGAGGCCGAGGTCGGAACTGGCCACAGCGGTGGGAAGAAGCAGCAGCTCTGGCACGGGGATGCGCGGCAGTCCACGCAGGGAGGCATCTCCAGCGAGGATGCGGCGGCGCGGCGGCAGAACATGCGGAGGAGGGGGAGCGAGAGAGGAGGACCGAGCAAGGGAGCGGAGAAGCGAAGTCTTCGCGGGGTGGAGAGGAGCGAAATATTCGCACGTGGATGGATCGCGCGGTGGTGAAATCATACGCGCAGATGGACGGTAGAGATTGATCCGGGTGAAATCATGCCTGTAGGATTGAGGGGGCAACTTCCTTTTTATATTAGTGTATAGATATAGATGTGGCTTGGCCCATTATAACGCATTAGCTTATTTTTACTACTACGAGCAAAAGTTAGAAAAAAAATGTACGTCAAATATTTATATAGGGAAAGAGATTTTTTTTTTTTTGAGAATGGAAAGAGTATATTTCTAAAAGAAGACAACCAGAGAAAACAATATTCATTTTAAGGTATATATATATATATATATATATATATATAATATATATATATATATATAATATATAAACAATAAGAACAATCGATGAAAAGATATATCTGCTCTCTAGCTATATAGGAGTACGAAATGAATTCTATTTACAGAAATAGAAACAAGAGTGTATGTAAAATGAAAATGCTTTTTAAAATAATCTTTCATCTGGCTTCATCACTCAATAGCGGGAGAAATTAGGTTAGTTAATTTAATTCGCAAGAATTTCTCTACTGTGTGGATATGTGCCTTGCACGTTTGGTTTGTGCAGCCATCAGCCCATCATACTGATACATATTTTTCACTTCTCACGATGCTTTTGGACCCTTTTTTTTTATTTTCCTTGATAAACTGAAACTATATTTATTTTTTGGATGTAGTAGTATTAAGTATTGGGCCTAAATACTAGACGGTACCTCGTTGAAAGAACATCAAGGCCCAACAACCCATTCCGTCCATACACTACAGCCTACCAAATGACCAAAAGAACAGTCGTCAAGTTTTCGTAAAAACAATGGCTATGTCCCAGCTAATAACAGGCGTCTTAGAACCAGGCCTCACAACAATCTGTTCAGCAAAACAAATGCTTGCAGCTTGCTTGACTGATTTGTGGTCAAATTTGGTCAACGGCTTGTGATATAAATAATCTACAAAGTAACAAAAACTCGCCACAAGGAATGAGGACACATTCAGTATACAGCCATGTCATTCTTATAAGATTGTAAAATGGATACAAAGATTGACATCCTGACTTATTCAGTTTTGTTTTTTGGCACAAGATAAAATGGCAACTATAAAGTTTAACACGCTGAACCCTATCAATCAATGTAACAGTTGCTCATAGATTCTAACAAGGTGCATCTCCTCCTCCTCCGACGACGAACAGGTTTATTCAGGCAACAGCAGGCATGTCCTTGAGCCAGGCATCGAGAGGCTTGCCAATGGAGTAGACGATGAACCCAATCTCCCTCAGCTTCTCAGCGTCAACCACGTTGCGCCCGTCGAACACGAACGCCGGCTTCTGCATTCCCCCGTAGATCCTCGCGTAGTCGAGGCTCCTGAACTCGTCCCACTCGGTGAGGATGCAGACGCCGTGGGCGTCCCTGGCCGCCTCGTAGGCGTCCCAGGCGACGGACACCTGCTTGATGGCCGTGGGGCTCATCGGCTGGAGATGGGCCGGGTGATCCCAATCGAACCTGCTCATGGCGAGGTCGCGCTGGACCTGGTCCTCCGTCACCTGGGGGTCGTAGATGCTCACCTTGGCCCTGTCGCCGAGCAGCCCCTTGCAGACGTCGATGGCGGGCGTCTCCCTGGTGTCGCCCGTGTCCTTCTTGAAGGCGAAGCCCAGCACGGCGATCTTCTTGCCGGCCACGGTGTTGAACATGGACGACACCACGCGGTTCACGAACCGGCTCTTCTGGTAGTCGTTGATCTTGATCACCTGCGTAATGCAGCGTTTTAAATAGCGGGCTAATACATTTAGCGGTCAGTATCTTCAAAACAGTTAATAATTACCAGGCTAAATGAAACTACAAGGGCTAAATAGTACGTGAGAACAAATATCCTTAAACTACTAATCCATCCGTCCTAAAATATAAGTATTTTTAGAGCCTAATACGGTCTTCGAGATTCTACTTTAACCAATATCTGTTTTCAATAAAAAGAGTTGCATATTATGATAGTTTTTTTAATAATAAATCTAATAACATCAATTTTACATGATTGATCTTTTAAAAAAATTACTATTAATGGTTAAAATTAAAAATATTTGATTTGTCATTATACTAAAAATGTTTTATATTTTAGAACGGAGAGAGTATATATAATCTCCGGAGATAGCCGAAGCTATAGCCGGAGATTTAAAGCCTTTGATCACCTGCTTCCAGTAGTTGGCCACCTCGGGGAGGCCATTGCACTCGCAGATGTACACCAGGTTGAGGATGTCCTTCTGGAAGCAAGAGCCACCGAATCCTACGCTGGCGTTGAGAAACTTGGCGCCGATCCTAGAGTCCTTGCCGACGGCGTAGGCGACCTCGGTGACGTCGGCGCCGGTGGCCTCGCAGAGCGCGGACATGGCGTTCACGGACGAGATCCTCTGGGCCAGGAACGCGTTGGCGGCGAGCTTGGACAGCTCGGCGGACCACAGGTTGGTGGTGAGGATCCTCTCCTCGGGGACCCATCGGGCGTACACGTCCTTGAGCGCCTGGACGGCGGCGCGCCCCGCGGCGGTCTCGCGGCCGCCGATGAGGACGCGGTCGGGGGCGAGCAGGTCGCGGATGGCGGTGCCCTCGGCGAGGAACTCCGGGTTGGAGAGGATCTGGAAGCCGACGCCGTCGCGGCCGTTGTGGTCGAGGATCTTCTCGATGGCCTCCGCGGTCTTGACCGGCACGGTGGACTTCTCGACGACGACCTTGTCGGACGTCGCCACGGCGGCGATCATCCGCGCCGCGCTCTCCCAGTAGGTGAGGTCGGCGGCCTTGCCGGCGCCGAGGCCGCGGGCCTTGGTGGGGGTGTTCACGGAGACGAAGACGATGTCGGCCTCGCCGACGTGCCTCTCGACGTCGCTGCTGAAGAAGAGGTTCCTCCCGCGGCAGCGGCGCACGACGTCGTCGAGGCCAGGCTCGTAGATCGGGAGCGCGTCGCTGTTCCAGGCGTCGATGCGGGCGGCGGAGATGTCGACGACGACCACCTCCACGTCGGGGCACTTGAGGGCGATCACGGCCATGGTCGGGCCGCCCACGTAGCCGGCTCCGAGGCAGCAGATCTTCACCATCTTCCCTGTTAGTTTGCAACATTATTGAATTGATCTTCAGCTTAGTGTCACATATCATATATCTAAGGATTAAGAAACTGGGCGTTTATATATATGTCATGCAATTTGTGTTTTGAGAACTGTAATGTAATACTCCCTCCATAGCAACTAGTAATTCATCCGTTTCATATTATAAGACTTTCTAGCATTGTCCACGTTCGTATAGATGTTAATGAATCTAAACATATGTGTCTAGAAAGTCTTATAATATGGAACGGAGGGAGCATAAAATATGACATTTCATAGTACAACGAATTTGGACAAGATGTTCGGTTACTGTCTAAATTTATTGTACTATGAAATATCATATCCGATACTAGGTTGCTATATTATGGGACAGAGAGTAATAATAATGCATGTATCCATGATAATAGCTAGACATACAAAGGATCTAGATTTCTTTATATTGTTAGTGAAACAGGCAAGATTAAGCAACATTTTAGCCAAAGGCAATGCATTTGTTCACAAGTCCTTGTACGCGCCAATGTAACGCATATAAAGATAGAAGTGGAATACACAAATGAACCCACCATTAACATACCATGATCCAAATTTAATATATACTAGTCTGTAAAACCGAACAAATTTATTTCGATCGATTACTTTTAAACAAACCTAATCATTACTGCAAACTGCAAAATTTTCGCTAAAAACCATTTGTGCTAAAAACCGCAAAATTGCCAAATAACATCCTAATATCCAATACCAATATCTACAAGTACACTATGCAGGGCCATGAGATCAGCAATAACATATTTCACAATTCGAGAGAAAAAAAACATATTTAATTAAGGTAGTTCCCGCACCAAATCGCTCTATTACAACCACGCATCCCATCTACATAGTGAGTGAGGATCACAAAAGAAAAACTTCAAGAATCATCGTGCCCATGCCATCCCAATCCAGTAGCGTGTGCCTACTGCTTAATTAGAGTTCAGATCATTAGAAATCCCAAAAAAAAAAATCCTTTCCAGCGAACCGACCAATGCCATCATCAGCATCGATCACCCGACTACAAAAGATCTCAAAGGGCAAACCAATGCAAGAAAGAACACAGATAAAAAAAGAAACTAGTCATGGAGATCGGGAGAGAGAGAGAGAGACTCTGGAGGCGCATGCGTACCTTGTTGCAGTCGACAGTTGGCGCGCGAATGCGGAAAGGGAGGAGGTTGCTCGCTCGCTCGTGCTCTGAGAGTGAAGAGGAGAGGAAGAGGGAAGACTCGAATAAATAGGGAAGAAGAAGGGACGACCGGATGAGATATGTTCCTACTATTTTATTGCTTCCAATTTTGTCATCCATATTTTAGCAATTTCTATCGTAACTTTATTATGTATCTTCTTTTGGCTGGTAAAAGACTTTATCTGGATAAGATATGCACTCAGATAAGTACTTGTTCAGACGTATAGCCAAAAATAAACCTGTTAGGAATGGAGATAACATTTTATTTTAAAAAAGTTAGCAGGTCTTTTAGTATTTGCCACAAATGGCAGCCCTGAAGTCTAGTTACTCTAGTACAATGACTACCATTGCTGCCTCAGTTTTAGTAAGGTTGTGTTCATGCTGACATATTAGTCCCTTTCTTGCTTCTTTACTAGGGGTACTGGTAAATGGTGGTTTGAGTAACATTGATTTTCGTTAGCATATTTTTTAAACTGCTAAATGATATATTTCGTGTGAAAACTTTTTATATAGAAGTTGTTTAAAAATATCATATAAATTATTTTTTAAAGTTTGTAATAGTTAAAACTCAATTAATCATACGGTAACGGCTTTCTTGATTTCCAAGGCCTAACTTCATCTTCGTCTTCAAAGTTGCAATCCAATTTTATATAAAAAAAAAGTTGTTCCTTTTATATTCTCCCCCAATCATTTCGTACCAAGGAAGCTATAACTTAATGCTTCTTAGTGCGTCACATCTTGCATCCTTGCAGTGACCACTGCCACCAGTGTCATCATGTGCTCAACTACTATCTTGAGCTTCTTTGTATGGAGTCACCTCGCTCATCGTTGCGTTTGTCATGTGGGTCCATAGCGCAGGAGGCTTCGCCTAGAGCCGTTGTAGCTACCGCTAATTTACTTATCACGTGAAGTCACGGTCACTCATGAAGAGGAGGCATATGATGGTAGGCATGTTGATGATGCAATGTGTTTTTTTCCCACTAGGATTTCAAGTGGAAATGGAGGCGGTGGGTGATGATATAATAATCTTTATACACATGAAAGCGAGTTAGAGCGAGGAGGACAACTTGTGTGACACATAGGACCAAATGTTTGTTAGAAATATTGTTTAATAGTCTTACTGTTTGGATTTCAAAATGCCAATTATTGCTAGAGGGCTGCTATACGTACGATATGTTTTGTACGATAGTTGTACGATGAAACACTTCTCCAGTGTTTAGTAACAGCTGTAAGTTTGGTCCCATATGGATGGATTTACCTTGTATTGCTCGGCCCATATGCATATATATTAAAATAAATTGCAAAGCAAAGTTTATGATGACATGTTTTACAAAGCAAAAATTATATTAAAACAATATAAAAAATACAAGCGTTAATTATATGGTCTTATTCTTAGACATTGAACAGAAAAAAAGGGACTAGCATAACAAAGAATATGTTTGTGAGGCCCAAGCAAATAAGATGGACATACCAGATTAGTATTGTGTTGTAGATTATCAGACCGTCAATTTAGATACTAACTTAGGCTTACAGCAGAAATAAGAAAAGGGGTAAAAGACGACGATGAGTTTGTAAGGGGTAAAAGACGATGATGAGTTTGTAAAAATTTGTATATGGGCTTCTGGGTCATGAGCGACTTGTATTCTCATCACGTATCCTTGTTTCCGTGCCGTCTGTTTGGTCCCCCGTTTGATCGTACTAATTTCGTAAGTGAGAATCGTACGTGAAGCATTTTCCATTATTGCTATGTGCCTTATGTATGTCGAAAATCACTCGAAATAAGATTTTGTCCCATCTGGATGTCAGTCACAATAAAAAAAATCTCACCGTTTGTACTTGACAATGGTAAAGCTCAGACGTATGCCCTTGTCATCATTGGCCTTCTTTTTTTTACCGCATGGTTTCTTTTATTATTTTAAGTTTATAAAACAAAAGTTTGTCTGGTTCGGATTAAGATTCAAAATGTTTTTTTATATAAAATGTTTCTATATTAAAAGTTTTCACATATAAAATTTTTATGTACAACCGTTATAGAACAATTTCTCGTGGTGGGTCATACAGCTCACATGTAAGTGGTCCAAATCAAACATGTTCGCCATTTTGATCTAACACACTTAACAACCAAGAATCAAAGAAAGGAACCAACTATAAAAGGAGAAAACGGAAATAGACTGGTATTACGAGAAGGCCAAACTCATCGGTGTGCTAGAAGTCTTTAACGCGCTTTTTGCGTGAGGTTAACTGTGTACACACACGATTACACGCAGAGGCTTGTGGGCAGCCACTGGCATGACATGTATAAAAACCTGCTTGTTGGCTCGGGTTGCAAATTCCACCTACCATCATGGGCTCTTGGCTGCGCTGCCTTTGCCGGTGGCTGAAAAACAATCCACCCTTCCTCCTTGTTTCTCATGTGCCAATGAGCCCTTGATATTTGCACCCAACTTGAAACTGCATTGTTCCTTAATAGAGCTTCCTTCGTTTTATGTTTGATCATTTATTTTAGGAAAAAGTCCAAATAACCCACTAAACTTGGGATGGAAGTCCGTCTAACACCCTGAACTTTGAAATCGGACATTCAATGCCCTAAACTTTACAATACCATTTATGTACCCCCCCTAAAATGGTTTTGCATAGTGGTTTTTATCTAATTTATATATAAGTTGGATGAGTTTGATCATATGTCATACACTTTGGACATATATATTTAAATTTTGACTTAAATATTTCTTTTTGCTCCTTATTAGCTCTCACTTGTACCAACATGATAAAAGCATAATATCACTATATAAGAATAAATTGATGATTTATAACTGATCATATGCAAATACGTTATATTAGTTATTCAAAATTGATCGTTTAAGCTTCCAAAATATACAAAACCATCATCTTAAACCACCTTAGGAGGTAATATTGATGGTATGGCAAAATTTAGGGGGTTGGAGAACTATAAATGCCAGGACTATGGGGAAGGCTCCCTCGGGCGAGATGGCTAAGCGTGTACGACGGTTTTAAAGTTTAGGGTGTTAAACGTACTTCCATATAAAGTTTAGGGGGTAATTTGGACTTTTTTCTTTATTTTATTTAAAATTATGTGTAAACATATAATTAACATACTTATAATGATGAAACAAATCATAATAAAATAAATAATAACTGTGTATGTTTTAAAAAAGACAAGTGGTTAGACTTATTTTGAAAGTTAAACGCCAAGCATTAAATAAACGATAGGAGTATATCATTTATCTTTTCTATGGTACAATCTAAGTCAAACCACGATGTATGCTAAAAGTAACGTAAGCAATAAATAGTACATCGTTTTTAACATTGTGAGCTAGACCATAAGAATCTAACAACAAAAGTGATCCTTGACCTTAGCGTGTGTCAACAAAATTATATAATACAATACTTTTAGTGATTTACCGCTCACACAAATACTTTTGAGGATTTTAGTCACGCAAAGAGTTTCACGGAGGGCGAGAAGCGATTTTTTTTCTTCAGTGGGACGCACCTTATTCTCTCTCAGAGACACAAACATTGTGGATATGGACATAAGTAATGCTTATTGTAGTGGGTCACACACATATGACAGATGGAACCATAAGCATAGGTGTTGCCTTAAAACAAAAGCTAGCCTTCCATTTCCAAATACTCCCTCCATCCCATTTTACACTTGTAGGTTTCTATGTCCAATGTTTGACCATCCGTTTTATTAAATTTTTTTAATTATTATTGTTTTTATTGTTATTATATGATAAAATATAAATAGTACTTTATGCTTGACTTTTCTAAAAAAAATTATAAAATTTTTAAATAATATGAACGGTCCAACGATGAACATAGAAACCCATGACTACGCTGGAACGGAGAGAGTACTTCTGAATGCAAACCATGTCTTTGTCATACACTCGTACTTATGTGTTATTGCCTCTTCTTGTCAAACAGGGAAGCATATTCACAGACGACGATCACACAAAAGATCAGCCAAAATTTGTGAACTGGATGATAAAATTTAACCAAGACATTCAGCTTTTTAAAATGACCTGACCATTTACTATTTTGGGTATGTTCAGATTGCAGCCAAAATAAACCTTACCAAATTTTGGTATTACCAAAATTTTAGCAAATTGGCAATATTGCCAAAATTTTGACAGAATTTCTTATGTATTTACCAAAGTTTGACAATAAACTAAACGTAGGTATTTTTTGGCAACTTTACCCAAAAAAATAGTATGATTGAAAATAACATCAATCTGAGTAGCCACTTTATATACAACATGCCACAATACCAGAGCGCTCGACAGAGAGCTTCCAGACAGAAAGACCGACCAACAAGGTAGACAGAAAACTTGCACAACAACAGTTCAACACAACATTACCAATTTCCCAACTGTTCAGCTCAAAAAAAAAAAAAAACTTACCAACTGTTACCCTGAGGCGGTGCATACAGTGAAATTCCAAACAAAAATATGTGCAACGTGTGCAATGAACCCATGTTTCCTAGGTTCCATCCACCACAAACAAGTGGATATATACTTGGTGAAGAGAGACGTGGACATCAGGCAGGCAGAGCCTCTCCCTGCCTGAAATTTGCTTTAGGACATTCTTGTCTAGACTGGTGTTGAAGTATCGACAACTCAGCTTCGAGCTGCATGATCACTTGCAACGCAGATTGAGTACCTTCGCGACCGTTTTCAAGAGTGGGTTTATGAAAGCCTCAGAGCCATTTCTTGGAGGAGGGCCCTCTTCTGAGATGCAGTGATTAGGTGACTAGATTCAGCATTTTCAAGCACATCAGTGACGATTGCAGCAGCATGACCGAGAGACTCTTCAATTGTTCTCCTCAACATAAAAGCCTGAAATACATGAAAAATCCCGAGTACGGAAGTTGAGAGTTGAAACCAGTGTGCTAGTAACCATGGCCCCAAAATACAGATTACATGAGACCAAACGCACAACAAGAACGAACTAAACCTGTCCATGATGGGATATTTTGAGAGTGCAGGGGTTTTGGGTCCATGGTTCGCCGTCCACTTGAACTGGAAATGGAGCGAAAATTTGTATTTTGATTGATTGTCCTTGAGCAATCCTCCGTGCCCGAGAAAGCCCAACCTAAATTAGTTCAGTTTATCTAGCATCATCTTCATTCATCAGATCGAAGATTGATTATTGAATGTGCTTGTTTACCTGAAGTGTCCCCAGATGCCAAGTTCCAGAGATGCTAACTACTTCAACCATCTTGTCATGAATTGACTGTGGGTCAAAGTTGTCAGGGTTATCATCCTCGCTTTTCCACAAATCAACCCCTCCCATGTAGCTCGGAATGTTTGCAACCAGAACACCTTCTGAATCCTGAAGCATTCATACGTATTAGCAATTTAGCATGGATATGCCATATAGTAGATGGTGGTTTATTGTACTAGTCTCAAGAACATCTTATGCAACCTCTGGAATCTCAATCTCAGTTCCATCAACCTCTAATCTAACTTGCCAGGGTAAGTCCACAAAAGTCCTATCAATCATACTCTTTGCACCTTCCCTTGCATATAGCACCTTATTTAAAAACTGAGCAGAAAAAAATAAAGTAAGAAACAAAGCAAGATAAATCTTGCAATAAGAACTGAAGACAACACGGTTGATACAGCAATGAGATTATTGTTGGTCATGTATCAGTCTACTAAGCATACATATCACGTACTAAAAAATAACCTGTAGAGCAAGCAACGAAAAAAATGGACAAACCAACGAAACTTCTGTTGTTAACAAAATTTCTGAAAGCATCTAACAACCATACTGTAATTGGAGATCACGACATGCAGAGTATAAATGATCATGTCATAAATCATGGAGTATATAATATTGGCTATGAAGTGTTGAGCTATCCTAACTGTTTAGGTTAGTAGCATTTAAAGCACCTCATGAATATATAAGAATACATTGGCTGGTACTGGACCAAGTATGCTTCCGTCAAAAAACCTGGACCAAGTATACCAATATCCCAAACAGAACATACATACCTAATTGGTAACTGGTCACTTGTTGTAAACACAACGTTTAATTTGTTAATGTAACAAATTTAGATTAACATTATCCACTCATCATCAACCAAAATCAACACCTTCTGTTTTCTGAGTTCACTCTTGTTCATTTATTTCTTGGTTATCCTTAAAATTTGAAAATGAGCAGTGCAATATCTTTCATATGTAAAGATTCATACGAGTAAACTTGAATATTTGGATTACGACTAATGGCTATTTAGAATAGATGCTACCTGACTATAGAACTTTTCAGGATTTTCTTCACGAAGATTATGAATGTCAAGAGCAACCTTTGCATCACAACCGATACCTGTGACAATGGTAAAATAAGGATTTCGGATAAAGTGCATTGACAGAACTAAACCTAAACACCTACCTAGATAATTGTTCATATACTTCACCATAAGCACATTTTTTCCTCGCTTATCTTCAATTGCCACCTTCCATCTATCTAAGATGGTCACTGCTGCATGCTCTATGTCATGTAGAACTGTGCAGAGGCCTCCTTGCTTCTCAACAGCACCTAGGCCACCTCCCCATGATAAAACTCTTGAAAGATCATTCCCAGTGCCAGCTGGAAGAATCGCAACAGGCGGAGGTGATTCATAATTTTGTTTATCTATTGCATCAAGAACCCAACCAACAGTACCATCTCCACCACATACAAGGATTCTGAAATGTGGTACCTTTCGGAACAATAATAATCCTATCTCTGGCCCTTGTGATGAACTCAGCTCAAACACCTAAAAAAACGAATGTAGCCAATCAGTGAATCACAAAAATCTTAGCAACACTGTTAAGGTACAGTGCTCATAGAACAGATCAATCTTGAATTGTTATCCAGAACAGATGAACTAATCACTAGGACAGGGCAGGATTGTCCATCGATGATGCAAAAGAAAGATACTTCCTCCGTTTCATGTTATAAGACTTTCTAGCATTATCCACATTCATATAGATGTTAATGAATCTAGACACAATTATATGAATGTGGGCAATGCTAGAAAGTCTTATAACCTAAAACGGAGGTAGTACTAACTACCAGAGAATGTGGTCTGCTTAAGACATTTGTTTGGTATATGAGTTCCGATACTTGGCCCAACAACATCAGACAGGCAATCAAGGTTTTGCTTTGTGTTCATCTTGTGGATATGGTTGGAAAAGCAGCTTATCCCAAGGAACATATTTTCTGAGTTTTACTCCCATGTTGTTAGGCCAATATGCCATGCTAATGAAATCAACCAAGGCCCAACAATCTAGGATTACTGAGGGATCCAGCTTAACAAGGCAGTTGCTAGCAACATGAAGGTTATATAATCTGAGGTGATTCTACACAGCATGGATGAGATGAGTGTATACAGGAAAAACAGCGATGCATTCAGTATATTCAATAAATACTAAAGATTTACTCATACTAAAGTATGCAATACAGATTTCATGTATATTTCACTAATAAAGGTGCTAGTGCGAGAAGTATCATGACCTGAACTGGATTCAAAAGAAAATGTAGGCGGTGCTTTAGAGAATCTCCACGTTGAGCCCCACTTCTTTTGTTGATGAACACTAGAAGGGGTCTGGCATCAGCAGGCAAGTCATCCAGTATGTACTTAAGTTTAGCTCCTTCAGCATCATCATGGTGTAATCTTCTAGGCTCTGGTATAACTTCTTTACAATCACTCTCGCTGCTATCATGCTCATTCTCAGCACTCCTCTGAACATTGTCCCCAGATGATTTCAAGTCCTTAGCCCTCTGATTAGCATTCGCTGCGGTATCACATGATGAATCATCATTACTGTCGCCAACATTACAGTCAGAAGGTACCCTGCTATGTTCCTTCTGCTTCTTGCTTCGGTTCCTGAGATGCCCCCTCACAGTGGATGCAAATTCATTTGCACCATGTGTTATGGAACTTAAAATTCCACCAGGCTTGCTCCTGGTTTTCACAAAAAGAGGCGAAAGAATAAGGCGTTTGAATGGACCAAGATCACAAATATCACCTGTCTCTGTAGCCATGCTTGAGTGGCAATCAACATGCACCAACCGTTGGCACCACATGCAGCAGTATATAGGAGGGCCTCCAAGAAAAGATCCACTGCATGGCTCCTCACAGTAACTACAGTATTGAGCTTCTTCAGACTGATCAGCTATATCTGTCCAGAGTACGGTCCATTGATGGACAACATGTTTTGATCCAAACATTGAAACACATTTGCAGTCCTTCTGAGAATTTGAAGAACAGATCATGTGTGCAGCTGCACCGCAGACATCACATCGGTGAACCATATTCTCAGATGTTATCATTTGCCCAAGGGGCTGAGCAGGTGAAATAGATTCTAAACACACACAACACTTCAGTCCTTTTGCACGAAGTAAAGATTCTACACTCCAAACATGTTCAGCAGTTGGAACCTTGTGGTTTCTTTCAAAATTCTTCCTTTTTGACCTTGCTATCATTTTCATCCAGCTCAAACTGATCTTTCGTCTCCATAGTGAGAAAAGGTACAAAACTGTCAAAAGACCAATTATACCAATGGTGAAACAAGCCACAATTGGGATCCAGAGTTCTGACAGACTAAGGGTTTTACTGTGCCAATTGAACATAAGTTTTCTAAATTGATCTCTCCACCAGACAATCATTGAAGTTGATGGTTTCAAGAAATTATAACCTTGAAATGAGGACATCATAACAATAACCTACATCCTCTTAATAATCACACTGTTTTTATTATAGCTCTGCAAAGCTGAATAAGCTGTATAAATATGATCTGCAATCAGAAGATATATGAATAAACAAAAAGGCATGTAGATGTAACTAATATGATCAAGTGATTGTACTGATCATGCTGGACAGAAGTACAGAATGCTCTTTAGCAATGAGTGATTGCATTTCTGAAGCACTAACATGCGCATCTCATCAAAGTACAATAACATGTAGATTGGGATTACTATCCATAATATAAGAGATTATGTTAGTAGGAAGAGTACTGATTCACAACTGCATTCTCAAGTCACAGATGATATACCGAGTTGCTGCATTCTTAAGAATAATTTAATACTAAAATGTTTCGATCTCCGTGGCAAACACAAGTTGCAAACAAAGCAGAAAGCAAGACATCTTAACAACACCTTAGGGGGTGTTCAGATCCAAGGGCGTAAAGTTTTGGCACGTCGGGTATTATATAGGGTGTCATATGGGGTGTTAGGGCACTAATAAAAAAACTAATTACAAAATCCGGATTTATTAAGCATAATTAATCCGTCATTAGCAAATGTTTGCTGTAGCACCACATTATCAAATCATGGAGCAATTAGGCTTAAAAATTCGTCTCGCAAATTAGTCGCAATCTGTGCAATTAGTTATATTTTTAAGCCTATATTTAATACTCACAAACGTTCGATGTGATAGGGTGAAAAATTTTTGCGTAGAAACTAAACAGGGCCTTAGTACTATTCAGATTTCAGACTACATAAGGTTAGGCAATAAAGGTGCAGAATTATCTCAGAGATACTGAGTTATTCCCCACTCACTATTCACTAATCAAAACTAAATAGTCGATAGTGCATCAATAGCGGAGTAAGTAAATGCTTATGTAAAACAAGAAACGCAAGAAATCAGGAAAAAAAATTGGCACATAGAACCTTCGATGAAATTAAGCTCTCCAAATAAAGCTGCAGGCTGCAGCAACCTCCACAAGTGAAAAGGAACCAGAAAGATATTTGGCAGGCTTTGCCTAGAACAAAGAAGCAGTAATTAGCCCCCGAAGAAGCAACACGAAGCCAGGCCAAAAAATTCCATTCAAGATTAGTTTTTAGTAGAGCAAAGCCTAATTTTTCGGCATCGGTGAACCATATTCTCAGATGTTATCATTTGCCCAAGGGGCTGAGCAGGTGAAATAGATTCTAAACACACACAGCACTTCAGTCCTTTTGCACGAAGTAAAGTTTCTACACTCCAAACATGTTCAGCAGTTGGAACCTTATGGTTTCTTTCAAAATTCTTCCTTTTTGATCTTGCTATCATTTTCATCCAGCTCAAACTGATCTTTCGTCTCCATAGTGAGAAAAGGTACAAAACTGTCAAAAGACCAACTATACCAATGGTGAAACAAGCCACAATTGGGATCCAGAGTTCTGACAGATTAAGGGTTTTACTGTGCCAATTGAACATAAGTTTTCTAAATTGATCTCTCCACCAGACAATCATTGAAGTTGATGGTTCCAAGAAATTATAACCTTGAAACGAGGACATCATAACAATAACCTGCATCCTCTTAATAATCACACTGTTTTTATTATAGCTCTGCAAAGCTGAATAAGCTGTAGAAATATGATCTGCAATCAGAAGATATAAGAATAAAAAGAAAAAAGGCATGTAGATGCAACTAATATGATCGAGTCTACAGATCATGCTGGACAGAAGTACAGAATGCTCTTTAGCAATGAGTGATTGCATTTCTGAAGCACTAACATGCACATCTCATCAAAGTACAATAACATGTAGATTCAGATTCGGGTTACTATCCATAATATAAGAGATTATGTTAGTAGGAAGAGTACTGCTTCACAGCTGCATTCTCAAGTCACAGATGATATACCGAGTTGCTACATTCTTAAGAATAATTCAATACTAAAATGTTTCGATCTTCGTGGCAAACACAAGTTGCAAGCAAAGCAGAAAGCAAGGCACCTTAACAACACCTTAGTACTATTCAGACTACATAAGGTTAGGCAATAAAGGTACAGAATTATCTCAGAGATACTGAGTTATTCCCCACTAGTGAATCACTAATCAGAACTAAATAGTCAAAAGTGCATCAATAGCGGAGTAAGTAAATGCTTATGTAAACAAGAAACTCAAGAAATCAGAAAAAAAATGGCACATAGAGCCTTCGATGAAATTAAGTACTCCAAACAAAGCTGCAGGCTGCAGCAACCTCCACAAGCGAAAAGGAACCGGAAAGATTTTTGGCGGGAGCTTTGCCTAGAACAAAGCAGCAGTAATTAGCCCCCGAAGAAGCAACACGAAGCCAGGCCAAAAAATTCCATTCAAGATTAGTTTTTAGTAGAGCAAAGCCTAATTTTTCGGCAGTGTAGAAGAAAGAAACAGAGGGGGAAACTGAAATAAAATCAAAGAGAACCAGAAAGAAATCGAATTGATTTCCGCAGAGAATTAGCCTCCCGTTCTTTTCCTCCAAAACGTCACCAAACCAACCAAAAAAAAAAGACAGAGAGAGACCATGAACAGAGAAAGAAATATGCGGCGTTGGTGTGGACTTACGCCATGAACCGGCAGTAGTTTTCCCCAATCAAAGGCCACCGATTCCTCACTCCTCCATGTCCATGGCTGGTTGCTTGGTTGATTTCTTGCTCTGCAAAAAGAAGTAAAGGGGAAGCGAAGCGGATTGATGGGTGAGAGGGATTTTGCAAAAACGAGGAGGAATCCAAAGGGCAAGCTGTGTTGAGGGGTCCAGAGAATAGATTCTGGGTGAGATCAGAGCCGTTGATTCCGTGATCGAGAGCGGATCGGACGGTTGGGATCTGTCCACGTCTGGCCCCTTGGGGGTGAATCTCCCTCCCGGGACAAGTGATGCACGCGTCGTTTTCTCCTACTCCTACTTCTTTTTCTTGTTTGGAATTTTGGAGACACCCCCTGGATTTCACGATAATTAACCGGCGGTTTCCCCATTTGGGCTTTGGGAGAATTGTAATGAAAAAAATTTGAAAATATACCCCTTTTTCTCATAATTTGCATTTATATACATGGGGAGGAGGATTTGCGCAAATATACCTTTCCCGCATGTTGGGAACGCGGGAGCGAAGTGAATGCGCGGCGTGGTGATGTGGGACCGAGAGGCGCAACGGTTGCGCGGAGCGGAGGCGCGGGACCGGCTCGGTCGCGCAGACGGAGAGTGCGGAACCGAGCCAGTCCCGCGCGGTGCGGAACCGAGCCAGGCAGAGCGCCAGCGGTCGCGCGGAATGGATCCGCGGGACAGAGGGTATATCTCAAATTTTGCAAAATTATAATGGAATGTTTCCAATTTTCCCAAGCCCAAATGGGGAACCCGCCGGTTAATTATCGTGAAATCCAGGGGGTGTCTCCAAAATTCCAAACAAGAAAAAGAAGTAGAGTAGGAGAAAACGACGCGTGCATCACTTAGCCCGGGAGGGAGATTCACCCCCAAGGGCCAGACGTGGACAGATCCAACCGTCCGATCCGCCTTGATCACGGAATCAACGGCTCTGATCTCACCCAGAATCTATTCTCTGGACCCCTCAACACAGCTTGCCCTTTGGATTCCTCCTCGTTTTGCAAAATCCCTCTCACCCATCAATCCGCTTCGCTTCCCCTTTCCTTCTTTTTGCAGAGCAAGAAATCAACCAAGCAACCAGCCATGGACATGGAGGAGTGAGGAATCGTGGCCTTTGATTGGGGAAAACTACTGCCGGTTCATGGCGTAAGTCCACACCAACGCCGCATATTTCTCTCTCTGTTCATGGTCTCTCTCTGTCTTTTTTTTTGGTTGGTTGGTGACCGTTTTGCAGTGTGATAAGAAAACGGGGAACTATACGTTCTCTGCGGAGACCTCTCTAATTTCGTAGTTTCCTTTCTGTTATACGTCTCTTCCTGATTATAATAGTACCAGTATACACACACATACTGTGTCTGTTACTCTCTTACAACTGACTCGTGAAGAAATTATGAGTCGTGTGTAACCATATTCTCTTACGATTATATCTACAAGAGAACTAAGGATGTGAAGAAGCAATTTGATAGAGGTTGTACTTGTGATGTGTAGATGTAATTTGTTTGTACCAAGGGCTCTCCGCGACCTCATAATAATCGGGCTTGCTCCTATCCTCCTATATTTTGGCTGCATATATATTACCTGGTGCTCATATGTGTGTCTATGGAGCCTCTGATATTTTAATTAGCCCCAGCCAAATATCTTTTCTTGGTTCCTTTTTCACTTGTGGAGGTTGCTGCCAGGCCTTGCAGCCTTTTATTTGCGAGTTTAAAACTTTTAATTCATCGAAGGTTTCTATTTTGTTTTTGCCAAATTTTTTTCCTGATTTCTGTTTTGGCGTGTTCTTGTTTTAACATTAAAAAAGCATTTACCCTTTACTCCCCGGGCTGATTTGATTTTTGCCCAACTAATCGGGGAACTGGTATTTAGGGTTTTTTTGATTTAGTTGGGGAATAAGTTGAGTTGGGGGGAAAAATTAACTTTTTTCAGTATCCTCTTTTTTTTGAGATTTAATTCTGACCCACCTTTATCT
>CM020180.1:22266452-22304079 GCA_009805545.1 Oryza longistaminata | reverse complement strand
GCCATCCCACATGTCATTGACTCATGTGGATCCTACATGTCATTGAGATACCGATGGCATATCTCAAACTTTGCAAAATTATAATGGCATGGTTCCAAATTACCCATTGGGCTTTGGGAGAATTGGGTGTGTTTAGTTCACGTCAAAATTGAAAGTTTGATTGAAGTTGAAACGATATAATGGAAAAGTTGGAAGTTTGTATGTGTAGGAAAATTTTGATGCGATAGAAAAGCTAGAAGTTTAGAAAAAAAAAAACTTTGCAACTAAACACGGCCTAAGTGTATCTGAACACGGAATATTTCACTCCAACCTCAGGTTTCTAATTAATCCCCTCGCGTGTCATAATAAAAACATGGTTGTTCTAAATGTTGATGTAGTCTCGCAAAATACGATTTTTAACCGTTAATTTAATATTAAGTAGGAGTATATTACAAAACATTTGAATACCCAATACAATGAGAACACTTTATTGTAAGGTAAAATATATATGCATATATTATTTTTCATATATCGTATGATCTAATATTTCTAAAACCTACATCCAAACTTTAAATTTCGGCTTGATGAAACGTGCCGAAACAACACAGTGTCAGCGCGTGCTGTTAAAAGTGCTGAGTGCTAACACGATGGGAGATGTGTCGCGATGTTTTGAAGCGCAACACTAGCCCCCGTCGACTATTACGGGCCTATTTAGCAGAAATCCAACTCCTAAATTTAACTTCAGAAGTTGGATTTGGAGTAGAGTTATGGAGCTAGCTAAATCTAGCTTTATATCTATAGTTTATTTCGTGAGAGAGATTTGTCTAGCTCCGCTCCTATTTTTAGTGAAGCTGTAACTGTTTGGCTGAGGTTTAGACCTGTGCCAAAGAAGGTTTAGATGAAAACATAATAATTAAGAAGAATAATACACCATTTTCATTTTATTTCTTTCAGATGGAGGGGAAGAATATAGGCACACACACCGACACACGCCTGAATTACCTGATCGATCGATCGAGTACGTGGAGAGACGAGAAGAGAAAGGCCACACGCAGCGCGGGACTTGGAACGCGACGCGGCGGCGATTTGTTGCGCTGCTCCCGACGAGACGAGTCCAAACTCCATCGTGGTGGCAGCAGTAGCTTCCTGACGACGCGTGTCTCCCGGTACAACGACACGTGGGCACAGCGACCCCATGAGATGTCGGCATGGGCGGGGAGATTATATGTCACCTTTTATTTCCCAAATTTCGTTGGTACCACCCTTTTATTTTATAATATTATCTTTGTGTATATTTTGGATCATTCGGACGTTTTTTTTTAAGCATGTGAACTATTTCAATTATTATATCGGTTCCTACTTGTCAATAATTTCCTTACGCCTACATGTAGATCATTTCTTTGACACTAGATAAGTTGGATGTAGACATAAGGCAAGATTAGCCGGTTCAAAATAAAAATATCGGTTAAAGGGTGGTCCAACGCAAAACTTCAATAATGAAAGGTGGTCCAAAGTGAAGTTTAGTTTGGGTTGTACAGATTGATGTCATTTCAAACCATATGTAAAGTTGCTAAAAATATACATACATTTAGTTTTGTGGCATTTCGTTCTTGCCCCTACTTTATTAATAGTATAGTAAGCAACTATTGTATGAATTGACTATTAGATTGGCTATAAATGGATTGGAGCTAGTAGTGGGCTATACTATTGAACTTGCTCTGATGCAACCACGAGGACATAAAAACTGGCCGGCTGCAAGTATTAACATTACCGTGATTGCAAGTAATATTCCTGCCATGAGTGCATGGAAGCAATTGGCTCAGTCCCGCGGATCCATTCCGCGCGACCGCGGCCATCCCGCAGCGCCGTTCCGCGCGACCGAGAGGGCGTCGGCAGTCCCGCAGGCCACCTGGACACGCGCTGCCACCGCGCGGGACCAGCTCGGTTCCGCACTCTCCGTCTGCGCGACCGAGCCGGTCCCGCGTCTCCGTTCCGCGCAACCGCTGCACCTCTCGGTCCCTCACCACCACGCCGCGCATTCGTTTCGCTCCCGCGTTCCCAACATGCGGGAGGGGTATATTTGCGCAAATTCTCCTCCCCCGTGTATATAAATGCAAATTATGAAAAAAAAGAGTATATTTTCAATTTTTTTTCGAATTGTAATTAGGGTGTGTTTCACATCAAAATTGAAAGTTTGGTTAAAATTGAAACGATGTGATGGAAAATTTAGAAGTTTATGTGTGTAGAAAAATTTTAATGTTATGAAAAAGTTAGAAGTTTGAAAAAATAAAACTTTGCAACTAAACACGGCCTAAGTGTATCTGAACACGGAATATTTCGCTCCAACCTCAGGCTTCTAATTAATCCCCTCGCGTGTCATAATAAAAACATGGTTGTTCTAATGTTGATGTAGTCTCGCAAAATACGATTTTTAACCGTTAATTTATATTAAGTAGGAGTATATTACAAAACATTTGAATACCCAATACAATGAGAACACTTTATTGTAAGGTAAAATATATGTGCATATATTATTTTTCATATATCGTATGATCCAATATTTTTAAAACCTACATCCAAACTTTAAATTTCGGCTTGATGAAACGTGCCGAAACAACACAGTGACAGCGCGTGCTATTAAAAGTGCTGAGTGCTAACACGATGGGAGATGTGTCGCGATGTTTCGAAGCGCAAAACTAGCCCTATTGACTATTACGGGCCTATTCCGTAGAGCTCCAACTTCTAAATTTAGTTTTAGGAGTTAGGTCTGAAGTATAATTGTAGAGCTAGCTAAATCTAGCTTTATATCTCTAGTTTATTTTGTGAGAGAGCTTCGTCTAGCTCCGCTCCTATTTTTAATGAAGCTGAAACTATTTGGCTGAGGTTTAGAGCTGTGCCAAACAAGGTTTAGATGAAAACATAATTAAGAAGAATAATACACCATTTTCATTTTATTTCTTTCAGATGGAGGGGAAGAATATAGGCACACACACCGACACACGCCTGAATACCTGATCGATCGATCGAGTACGTGGAGAGACGACGCAGCGCGGGACTTGGAACGCGACGCGGCGGCGATTTGTTGCGCTGCTCCCGACGAGACGAGTCCAAACTCCATCGTGGTGGCAGCAGTAGCTTCCTGACGACGCGTGTCTCCCGGTACAACGACACGTGGGCACAGCGACCCCATGAGATGTCGGCATGGGCGGACGAGAGAATTTTTTTGTCAATCGTAGACGACACGGGGAGATTATATGTCACCTTTTATTTCCGAAATTTCGTTCGATACCACCCTTTAACCCATGTTGTTTATTTTATAATATTATCTTTGTTATATTTTGGATCATTCGGACGTTTTTTTTTAAGCATGTGAACTATTTCAATTATTATATCGGTTCCTACTTGTCAATAATTTCCTTACGCCTACATGTAGATCATTTCTTTGACACTAGATAAGTTGGATGTAGACATAAGGCAAGATTAGCCGGTTCAAAATAAAAATATCGGTTAAAGGGTGGTCCAACGCAAAACTTCAATAATGAAAGGTGGTCCAAAGTGAAGTTTCCTCTGGTTATACAGATTGATGTCATTTCAAACCATAGGTAAAGTTGCTAAAAATATACATACATTTAGTTTTTTTTGGCAATTTCGTTCTTGCCCCTACTTCGATGTGCAATACTGATTTTGCCACTGTTTTTAGGTTTTCGTTTTTCCCCTACTTTTTCAAAATGAATTAGTCGTTTGCTCATGTTCTGTTAATTATTGCTAACAGTGTTAAATGTGGAGTGAAAAGGGCAAGTATACCCTTAGATAGTTTCCGGTACTTTATTTACCACTTGTACATTTGCTCTATTTTGAGATAAGCCATTTTTGCCACCGTGGCTGGCGTGGCCAAAAGTTCAGTTTTTGAAAATATTTTCGAAAAGATCAAATAGTAAAATTAAAAAAAAATAAAAAAGTCTAAAAAGTAAAAAAAAATCGCTATAAGCTATAAAGGGTGTATGATATGTCAGGTATCGATGGTGGGAGGAGATTAAATATTTGGTTTTGAAGTTTGAGATGTATTTTAGACAAGGTACATATAGTTGAGGACATAAAATTGGACTTATCTATTTTAGGATAGACTTTTATATAGTAAGGCTGTGTTTAGATCTAGGGGTGAAAATTTTTACCGTATCACATCGGATATACGGACACATATTTGAAGTATTAAACATAGTCTATTAAAAAACTAATTACAGAATCCATCACTAAACAACGAGACAAATTTATTAAGCCTAATTAATCTGTCATTAGCAAATGTTTACTGTAGCACCACATTGTTAAATCATGGAACAATTAGGCTTAAATGATTCGTCTCGCAAATTAGTTGCAATCTGTGCAGTTAGTTATCTTTTAAGTCTATATTTAATATTTTATACAGGTGTTCAAAAGTTCAATGTGAATGGGTGAAAAAATTTAGGTGATCTAAACATGGCCTAAGTACGTTTTGAGTAATATACTGTTTCTTGAAAAAAATAAAAAATGATGAAAGAGAACGAACTAAAAAAACGCATGAAGGGCAGCATGTGCACGGTGCACCTACTCATGTTTAGGGCCTGTTTAGTCCCAAATAAAATTTTTCGTGCTATCACATCGAATGTTTGGACATATGCATGGAGTATTAAATGTAGAAAAAAAATCAATTACACAGTTCACCAGGAAATTGCGAGACGAATTTTTTAAGCATAACTGCACCATGATTTGACAATGTGGTGATACAGTAAAAATTTGCTAATGACCGATTAATTAGGCTTAATAAATTCGTCTCGCGGTTTTCTGGCGGAATATGTAATTTGTTTTATTATTAGACTACGTTTATTACTTCAAATATATGTCCGTATATTCGATCTGACATGCAGGGGCAAAAAAAATTTTACCAACTAGACAGGCCCTTAGATTCATTTCCCAAATTTAAGTCTTTTTCAGGATGGAGGGAGTAGAATATAGAGCACAGGAGATAAGATAGGGGTTGTTTGGTTAACATACACATATTGCCAAAGCTTGCCATACTTCATTTAAGGCCCTGTTTAGATTCCAACTTTTTTCTTCAAACTTCCAACTTTTCCGTCACATTAAACTTTCCTACCCACAAACTTCCAACTTTTTCGTCACATCGTTTCAATTTCTTCAAACTTCCAATTTTAACGTGGAATAGCTTAACTAACATGTCTAACATATGGCCAATAAAATTAAAGCCACACTTAGCCATAGGATAGCAAGCTTGTCACTAGGGGTGAAAACGGGGCGGGTATTTCCCTTCCGCTCGCCCGGCTACATTATTTCGGGACAAATTCGGGTACCCGGGACTTTTCATAGATATCGGGTCCGAATAAGGGTCTTTTTTTTTTTTGCGGATACGAGATTGGGTTCGGGGATGCAGTCTCCGACGGATACGGAATATCCGGTAAAAAAATTCGGGTATTATCCAGATATTACCCGTATTATGTTTTTGTGAGGCACCTTTTTTTTTTACTATATACTGGTAGGGTTGAAACTTATGCATAGTTTATATCCGTCCAGATCATTTTTCGGATTCGATTAGTTTCGGTCGAAACTATCCGGAAATTCTCTGATTCGGAAATGAATTCGGATTTTTTTTGTCAGAAACAAAAACGAATACAGTAAGGGTACTATCCGTCAGAATCGAAAAACGGTCGGAAACTATCCGGAATTTTTTTCGGGTACCCACAGACATGGATCAAATTTTAGAAAAAACACGTATATATACAACTTTTTCATATGGAGTCAGATGAAGACAAACTTTATATCAAAATTGTAGAGCTCAATGAGACCTACAATTTTATTATTTTATTATTTGAGGTGATTTAAGGGTCTAAATATTCATTATAAAATACCATACCTATTTTTACAAAATCTCAGATCTACAATTCAAACAACATTTGATGGAGATGTGTTCTATATCAAAGTTGTAGAGCTCAACGGGATCTACCACTTTGTAGTTTATAACATTTATATTTGAAAATATTTAAAGTATAAAACAAACATTACAAGTTTTGACGATGTGAAGTAAAATAAATAACATCTCCCATTTATACAACAAGAACTTGATAAGTGATATGGTAAGTAAGCTATACATAATATTGTAAAAGTTCTTGAGATTAGAAAATGAATAATCATATTTACATATGGATCTCTTAGGGAACGACCATGAAAATCGATTTTCACATACGTACGGTTGTGGGACTGCCTGCAAAATTGACGATATAAATGTTGGAGATGTTGACCTAAAATAATACGCGATATCTCTTCTTCCTTGATTAAGAAACTCAATTTAAGGGGTCCTTTATATACCGACAAATATTCGTTACTGTATTCGTTCTGTCTCGTATTCGCTCTGTATCCGTATTCAATAATATTCGATTTCATTTCCATATCCGAGTTTTCGATTCCGATTCCGATTCGAAAAAAAATGAAAACGAATATGATAAAGCTAGTTTCCGTCCATATCCGATCTGTTTTCATCCCTATGTACTGGTTCTACTATGATGTATTGTACCTTGTTTATTTCCTAAGGTCCTAATGGCCTAATATAATTGTATTATGGATATATGGAATAGTTAAATGGTTATTGTCTATGTGATATATAAGATTGTTGCTTCGACTTGATATCCGAATAAATATCTGTAACCGATAGTGTATGTATTCATTTTGGTACGTATTCGTTTCGTATTTTTGCCCGACATTATCTGAGTTTGTATTCGTATTCGACACTATCTGTGTCCGACTCAATTCTGATTATAAAATGTGGGTTAGGATATGGGAAGGGTGAGATCCGACCATACCTGACCCATTTTCACCCCTACTTGTCACGCTTTTACGTGCCAATGACATGTGGGACCCATATCGTGATGAAGAAATCCTACTATAAATGTGGCACGAACAAAACGGATGTCTACGAGCATCTCCAATAACATGTCCAAATTAGACTCTCCAAATACTCATATAGCCAACTCTTCAATTGATTTGGGTAGTCAAACTAGGTATTCACTCCGACAGTCTCTCTATTTACATCTCCAAAATAACTAAGGGACCCACCTGTCAGCCTCACTTGCCTTCTTCTACCTCCTCTTTCCCTTTCTCTTTCTCTTCTCCCGGACGGCGGCTATCGACGACGCACTAGCGAGGCGGGAGGCGACGGCGGCGGCGG
Organism: Oryza longistaminata; assembly: GCA_009805545.1. Taxonomy (NCBI): domain Eukaryota; kingdom Viridiplantae; phylum Streptophyta; class Magnoliopsida; order Poales; family Poaceae; genus Oryza; species Oryza longistaminata. Next base: position 22,296,890 of record CM020180.1, on the reverse strand, counting down.
ATACCCGCGCGCGAGGCAGGAGGGCGACGGCGGCGGCGACGGATCCCCGTGCACGCGAGCCGGGAGGCGGTGGCTACCCGCGCGCGTGAGCCGACAGGCGACGGCGGCTATCGACGACGCAGACGACGACCATGACGGCGACAGCGGCTGCGGCACCCCGCGCGCGAGCCGGGAGGCGACGGCAGCGGCGGATCCCCGTGCACGCGAGCTGGGAGGCGACGGCGGCTATCGACGACACGGACGACTACGGCGACGACGCGGCCTCGCAAGGTATGCGGACGGAGGGAGCAGCTCTGACGCCTCTCTTGTCCGTGCCGTCGTCGATGCTGCGGGCTGCGCCTCTCTCCTCCATGGCCTCTCTAAGCCGACGAGGAGATGGAGGGATGGTGTGTGGGCCCATGGTTGGCCAGTGACTTTTGGCTGGCCAAGTTTGGCTAGTGGGGGGAGGGTTTTGGCGAGATGAGATAGCTTAGCCATCTGGTTGGAGAGGCTGTTGGAGGACGTTTTTTTTTAGTAGAATGGCTAAAATTTAGCTTGGAGAGTCACTTGGAGAGGCTGTTGGAGATGCTCTAACTTAGTTAAATTTGGCTTAACTTGAATTGTAATATGGTGAGATAAATTGTAGCAGTGATCCAAACAAGTCAAGTAGTGCATCCATTATCATCATCATCATCGGTGTGTCGTGACTGTGTTCATCGGTGTGTACGCCACTGGACTATACTGGTTCGGATCGTATCCAGGGTCACCTTACCGTTTTGGGGGGGGGGGGTTACCGACCCCCCGCGGGTAACCGCGCGTTACCGCGAAAAACCGCACAAATTTCGTTCCAAATTTTGAATTCAAAATCCACGGTAGGCACGGTTACCGCGCAGGTGGAACGTAACCGCGGTAAGAGGAAGGTAACCGCGATATGTTGAACTGAAATAAGAAAAATGAAAAAAAATGAGAAAAAACTAAAATGTGAGTATTTAGTAAGATGGGTTATAATATAGAACTAAGATGTGGTTATACAACAGAAAAATTCGGCATGACCTATCTATATTGTGGAGTTAAATCAATACAATAATTCATAACATATAACAACAATAACAATCACAATCTCAATTTAAAGCAAAACGATGTCCCATATATAGGTCCAGAATAACAATATAGTCCACAATAACAATAGAGTCCACAAGTATAATGTCCACGATTACAATTCTAGTTCGAATGAAAGGAAATAAACAAGGACATGCATAGCTACGCATTCCACCGATTATTATGCCATATTGTACTCCTCTGTGGACATGAGCATCAAGCCATTGAATGTAGCAACCCCGCCTTGTATCCTCCCAACTTTGACCTGTCCATGATGATGTTGTTTGCCACTGAGCGTACAATTGAGCATACCACTGAGGCTCTTGCCATTCATACACCCATGTAGTAGCCGGATAATCAGAAGCTTGGGGACGGTTGTACACATACGTTGGATAGCCACTTTCAAAGCTAGAGGCACAATGAGCTAGAGCTATCCTGTTGTATGTCACTGAATTGTTGCTGTTGTCGGGCTCCCGGTGCAATGGTAGTTCGTTGAGAGCTTGAGCACCATGATCCCGGTCCTGAGTAGCATGAGTGAAGTCGCCCTCACCTGCAAATCAAATAATTGAAGAAAATTAACAGTACTGAATTGGAAGTGAAGGTTGAATAGTAATGAATTATATCAACCAGTGAATTGAAGGGCTGTGGTGATCTGATGTTGGGTGTGACCCCTAGGAGGCACATTTGTAGTGCCTTGGCCTTCTTGACCATCGTCGTCGCCTCATCTGTTGTTCTTGAGCTACTATCATTGGACTCTTGGTAGTCTGGGCTTCCTTGGGTCTCTTCATCGCTATCAACACTAGTCGATCGTGGACCCTTGCCCTTTACCTTTTTAGATGGACGTGCTTTTGGCGGCTTTCGAGTCTTCCTTTTCCCAATATGAGTGTCACCTACATTCGTATCAGCCCACTCAGCAATACTAGAAGCTCCCGTGGTCCTTCGCAGGTCATCCAAGTTGACTAGGTCAGACACAAGTTGACTAGGCAGGGGAGCGTCACTCTCATTTGAATCTTCATCTAGTTCGGGGCAAGCATTAGAGCGAGCATTGTCCATCCAGGCACTGATATGATTGTTAGTTTCATAGAATGAGAGGTCCGCTAATCTTTGAAGGGGATCATCGTCCTCCACCCTAATTTGGGCATTTGCTTGCTGAATTCGAAGACGAAGGTTGTAGTTCACATACACTAGCTTGTTGAGCTTCTTGTGGGTAAGTCTATTACGGACATTCGTATGTACGAATGCGAATGTGCTCCAATTCCTTTCACATCCACTAGAGGAGCAACATTGACCAACCAAACGCAACGCAAGCTTCTTCAAATCCGGCATGTCTGAGGCGAACATAGACCACCATTGTGCTGCAAAAGCCAAGTAACATGTTATTTCATAATTCTGAATACATCAAGATCAATTAGACATATCATAGTTCCATGATTACAAACATACCAGGTGAAGTTTTCCCATCTATGGCCATCTTTCTTGCTAGTGGCCTCCCAAATTCGCCCGTCTTACGTCGGTACATCTCAACCTCCAGCAAAGCGGCGGCAGCCGTATCGATGTCCGTCATCCACTCGAATGCCTGTCGGAGGTCTTGGAAGACAGTCGCACTTGGAGAATACGCGTAATGCGTCCTGGGGTTCAATGCGGCAGCTACAAAACATGGCACAGGTTAAGTAAGAGTTACATAATATGCCATGTGGATTATGTTATGACCAATACTTACTAGTATTGATGAGAGTCTCATTAGTTAGGTCGTGCATCCTTCTGTTAACAATCTCTATGTATGCTTCAAACTTGTCCCTTTGATTCGCAAAAAAACTGTCGTACTCCATTTTGAGCAACTGATATCTCAAAAGTACCTCACTCAAATTGGGGTTCTTGTCCTCGTCAGCAAACCGAAGGAAAGAGTACATAGGTTGGACAGAATTCACTACTGCCTCTAAATTCTCCCACCAAGCCACGCTAGATAGACATGCGTGTGCATATCTACCTTCCGAAGTCCCACTAAATTTGCTTTGCATGAAGACAGAGGAAGCCATCCATTGCATGAAAAGATCTTGCTTCCTAAGGAAACTCTGGAGAAACATGTAGTTTGTTTCGAACCTTGTAGCATTCCACTTAACCAGTTCACCACCTATAGCTGAGACCATCATAGCATGCAACTTGTTATGATTGTATAGCCATCTACAAATTTTCCTAGCACTCTCAATCACCATTTCGTGGTCTGGCATTTTTCCAACCTCCTTAAGCATCAAGTTAACTGTGTGTGCCACACAAGGTTGCCACACAATTGTCTTGTATTCTTGCCGTAGTAGTCTGCACGCCTTCTTGTAGTTAGACCCATTGTCAGTGATAATTTGAACAACATGCTCAGGGCCTATTTCACGTACTACCTTCCTTATCTCCTGCATTGGTAGATAACATAATAAAAATTAGTCCATGCCCCTAACACTGACGATAACAAGTGATGAAATAATTTATTGCATGAACCATATCGACCTTCAGCACGAAGTTAGCATCCTGACTTTGCCCGGTCGCATCAATGGACTTGTGGAAAAACATTATTCCATTGCAGTATATCAGAAAATTGATGACCGACATACCTGTCGGACCTGTCCAAGAATCACACATTATAGTAACAACCTATCAAATTGCTTCTTCACATCCTTCTCTGTAGAATCAAGATATTTTCCATCTATCTCGTTACCAGTTGGAGAAGGTACACTTTCACCTACAATTGACGTATGAAATAAGTAGTGCGCAATGAGTTAGAAAAAAAAAGAAATTCCTTAGTAGATGCATACGTACCCCACTTTTGTGTCTCCCGAACGGCGCTCACAAAGTATGGATTATCGGCATTTCTACCAGGAATGCCGGCGGTAAAGAAGAACCTTGCCCATGACTCACCAATGGCTTGCCTAGCTTGCTTCCCCTTCTTTGTGAAGAATCCTGTGTCAATGCGTGGCTGCACAGGGGCCTTGGCAGATGCTAGGTTGTAATCTCTCACAGCAGGTGACTCCCTATGAGACGTAGCCCTTCGTAGCATATTGATAATTGGGTTACTTCTACCTTTCCGTGCCTCCGGCTGAGCGGATCCACTCCCACCGCCATGCTCATAAGTGCCACCACGCTCCTCAACATCCCTCCTAAAGTTTTCGTCTTGTCGTGAGGCTGCAATGGCTGCTTCTATTTGTTCCTCCTCGTCGGCATCACCTGTTAGGTCATAATAGTTGACCCTTGCCGCTTCAACCCTTCTTCCGCTAGCACTCTTACGCTGGTCACCTGCATCTTTTATCCTGTCCAACTCACGCTGGAAGAAATCACGGACATCCGGAGGCACTGAATTGCAATATGTAACCCCCTTCCCTCTTCCAGCCAAGTGTTGCTTTAGTCTTGTTGCCCCACCACCGCTCCTCTTTGTATGGCAATACTTACAGCGCCATCCAGGTGCGATACTCTCCCCGTGCTCCCACACAGGGTCCCTACTATCTGCCATCTCCACCCTGTATCAAATGCATGAGAAATTATCACTGTTAATTATAAACATACCTCCCTTGATGCAATAATATGACGTAATAATATGTACACTGGTAAGCATGGCACCCAAATTCTTCCATAGTATGACGTATTTAATTTAACCTATATGTACATAGTCCAAAGCAATCAAAAATGCTTCACATGCACGGTTTAAGCCAAGCACGGGCAACCAAATGCCCAAATAAACTCATATTCCCAATGTATTTCACATAATCCCCAAATATACTCCACATGCATATTGGTAAAAATATGTTCATGCATATTGACCTAAATCTCCAAATATGTTCATACATATCACAGTAAAAAATACCATACCACGGTTCAAGCCACGGTAATCACGGTAGGGAGGACGGTTACCACGGTTTTCACACGATTACCGCACATACATATATCGTCGCATAGCTAACGAAGCCGACGGTAACCCTCCAAAACCGCACGGTTACCGTACCTAACCACGCGAAAACCGTGAAAACGGAGGGATTACCTCTTGCCCGTCGACCCAGGAGGTTACCGTCGCGTACCGCGCGGTTACCTCCGCTTACCGCGCGGGAACCGGCCTCGCCGGCGCGGAGGTGGCGGATCTGGCGCGGGCGCACGCCGTCGCCCCTTCGGTCCTGAGCGCAGCTACGCGAGAGAGGGGAAAAACGGTAGGATTCGCCAGAGAAACGAAGCAGAGGCTTCCAAAGATATTTTCCTCCCATTGTGGGCCTTATTGGGCCTCGTGAACAGTGCATACTTGGCCCATTCCATTTAATCTTTTTTCTTTTTTATAATTCACAATAGGTTTTGCGCTCAAATTTGAATTTACCTGCATCTTTTTGATGAAATTTTTTCACCATAACAACATACAAAACAAGCTTTACATCCATGATTTTTTTTGATTTTTTTCGATTATTTTTCAAATTTTTGAATTTGAGCAAAATTTGCCCAAACCCTACCGCCGGTTTTCGTTACCGACTCCCCACGGTAAGCCCGGTAACCGCGGTTACCGCGCGGTTACCGGCGAGAAAGTGAACCCTGACGGTGACACACACCAGACACATTTGTTGGTCTGTGGTGATCGACTTGAGTTAATTGGACAGGCCCAGACCATGGTTTCAGGTCAGGGCCAGGCTGGATTTGGCCCAGTAATTTTGGTTAGAGAAGCCCACTTCGTCACAGCGTCAGGCCAAATTACTGGCCCATGGTGAGCCCATGGCATCATGTCTTTCTCTTTTTCTCTCGATCTCAGATACTCGTAATTAAACTGCAAACATCTGCCACCCATGTAATGATAACAATCGTTAAAAATGCTATGTATGTCCCGAAGCTTCCGTGCCTACTCATTCCGCGGTAACCGTGCGGTTACCGCGAAAAACCGCACAAATTTCGTTTCCAAATTTTTGAATTCAAAATCCACGGTATGGACACGGTAACCGCACGGTTTGGTACGGTAACCGCGGTAAGAGGACGGTAACCGCGATATGTTGGAACTGAAATAAGAAAAATGAAAAAAATAATAGAAAAAAACTAAAATGTGAGTATTTTAGTTAATTAAGATGTGGTTATACAACAGAAAAATTCGGCATGACCTACTCTATATTGTGGAGTTCAAATCAATACAATAATTCATAACATTATAACAACAATAACAATCATCAATCTCACATTTCAAAGCATAACGATGTCCACATGTAGGTCCAGAATAACAATACAGTCCAGAATAACAATATAGTCCACAATAACAATAGAGTCCACAGTATAATGTCCACGATTACAATTCTAGTTCGAATGAACGGAAATAAACAAGGACATGCATAGCTACGCATTCCACCGATTATATGCCATATTGTACTCCTCTGTGGACATGAGCATCAAGCCATGTGAATGTAGCAACCCCGCCTTGTATTCCTCCCAACTTTGACCTGTCCATGATGATGTTGTTTGCCACTGAGCGTACAATTGAGCATACCACTGAGGCTCTTGCCATTCATACACCCATGTAGTAGCCGGATAATCAGAAGCTTGGGGACGGTTGTACACATACGTTGGATAGCCACTTTCAAAGCTAGAGGCACTGAATGAGCTAGAGCTATCCTGTTGTATGTCACTGAATTGTTGCTGTTGTCGGGCTCCCGGTGCAATGGTAGTTCGTTGAGAGCTTGGAGCACCATGATCCCGGTCCTGAGTAGCATGAGTGAAGTCGCCCTCACCTGCAAATCAAATAATTGGAAGAAAATTAACAAGTACTGAATTGGAAGGTGAAGGTTGTAATCGTAATTGAATTATATCATACCAGTGAATTGAATGGGGCTGTGGTGATCTGACTGTTGGGTGTGACCCTAGGAGGCACATTTGTAGTGCCCTGGCCTCCTTGACCATCGTCGTCGCCATCATCTGTTTTAGTTCTTGAGCTACTATCATTGGACTCTTGGTAGTCTGGGCTTCCTTGGGTCTCTTCATCGCTATCAACACTAGTCGATCGTGGACCTTTGCCCTTTACCTATTTAGATGGACGTGCTTTTGGCGGCTTTCGAGTCTTCCTTTTTCCAATATGGGTGTCACCTACATTCTTATCAGCCCAGTCAGCAATATTAGAAGCTCCCGTGGTCCTTCACAAGTCATCCAAGTTGACTAGGTCAGACACAAGTTGACTAGGCAGGGGAGCGTCACTCTCATTTAAATCTTCATCTAGTTCGGGGCAAGCATTAGAGCGAGCATTGTCCATCCAGGCACTGATATGATTGTTAGTTTCATAGAATGAGAGGTCCGCTAATCTTTGAAGGGGATCATCGTCCTCCACCCTAATTTGGGCATTTGCTTGCTGAATTCGAAGGCGAAGGTTGTAGTTCACGTACACTAGCTTGTTGAGCTTCTTGTGGGTAAGTCTATTACGGACATTCGTATGTACGAATGCGAATGTGCTCCAATTCCTTTCACATCCACTAGAGGAGCAACATTGACCAACCAAACGCAACGCAAGCTTCTTCAAATCCGGCATGTCTGAGGCGAACATAGACCACCATTGTGCTGCAAAAGCCAAGTAACATGTTATTTCATAATTCTGAATACATCAAGATCAATTAGACATATCATAGTTCCATGATTAGAAACATACCAGGTGAAGTTTTCCCATCTATGGCCATCTTTCTTGCTAGTGGCCTCCCAAATTCGCCCGTCTTACGTCGGTACATCTCAACCTCCAGCAAAGCGGCGGCGGCCGTATCGATGTCCGTCATCCACTCGAATGCCTGTCGGAGGTCTTGGAAGACAGTCGCACTTGGAGAATACACGTAATGCGTCCTGGGGTTCAATGCGGCAGCTACAAAACATGGCACAGGTTAAGTAAGAGTTACATAATATGCCATGTGGATTATGTTATGACCAATACTTACTGGCATTGATGAGAGTCTCATTAGTTAGGTCGTGCATCCTTCTGTTAACAATCTCTATGTATGCTTCAAACTTGTCCCTTTGATTCGCAAAAAAATTCGTACTCCATTTTGAGCAACTGATATCTTAAAAGTACCTCACTCAAATTGGGGTTCTTGTCCTCGTCAGCAAACCGAAGGAAAGAGTACATAGGTTGGACAGAATTCACTACTGCCTCTAAATTCTCCCACCAAGCCACGCTAGATAGACATGCGTGTGCATATCTACCTTCCGAAGTCCCACTAAATTTGCTTTGCATGAAGACAGAGGAAGCCATCCATTGCATGAAAAGATCTTGCTTCCTAAGGAAACTCTGGAGAAACATGTAGTTTGTTCCGAACCTTGTAGCATTCCACTTAACCAGTTCACCACCTATAGCTGAGACCATCATAGCATGCAACTTGTTATGATTGTATAGCCATCTACAATTTTCCTAGCACTCTCAATCACCATTTCGTGGTCTGGCATTTTTCCAACCTCCTTAAGCATCAAGTTAACCGTGTGTGCCACACAAGGTTGCCACACAATTGTCTTGTATTCTTGCCGTAGTAGTCTGCACGCCTTCTTGTAGTTAGACCCATTGTCAGTGATAATTTGAACAACATGCTCAGGGCTATTTCACGTACTACCTTCCTTATCTCCTGCATTGGTAGATAACATAATAAAAATTAGTCCATGCCCCTAACACTGACGATAACAAGTGATGAAATAATTTATTGCATGAACCATATCGACCTTCAGCACGAAGTTAGCATCCTGACTTTGCCCGTCGCATCAATGGACTTGTGGAAAAACATTATTCCATTGCAGTATATCAGAAAATTGATGACCGACATACCTGTCGGACCTGTCCAAGAATCACACATTATAGTAACAACCTATCAAATTGCTTCTTCACATCCTTCTCTGTAGAATCAAGATATTTTCCATCTATCTCCTTACCAGTTGGAGAAGTACACTTTCACCTACAATTGACGTATGAAATAAGTAGTGCGCAATGAGTTAGAAAAAAAAAAGAAATTCCTTAGTAGATGCATACGTACCCCACTTTTGTGTCTCCCGAACGGCGCTCACAAAGTATGGATTATCGGCATTCTACCAGGAATGCCGGCGGTAAAGAAGAACCTTGCCCATGACTCACCAATCGCTTGCCTAGCTTGCTTCCCCTTCTTTGTGAAGAATCCTGTGTCAATGCGTGGCTACACAAGGGCCTTGGCAGATGCTAGGTTGTAATCTCTCACAGCAGGTGACTCCCTATGAGACGTAGCCCTTCGTAGCATATGGTAATTGGGTTACTTCTACCTTTCCTTGCCTCCGGCTGAGCGGATCCACTCCCACCGCCATGCTCATAAGTGCCACCACGCTCCTCAACATCCCTCCTAAAGTTTTCGTTGTCGTGAGGCTGCAATGGCTGCTTCTATTTGTTCCTCCTCGTCGGCATCACCTGTTAGGTCATAATAGTTGACCCTTGCCGCTTCAACCCTTCTTCCGCTAGCACTCTTACGCTGGTCACCTGCATCTTTTATCCTGTCCAACTCACGCTGGAAGAAATCACGGACATCCGGAGGCACTGAATTGCAATATGTAACCCCCTTCCCTCTTCCAGCCAAGTGTTGCTTTAGTCTTGTTGCCCCACACCGCTCCTCTTTGTATGGCAATACTTACAGCGCCATCCAGGTGCGATACTCTCCCCGTGCTCCCACACAGGGTCCCTACTATCTGCCATCTCCACCCTTATCAAATGCATGAGAAATTATCACTGTTAATTATAAACATACCTCCCTTGATGCAATAATATGACGTAATAATATGTACACTGGTAAGCATGGCACCCAAATTCTTCCATAGTATGACGTATTTAATTTAACCTATATGTACATAGTCCAAAGCAATCAAAAATGCTTCACATGCACGGTTTTAAGCCAAGCACGGGCAACCAAATGCCCAAATAAACTCATATTCCCAATGTATTTCACATAATCCCCAATATACTCCACATGCATATTGGTAAAAATATGTTCATGCATATTGACCTAAATCTCCAAATATGTTCATACATATCACAGTAAAAAATACCATACCACGGTTCAAGCCACGGTAACCACGGTAGGGAGGACGGTTACCACGGTTTTCACACGATTACCGCACATACATATATCGTCGCATAGCTAACGAAGCCGACGGTAACCCTCCAAAACCGCACGGTTACCATACCTAACCACGCGAAAACCGTGAAAACGGAGGGATTACCTCTTGCCCGTCGACCCAGGAGGTTACCGTCGCGTACCGCGCAGTTACCTCCGCTTACCGCGCGGGAACCGGCTCGCCGGCGCGGAGGCGCGGATCTGGCGCGGGCGCACGCCGTCGCCCCTTCGGTCCTGAGCGCAGCTACGCGAGAGAGGGGAAAAACGGTAGGATTCGCCAGAGAAACGAAGCAGAGGCTTCCAGAGATATTTTCCCCCCTTGTAGGCCTTATTGGGCCTCGTGAACAGTGCATACTTGGCCCATTCTATTTAATCTTTTTTCTTTTTTATAATTCACAATAGTTTTTGCACTCAAATTTGAATTTACCTGCTTCTTTTTATGAAATTTTTTCACCATAAAACATACAAATCAGTATTACATCCATGATTTTTTTCGATTATTTTCAAATTTTTGAATTTGGGCAATTTGCCAACCCTACTGCCGGTTTTGGTTACCGACCCCCTACGTAAGCCCGGTAACCGCGGGTTACGAGAAAGTGAACCCTGATCGTATCACAATCAATCCCTTCTCGTGCACAACACACACACACTCAATCATCGCTCACTCAAACTGCCTTGCCTCCTCCTGTTGAGTTGACCCGATCCCATCCGGTGTTATCCATCCCTTCCCTGATCCCCCATCCATCGCCGCCGCCGCCTCCGCCGCCGCCGTGGAGAAGATGATGACGACGACGAAGAAGAAGCTCGTCATCGACACCGACCCGGGAATCGGTCCGCTGCTCCTCTTCGTCGCATCCTTCTCTGTATTTCTTGTTCGATTCGCTTCGCTCGCTCGCTCACTGACGGCGCGCGCGCGCGCACGCAGCGAAACGCAGATGACGCCATGGCCATCTTCGTGGCGCTGAGGTCGCCGGAGGTGGAGCTGCTGGGCCTCACCACCATCTTCGGCAACGTCTACACCACCCTCGCCACCCGCAACGCCCTCCACCTGGTTGGGTTTGCTTCCCTATCCATCTTAATTTTTTTTGGGAATACATATCCATCTTAATTTGATCTTACCAATCCCCAACCACCCCCAACCTGTTTCTGCATCATCATCTTCATCTAACACTACTGTTGTATTTGTTTTGTTTCAGCTGGAGGCTGTTGGGAGGACTGACATCCCCGTGGCGGAGGGATCCCATGTAACAATCAAGGTCTCACAATGCCACCTCCCATTGCAATCTACTACCACCTGTTCTTTCTTCTCTACCACCTGTTCTTTCTTCTCTGAAGCATAATCGATCAGATTGTAGGCTTGTTCTTTCTTCTCTGCAGCATAATCGATCAGATTGTAGGCTTTGAAAATGATTAGTGATTACTCCATATGTAACCTTAGCAAGGGGAAGGGCGTGCCAATTTGATTAGCTTGTAATAGAGTACAATTCAGTTCAGTTTGCCTGCTGCATCAATCCTAGCTAACAAGTGGTAATCTTATTTGATTTCGCTGTCCACGGCACAAAGAAAGCCACCAAGCTACGGATTGCGAGCTTTGTTCATGGCTCGGATGGTCTAGGAAATCAGAACTTTCCTCCGCCAACTGGAAAGCCCTTGGATCAATCGGCCGCCGCGTTTCTTGTCGAGCAGGCAAATCTGTACCCTGGACAAGTTACTGTGGTTGCCCTTGGTCCACTTACCAACCTAGCTTTGGTATGCTTTCTTTCCTCTATACTACTATGTGCTTGCCCACCTTGCTTTTTTTCCTTTAAGAAGAACTGTGCAAACTATTTACATGTCTCGTTTCCTAGGCTATAGAACTTGATCCTTCTTTCCCGAAGAAGATTGGGCAGATTGTGATCCTTGGTGGTGCGTATTCAGTTAATGGAAATGTCAACCCTGCAGCTGAGGCAAATGTGAGGGAGGCTCTATTTTTTCTCTGAAATGGAACATTTTCTATTCCTTTCTGGTAACATGTTCATGGTCCTGCTTACTGATGGAATATGTTTATATTAACAGATATTTGGTGACCCTGACGCAGCTGATATAGTTTTCACCTCCGGTGCTGATATTTTGGCTGTGGGAATAAATATTACACACCAAGTAGTTCTTTCTGGTAATTCTTGCTGTGCTTGCGATTGATTTTGTCAAATATCTGCTTCACTGAGCTCTGTTAAGATATGTGACTATGCCTTTTATTTTCATCTAACTTTTTAATTTCCAGTATTGTGTCAGAGCTGATCTGTACTGTTAGTAGCAACAGTTTGTATGCAAGCTAACTACTTTTATTTTGGCATTGAGCAGTTAGGTTGTTTTTAGCAGCAATATTGTAATTGTTGCTTGGTATCATTTACATGGATGCATCAGATCAGTTTGAATCTATAAGATGATTAGAAGTTGAGTACTTCAGCGCAACACAAGAACTTTCATAATTTGACAAGAACCTACCTCTTATTGCTGCAGATGCTGACCGGGAAAAGCTTGAACAGTCTGATAGCAAATATGCCCGATACTTGAGCAAGATCCTGGGTCTTTATTATGATTACCACAAGGACGCCTACTTCATAAAAGGTAAGTGCCTAGCATCATGCAAGTTCATCGGGGAAAAAAAGGTTGCACAGTCTATAAAAACTTACGTGAAGAGGGGACGGATCAGACACCAAGCAATTCTCCAAAGCAGCATATTATTGACAGACATTGTATGTCGAAAATTGCAGGAGTGTATCTTCACGATCCAGCAACACTTATTGCTGCGGTAGATCCGTCGCTGATGACTTACACGGAAGGTGTAGTGAGGGTGCAGACGGATGGCATCACAAAGGGTCTCACAGTTTTCGACACAACCAAGAAAAGGTTAGGCCTATACCATATTGCTGCAATTCTTGTCCAAAGTTCAATGAGTAGTCTTAGTGTCATTATATCCACCACAGCTATACAGCTATTAATGCCTATCAGCACTGTTGCTTATCCAGCAACAACCAGCCTCATCTTTTCGCTTATGCTTATGCTTATGCTTATCAGTCAAAATTTGAATTTTCTATCTTAAATTTGAAGTTGATTTTGGGGTTTTTTCATCGAAGTTTATTTTTCAGCCTTTGCTTTTAGATCGTTAAGAACACGTATATAAAAAAAATACAAATTATTTTTTGTTTGCAAATATGCTGTTTTGCTTATGCCCCTAATAAGCGAAACGATGGGGCTGCAACAACATGTGATTAGCCTTTGTTGCTGCAACAACCTCCAACTGAACCTTGTTTTGTAGTACCGCGTACCCTACGAAAACCACATTGATGAAATCAATAAGCATTGCCTTCAAATCCCCTTTGCTTGAATGTGTAATGTGTTCCTACTCGTATATTTATCGATTCGGAATTCGCTGCAGGTATGGGGAGATAACTGCGTGGACCGGTAAGCCAACCGTGAAGGTTGCTGTGACCGTTGATGCTCCTGCCGTTGTGGAGATGATCATGCAGAGGCTTACGACGGATGATTAGCAGCAGCAGCAGCAAGCAAGCAGCTAAGGGAAAAACGCTGCCTTTGTCTTGTTGAACCTGTCTGATCTTATAAAGAATAGACAATGCTGTATATCCTAAATTCTGAAGAATTTGCTTTACATGATTCGTCGTCGAGGTTGATCGACATCACACAGAACTAGCTAGAAACAGCCCGATGCACTGTACTCCACTGCCAAGTTAATGTAATATAAGTTATATAACTGATTCAGCGGTTGACAATCCATTTCAATTTCAGAAAGCTAAAATTGTCCCAACTGTGGCGCCTATTCTGCATCAAAATCCAAAATCCGCCTCACATACTCCAATTGCTCAAAAAAAAAAAAAAGATGCATCAGAAAACAACGATAAACATCCTTTGACCCATAAAGAAACTCGAGCATGCCCCTTTTAACAGTTCATATTAGAGCACACTGGACATGTGTTTTTAGATAGATGAACGAACGAATTCACTAAAACTTAATAGCAATGCTTCACTCTACATACTTGGGATGATCAGAATGATGGCCTTATAGCATAACAGGACTTGCTTCACGTATCGAACGATGGATGAGTTGGAATTTTACATCTGCATTGAATGCACACTTGTTTGCTTCTCACTTCTCAAACATCAATTAAATAGTTATAAAAACACTAAAAAAAATGAAAATTTATATACAAGGCAAGCAACAGTGGTGTCATTTTTCATCTTCCGTGGCAATAGCGCTATAGATTAGCCAGAGGTACCAGTCTATAACATATTCAGACGAACTGCAACTCTGTAACAGAAGACGCTTTGTTTCCTCAGCATCAATGTTATGACAAAATACCAGCAGAAGCATTGTTACACAAAAATTAATATTGACATAATCTAATGGAATTTATTAGGTTATAGGTTACAACATATCAATAGAATGAAGCATTACTCCATAAATAGCATAAACACAAACTAAATTGTAATGCACCCCCAAAATAAAGAATGCAACCAACACAGTATATAACCAACTGTAACTCTAGATGAAATTTTAAGTTTATTCTTTTTTTTGAAGACTACATTTATTCTATCCTCCAGTTGTACCAACTAGCAATTGTGTCCATCATTATACTCTTTAACTGCAATGTTCACAGAAAAATTCGCCGCTGCAGTATACCTGAAACAGTAAACAGAATACACAAATTAGATTAACCATTTTACCTATAACTATGGTTGCCTTCTCAATCTGTACGATTCATGGAAGCATCACTAGCTCAAGTGTGACCATTTTTACATGAATGGTTTGTAAGCATCAATAAAATGTTTTGACTGCAATAACAATACTTTGAGGTATTTTACAGACAAATAACACTAGGTAGATGATTGTAAGGTGACAACAGGTTTGCTCTTACAAAAAAAACTCACCATTGACAAAAATCTAAATTAGCATCAAATCATCAATATAAAGGTAAGGTGCAGAACCTAGTGTTCCTCTCTCAAACCTTTGTCATTAACGTTAAGGCTATAAAGAAAAGCCTCTCATCTGACCCTTCAATAGATGGGAGATTTCAAGAGTAATACTTCGAAGACAGCTTATGAATGAACACTATCATTTCACCTGCAAAGGGAAAAGCAGCGCCAGGACTCTGCTCATGTGCTTTCAAGGTTACTGATACCATTATCCGCGTGACTACCACCACTCCACAAATTCTTGGTTGTATCGGCCCTCTCAAGAATCAAGAATGGTGTTGCTTGCGCTAAAATATGGTGCTGTGGGGCTTATTCTGCATCAAAACCTAAAATCCGCCTCAAATATTCCAATTGCTCAAACTCACCTTCGAGGTTCTCCCACTGCAATTGTTGTATAAAACAAAAACATTAAGATGCATCATAAAACAATGATAAACATCCTTCATCTGCTCAATGGGCCCAGAAAATCCGTTAACACCCAAATTCACAGCATAAAGCAACACAGACATGTTTCCCTTCAAACAGTTCAAGAGCACAAAGACCAAGTTTTAAATGGATCGCAGCGAAAGTACAGAAACAAATGCATGTGGTGTTTTCCAGCAAATGAACTAAGGTGACAGTTTTTAGTGGTTGGTTCTAGTCTCTAGATAATTGCATATGATACTATGGTAATTTCGTATGGTATGCGCAATTAAATCACCAACAAATTAAAAAATAAATTTAGATCAATTATTACTAGTTGCCATTTTCCAACTTTGACTAACCTCTTGATGAGATAAAGAAACAAGGTTCCATCCAGCAGCAGCAATGTAACGTAGTTTAAATGCTGTGTGGCCCAATGGTGTACCTGAAAAATAAGTTCAGGTTTAACATTAGTTTCTGCTTTGCCACTTGAGTAGGACAAGAAGACAAGGATAGCATGTGGATATGCAACACATAAGGATTAAATGCAACAAAAAGGAGCGAGGTGTACCTAAATTCCTTGAGAAATGTGATGGTCCGTCTATTTCAAATGCAAGCTTCTCGTCAACCAACACCGCGTCAACAGTATAGCCATCAACTGTATACTCTTTATTCCATTCATGCCCTGTACTACATAGGAGACGCCCAACCTCCTTTTGAAATGAGGAGGTCATCTTCTGATTGAACCGTTTGCTCCTTCCAGTCTTTGTTAAATTCTCTTCAAGATCGCCTCGTAAGCACATATCAAGATGTGGGTATTCGAGCTTCAAAGACTGATTTGCAAGATAAACTTGTGAAACAAACATCATATCTTCTCTATACTGATCTGAGATTTTGTGCTCTTCAAATTGACTTAGAGTTTTCCAGATCCCTGAGAAGAACGGACGGTCCATTTGGCCTAAAACAGCATAGGACCAAGCAATATTTCCAATCTGATCTCGGGTAAAGTTCAGAGCATATGCATTGCTACTGTTTTTCAGGCTAGAAGCTTCTCTGTCTGAGCTCTGCCACATGCCAGGCACTGTATCATGTAGATGGCAATCGAAACTAGGAGCATCCCTGCAAGCAGTATCAAGTGCATCAAGTAGAGGATACGGACACTCGTTAAGAGAAGCGCATCCCCACAAGAACTGGGCGAGCTCTTGCTCCTTGAAGGTGTACACTAGCTCTGCTGCTCTCCGGGTCAATGCTGAGAAAAGGTCCGGTGCTGAGTGGCGCATGGAAGCGAATGATCCGGCTACATTGGCAACATTCTGTGCATTGAAGCTGTCAACCTTGGTGATGGCCACCTGGGCAATCCTATCCATCTCCGGCAAGTAGAGAAGATCACCGCCAATCTTGGACAAGGCCCAGGAGATGTTGGAAACACCCTGCGGTGAGCATTCCGGCAGGGCCACCATTGCCAGCCCCACGAGCATGGACATATCCCTGCTGCGTGCGAAGCCGAGCCGGTGCGTCTGTAGCATGGACACCGCCTCCATGTTCTTGGCGATGCGGTGGAGCGCGGTGGCGATGTTGAGCGGCGTGAGCGGGGACGGGCTGAGGCCTTTGGCGACGGCGGCGACCACCTCGGCGGTGAGCTAGAATGACTTACATTGTGAAACGGAAAAAGTAGTATTTATTAAGAACTCATGCATTTATTCAATATAGGAGGTTATATATATATATATATGCACACACTCTACCATGGGTGAATCATGCTTGAGAGAGCTTGGTTTATTTTTTTCGAAATTGCTAAGCTTTTATCGACAGAAAATGCATACCCAAATCTTGTAAATTTTGGATCACCGGATGTACTTCGTGGTTCGTGCTTCAGGTGCTTCTTCTCCAACTCCGGCGACCTCCTCTTCCCGGCGTCGGCGACAACCCAAACTCTAGTAGAGGACCGATGAATTAGGGTCCCGGGGTAGGGTGGAGGTGGGAAGGGGAAGAAGGGAGAGGTTA
Source organism: Oryza longistaminata (assembly GCA_009805545.1). Classification (NCBI taxonomy): domain Eukaryota; kingdom Viridiplantae; phylum Streptophyta; class Magnoliopsida; order Poales; family Poaceae; genus Oryza; species Oryza longistaminata. The sequence continues at coordinate 22,279,347 of CM020180.1, read as the reverse complement.
CCGAGCTTAGAGGGATGGCCGTAGGAGGTGGCGCCCTGGCGGTGGGCGGTGAGGCGGCGGCGGTGGCACCGGAGCCGCGAGGATGGAGGAGGGTGGTGGGCCGGCATTGGTGGCAGGGGCATCTCACCGTCGACGGCTCGAAGAGGAAGGAGGGAGGAACGGGGGAGGGGAAGGGAAGAGGGAGGACTCTGGTCGGGGGGGTGTCTCGCCTACGCCGTTGACGTCCTCCGGCCAGCAGGCGAGGTGGGCAGCGAAGCAGTGGGGCGGTGGCGGCGGGGGTTCTAGCGGAGGAACGCGTGATGGGAGTGTGACGACTAAACGCAAGATGGGAGGGGAACAAGAGGAGGAGAGCTAGGGTTAATAACTCTGCACAAATCTTAAAGTATATCTGATCGTTCAAAATTTAAAAGTTGGGAGGTGGAATTTTCTGTCAATAGATATATAGACATTCCCAATATAAAAAACCGAAACAGAAACTCGACATCGATATCGTAAACTGGTAATAAGTATAAAAACATTAAGCTATAAAAGTTTACATAAATATATAATACAACGAAATAAATTCAAAATTGCACTATTTAAATTACGAATTATCATTCGTTTAACCTCCTATTCAAGTTAGGATTTGGTTGAGGAGTTGATAGGCCTCTTAATAACTATGAATAAAAAGTTTTGACATATTTAGAAATACGGTAATTACCGTAAGAATATGGTACAATTTGAAAACGTCGGTGTGCAACAATATTATTTTCATTTCCATTTCCATAATTTTTACCATTTTTATCAGTAAACATTTCCATATTGCTCGATTAGTAAAAATAAAAAATGAACTATTTCCGTGAGCCTCTTTACTCTAGGGATAACGGTGGCTTGTTTGCCAACTTTAGGAAAGAGGACCATGAGTTTAGATAAGAAAAATGATGATGAGATTACCATGAGAATTTGATTTTTAGTCCCAATCTCTTGTTTGATAGAGATGGTAAGAATCGATAAGAAGTTTAGTTGGGAATTAGATGTTAAATGAAAACAGATATTTGAGATTTGTTCAGGCAAAGTAAAGAAGGAATTTCCTTCCGATCATCCTCATCCCGCTCAAACTCACATGTCTCCCAACCAAACAGAGTATTCTTTTTAAAAGAAAAATGGATCAAACAGAACAATTAATAGCCTCACTCTTCTAGACTCCAAGCATCAGCCAATAATACTACTTGTTTTGATTTTTTTTTCTGCCTCCTTGGTATGACGACACTATTTCGGTCACGGAGGTTCATGGATGGTTCTGCGTTGCCTATCTCTCCTAAAAACTACACCCAAACAAACGGATCCTAAAAGGTTAAGGCAACGTGAGGAGGCGGATCCTCTACCGTAGAGAAGCACTTAGAGCAAGTTTAGTAGTATAGCCAACTACTAACTCTAAATCATCTATAGCCAATCTAATAGTTCATTCATAGTTACCTATACGCATGTACTACATCATTAATATATGGTCCCACCTCTCATACACACACAACGTCTTAGTGCTACAGCTGGCTATAAATCTGTAGCCCGCTTTCCTTATCTCTATTCTTCCTCTCTTCTCTCTTCTCGCTCTTCTCTCTTCTTCCTCTCTTCTCTCTTCTCCCTCTCTTCTTTTTTCCTCTAGGTATGCTTACAGCTGACTTGTACTCGCTGACGTTGCTATTGTACTCGCTGGCGTTGCTATTATACTTACTCTTACGGGCTTTCCTTCTCTCTGGGTGGGCGTTGCTATTGTACTCATTCTTACGGGCTTTCCTTCTCTCTTCTCTTCTTTCCTCTAGGTATGCTTACAGCTCACTCTTATGAGCTTTCCTTCTCTCTGGGTGGGCGTTGCTATTGTACTCACTCTTACGGGCTTTCCTTCTCTCTTCTCTTCTTTTCTCTAGGTATGCTTACAGCTGACGCCTTCTCTCTCTATTGTACTTGCTCTTACGGGCTTTCCTTCTCTTTCTTCTCTTCTTTCCTCCAGGTATGCTTACAGCTGATGCCTTCTCTCTCTATTGTACTCGCTCTTATAGGCTTTTCTTCTCTCTCTTCTCTTCTTTCCTTAGGTATTGTAGGCGTCAACTCTATTGTACTCGCTCTTACGGGCTTTCCTTATCTCTCTTCTCTTCTTTCCTTAGGTATTGTAGCCTTCTATTATACTCGCTCCTACAGGTGGGCGTTAGGGCGCATCTTGGCCGTCAAGTCTGATTGATTCCTGAAATACATTGGAGATCAAGCACGAGATCATCTACTACGGACAGCATCAAGCGGCGGCCGTTGAGCTGAGAAAATATAAGTTTTTTCATGGTTGTTTCGTGCATAATGCCTAACTGATAGTGCACCGTATGTCATCCCAGACGTCAGCCTTTTACTGCTCCATCTTTCATCTTTATAAACACCAAATGTTGTCACTTTGATCCAGATTTGCAGATGGGCGTAGACATACAGATTTGCAGATGGGAGTTATATCGAGCGAAGCATAAACTACTATACTGATTTTTGCCAAAGCCGAATATCGCTCCACAATAATGAGAGAAAAATCATGCCAAAGCCGAATCTCAACTCGCTGTAAACATGAAAAATAAAGAGAAAATTTACTTGTTCACCCATGATACGAATTACCAGTACTCCTCGATGCATAACTGATAAATGGCACGGCAAGTAATCACTTAGTCCTGAACACAAGAAAATAGACAACTCGGTGCCGCTAGAATAAAACTGGCATCAGCAGAGACATTCCATAGGCTTAATTTAATTTTCTTTTGTCCGGAACTAGTGACAGTGCATTAGGAGTTCATTCAGGAAAACACAAAAAACACATACTGCAGTATCTTAACTAGATGCATCCAACTTCCAATTCTCTGAACCAACAAAAGATAGGGCATGTTCTAATTCAAAACTGCAAACAAACTGTAGCCGACTCAACCACCAAACATGACAGACAGTAAGGGTTGAAGATCCATGGATCTGTTCAGGCGACGGTAACATCAACTCTTCCGGCCACTTGGTCCAGATCACGCCTTCCCTGGGAGGTGATGAGTCTTCCACTGCAGTTGATCAGCACAACACATAGATTAGCACACAATCATCATTACAACATAAGATACGCCAAGAATGCACTTGAAAATTACCCCTTCGGGTCGACATCAATGATGCCCATCTTCTGCAGCTGCTGAAGGATGTTGCGTGAGATAGCGCCGCTGCTCTTGCAGAAGTGCGGGGGGCGTGAGCCATTCCTCTGGCGGCCACCATAGATCTTCTGGAAGCCACCTACACCAATACCCTGCCTCAGGTAGATCTTCCTTGCAATTGAGGCTACAGAAAACAAGCAACAAAGTCACAATCATATTAACAGTGTTATGCTCAGAACCCTCACTGTGATTCCTTAAAACAAAGTGCGACAGCCAGGCATTCATGTTGATGAAGGAACATGAATGCTGTAAAACAAGGGTACTCACCAGCCCTCGTGTAGTACCAGTCCGGATCATAAGGAGGGAGCTCCTTGAACCTCGCAGTCTTCACGATGTCAACCCACTCAGGGAGCTCCATCTAAAAGAGAATTTTAATTGTCAAAACTTAGAACTAAGAACATACACAAAGGCCAATTGATGTAAATGGTTTCCGATCGTAGTTGTAATTTGACGGTAATATAATTACAAACCTTTATTTCTTTTATAGCATCAAGAGTGCCAACTAAAGTCCACAGCACAGTGCAACAAAGAATATATTTAACATGAAACTAAACAGAATAGATAATCACGGAATTTGTGACCAGCGTGAATATTCCACAACAAGCGGTATGCAGTAGTCAAATATCATCACATTACATTTCTTATGACTTAACGTGAAACATTTTTATGCATGCTTAACCAACAATAAACCACATCTTGACAATAAAGAGCATTTAGCTCAACACAAAAGAACAAGTAAAACACAGGACGACCAGGTAAAAAGATAATCGAAGGTTGCCTAACAACAGGAGCTCCTGGCTGGCTACAAACAACTGTGGTCCAAATTAGAGTCGAGATCTCAATACAGCCTCACCCACATAACCTAATCACGAAAAATCAACATACTGCAACGCCGCATCAACATCAACGTAACGAACAGATCGGATGGTTGTCCCTAAGCTAAGCCGCAGCAGCAAAAGGAAACCGTGATTGCATCCGCACAAGGCTTAGCAACACCGAATCTCCATAGGGGCGGGGGCGACCACATCCCATCCATGATCTACCAAGAACTCGGATCTGCGTGGAAAGCGCAAGGTAAGGGCCTGGATGGTTGGTTGGTCGGTTGCTTACCTTGCCGGAGCGCTTGAGGTGGGCGGAGTAGGCCTTGACGAACTCATGAGGGTTCACGTCCTTCACCGTCCTCGCCGTCGAATCCGCCATGCCGCCGCCGCCGCCGCCGCCGTGGGGGGAGGAGAGGAGAGAGGAGGGAGTGAGGGTGCGGCTGCTTGGGGGGCTAGGGTTTTGGGGAGGAGCGGGTGGGAGCGGATTTATATAGCGGCGGGTTTGGTTGCGGGGCGTCGGATGGTAGATGGACGGCTGATATGGCCTGAGCGGTGGGTCTAGGGATCGCGGATGGTTTGGTTTGGGCTGGAGGCGGTGTACGTGGGCTGAGTTGGGCTCCTCATGACTCGTTTGGGATTAACAATACGTCCACTTTAGGTCCCCTCAATTTATCGCCGACTCTGAAATTCGCCTGTGAACCGTTATTGACCGTCCCTCGACTCTTAAAACCAGTGAAAATAAGATATCAAGATGATTTGAACAGTGTTTTTGACAGACGTGACACTTAAAGTCAAGAAAATCGTGGGACCCACGTGATAGTGAGTGTTCGGTTAAAAATAAAATATTATAGTGTGAATCACATCATCACCCCCCTCTCTTTCCCCTTATTCTCTCTCTTACTCCTCTCTTTCCCTTTCAACATCGTCGTCATCTAAGGCGGCTCTTGTTGTACACAAGATGGTTGGGGCGGGGGCAACAGCGGCAACATCTTAGACAGTGGTGTAGTCGGAGGCGGCTGCAACAATAGTGCGGCCACCAACGGGGTGGACTAGTCGGTTTGTGGCTGATCTAGGCTAGGAAGGGAGAGGGAGAGGGAGGTCATCAGAGGAGCAGGAGGCGCTGCAGTGGCGGAGGAGGAGGAACAACGACCCCGCGGGGCCTTGTGATTAAGTGGTAGACGTGATGAGGAGGGAGATGGTGGTGTGGTGGCGAGGACGACATGTTGGAGGGGAAGCTGTGGTGGCTGGAGTCGCTAAGGTCGGAGCCAGTGGGGCTGCCAGGGGCATTGGTGGCGGATTACGAAAAGGTGGTCGTCGCTGCTTGTTTGCTTGAGCGGGCGGCCCAGAAGCAAGTCGTCGGCGGTGGCGGAATCGTTGTCTAGCGGCGTGAGGAGTGCATCGGATGAGGTGTGGTACTTGCACTTGAGGGTGGAGTTCCGGTGGTTCTTGATGGCATTGTTGGTGCGGACGACGAGGAGCCTAACGATGGTGGCCCACTTGTTTGTCGAAGCAAGCGTGGGCGAGGAGGATGGTTTCATCCTCCTCGGGCATGAAGGGGTGGTGCTCTACCCACAGTGACAACTGGTTGCACACCGGAGGCGCCACGACTTGCTGGACCTCCCCGGGATGGACTTCTAATGAGCGACCAGTCGCGCGCCTTGTGCTTCGCCACTTGCCGCTGCAGCGCCTCGTCCTTCTTTGAGCTCCATGATGATGATGAAAGGGAGAGAAAAAGGAAGGGAGTGAAGAGGGGAAAGAGGGGGTGATGATGTGGGTCCCACCGAACTCACTGACATGTGGGTCCCATCCAACTTTAAGTGCCACGTCAACAAAAAAACGTCATCCAAAAAGCCTTGGGATCTTATTTGCATTGATTGGGAGTTGAGGGGACACGTCATATCTGGTATTGCGGTTCAAGGATGAATTTCAGACTTGACGACGTAGTGACAGATATAACATGTCTGCAATAAGTTCACTTTAGGTCCCTTATAGACTTCAAATTGTATCCTTAAACTGCAATACTAGATGTAACATGTCTCTCAACTTATAATATCGGAGTACCCGAGATCCCAGAGTAGCATTATGTCTAATTTTGGCTGATATGATGAGTTGACTGCAGTCAACTCGACAAGTCATTGTGGGACCTACATGGACCCTACATGTCAATCACATGAAAAATATAAAAAGAAAGAAGAAACCTTCTCTACTCCCTCTGTCTCCTCACATCTCTACTCCTTGCTCTGTAGCCACCACATCTTGGATGAATCCGTCGTCCCTATAATTGCTCGCCGCCATCGTTCCTGTTCGCCGCCCGTTGTCCTTCCAATATGGAGATATTTAACTATTTGCCACTTTTAGATTTGGCATTTAACTATTTGCCACCCATATGTCAATGACACGTGGGTCTACATGTATCTATGACATGTGGATCCAGTGGCAAATAGTTAATTGCCACATCTAAAAGTGGCAAATAGTTAATTGCCACATCTAAAAGTGGCAAATAGTAAAATGCCCTGAGAGAGATGGGGAAGAGAGTGGAGAAGGGGAGGGAGAGGAGGAAAAAGACTGGACTGTTGACATGTGGGGCCCACGTGGGTTCCTCACTGATTTAGCTGGGTTGACCACAATCGACTTGCCACTTCAACTGAAATATGATGCAATACTGCCATAGAGCTTAGGTACTCCGGTGTTATAAGTTAATGGGCATGGTATTGTGATGTAAGGAAGAATATGATTTAAACTCCTATACCTAAAAGTTAACTTATTGAGAAACCTTTAGAACTCATATGAGACGGAAAATGTACTCCTCTACATTTTGGCACGTTTGGCATAGCTCCAGCTCGGCGCGGGCCAGCCCGCTTGTCCGCAAGGCCGCCCCGCAAAAAATCCCGCAAGGCCGCCCCGCGAGAAGGCCGCATAGCTAGATGGGCTGGATTGACCCGCGTCCGCGTGGCTGCCAGTAGCCCACTAACTCCGCGTCCGTATGTTCCCAACCCTAGTTCGGCGTTTCCACATGCGAGATCGAGCCTGGAGCAGGCTCGCCATCTCTGCCGCCGCCTCGCTCGCTCGCTCGCCGTCCGTCGCCGCCGCCTTGCTCGTCGTCCTCCGCCGCCACGGCACCAGCACGCCTCGTCCTTCCCCTATCTCGGCTCAGGTGAGTTCTTGCCTCTTCATTTTTTTTCTTGTTTAAGCTCTGGAGTCGATTGGGAAAGAATGCCGTGGGTGGCAGATGAGGCATAATCAAACTAGCAATGCCTCATCGATTAGTAGCATGTCTCGTCCAATCCACTTCCATGTTTTTGGTTTGATTTCTCATGGATATTATCTCGTCGATTAGTAGTACCTACTTTGCTTTGGTGTTCTTTGACTTCCTGTACTTCTGGGACTGAAGTGAGGACAAGAAGAAGAGGCCAAACATGAGATTTCATAACCAACGAAAAAACACACACAAAATGGCCATCTTTATTTGGTTACAATGAACTATTTATCTCTCTTTCTCATGGGTTTTAGGACGGTTAATACAGAAAAAATATGTGTGCTATTTAGTGATGTTGTGAGTTTAAACTCAGCTTGATTTTCTGTTTTAGATTATGTCCAGTGGAGTCCCTACTTGGTTTTATCTGGGTTGTGAGCTACAGTTTTAGCACCATGAGACATGAATTATGTCATAGTACTTAGTTTCAGCCTTTCAGGTGTGTTTTAAAATTATGTCCATCTTGTTCTACATGCAGTACTTTGGTTTTCTCCCATGTCGACATCATTAGCTGAAGCTTCGCAAGGAGGATATATCAAAGAGGTCATTGCAGAGGGCTCTTCGGGAGGCTTATCATCATCAACACAGTTGTTGTCTGCAAAACGAAAGTTAGCAGCATCGAATCCTTCGACAGCGAAGCGAAGACGATCACCTATTTTATTGCCAATAGTCAGGTCTCCAGGAGTGCGCCAAATTATTTCTCAAAATGCTCTCATCATGGAGAGATCACAAGTTCCTGGTCATATGTCCCCAAGTGCAGAGTCTCCAAGAGCTAGATCTCTGTCTCCAATGGCAAGGTTCGTATCAAGTCCGTCTACTATCCTTGAGCTGGATGTTGAAAATCAGCCAAGGGAATCAAGTCAACCAACACCTCATGTTGTGACTCATCGTTCTGGTTAGTTCTTTACTCTTAATGTATTGCATATATAATTCTATAGTTTGTCTTCCACCCAAACAAATTCAGCTTACATTCTGTGGCTAGTTTTAGTAGGTTTGTACACCTGCAATTCTGATTCTATTTGGTGTATCTCAATTTATTTTTGGGAAACAAGCGATAAATGCAAATTTTGTGTATCTTTTCTATCCACTATTTCAGGATCTTATTACTGATACCATTCTAAGGACTAAGTAAGCTGATACATTCAATTATTGTGCAAACATGTGTCACTAAAGTTATATTCAGTGAGCTAGAAATAGTTGTCTGCATTTTTGCTGATACATAACATGCATTTTTTCATTTTTGCATACATTATTTGAGACATCCAAGACTATAGATAAAAAATATATATCCCTACTAGTAATATATCCTTGCTGGAGTTTAATTGTAGGGTAATATGATTTAATGATGCAGGGAAAAGAACACTCACATCTTTAATCTGGAAAGAATTTAAACCAGTTTATTCTTCTACTGGAAAGGTGCTTTATGGGAAATGCATTCATTGCAATAAGGTAATCAAAGCTAACCATGGTTCAGGGACAAGTCAATGCCATAGACATTTACTTAAGTGTCCACTGAGAATTAGAGTGCAACAATTGGTTGAAAGTTTGCATTCCAGTCTATCACCTAATACATCTGTTCTAAAGGACTGGAAATTTGATCCTGATGTGGCACGTGCAGAACTTTTAAGGATGATTGTTTTGCAAGAACTTCCTTTGTTGAACACCTTGGTTTTAGAAGATTTTGTGCAAGCTTGAACCCGTACTTTAGGGTGGTTTCTAGAACTACTATAAAGGGTGATTGCTTGGCTGCCTATCAAGAACAAAAGTTAGCTTTGCTTGAGGTACTGAGGAAAACAAATTCTCGGGTTTCACTGACGGCTGACATGTGGTCATCTAATCAAAACCTAGGTTACATGTGCATAACTTGTCACTTCATTGACAATGAATGGAATATGCAAAAGAGGATCATAAGATTCACTCAAGTGCGTACCCCACATGATAGTATAGCTCTCTTCAATGAAATTATAAAGTGCATTCAAGATTGGCAGATAGAAAGTAAGTTGTTCAGTATTACAGTAGACAATGCATCTACTAATGATTCTATGGTTGTGGAATTGAAAGGAAATCTCTTGGGTAAACTTGCTATGCCTTGCAAAGGAGAGCTATTTCATTTCCGGTGCGCAGCTCACATCTTTAATCTTATTGTTCAAGATGGATTGAGTACTATCAGTGCTGCCATATCTAGGATAAGGGAAAGTGTGAAGTATATAAGAGCATCAGAAGCACGTGAGCAAAAATTTGAAGAAATCATTGCACAAGTCGGAATTGTTGAAGAGAAGCGTCCTTCACTTGATGTCTCCACTCGTTGGAATTCCACCTATTTGATGCTTTCCTCATCCTTATTATTCAGGAGGGCTTTTGATTCATTGGATCGGTTTGATCCTAACTTTAAAGATGCTCCACAATTTTTCGATTGGGAGAATGCAGAAGTTCTTTGCAAACATCTCAAGGTCTTCTATGATGCAACTGTTGTGGTTTCCGGGACATCATATCCCACTGTTACTCGCTACTTTCATGAATTTTGGAAAGTGAAGGTGATGATTCTAAATGAGTCCAACAATGAGGATGATCTTGTTGCTAGCTTGGTTTCTAAAATGGATACAAAAATTCAGAAATATTGGGATCTACAGTTCCTGCAGATTTGTGTTCCTGTTATTTTTTATCCCAGATTTAAGTTGAAATTCCTTGAGTTTAGGCTGAAAGCAGGTTTTGGAGATAAGGCAACTGGTCCAAATGGATATCTCCCTAGAATTAAGAAGACAGTCCGTACTTGGTTTGCTGAATATTCTTCACAAATTTGTGGTCCAAGCACAACCAATTCTCAAGAAGCATCAACTAGTGGGGTGAATGTTGGTGGCAGCCAATTTGCCGACTAGAGGCAATATCTTCATGATCAAAGCAAGAGTAAAGTAAAGACTGAGTTAACTAGATATCTCGAAGATATTCCTCAAGAAAATGATTTCCCTGATGATGATTTTGACATACTCCAGTGGTGGAGGGTGAACTCTTGCAAATATCCAATATTATCACGCATGGCACTTGATTTGCTTGCTGTCCCTGCATCCTCAGTTGCATCAGAGTCTGCATTTTCTACTGGATCAAGAATCATTAGCGACTATAGGAGTAGGTTGGCTAGTGGAACTGTGGAGGCATTGGTTTGCCTTCAAGATTGGATGCGAGCCGATGGTATGAAGCCTACTTTAGTTGTGCATTGCTACTTATATTATGGGCCATTAACTTATTTATGTTGAACTTTTGTATTCTGATGTTTTAGGTTTTGGTGATCCATATTCAATTCAAACTGATACGGCTGAGGATGATGATGTTAATATGCAACTATTAGGTATTCAAATTACTTGATTTTATATTTCTGTATGTCTAATTGAATATGGGTACTATGATGATCTAATAATAATTTAACATTTTCTATATTCATATTGATATTAATGAATTTTGATGATATATATGTCTATGATTCATTAAACATTAATTGAATGTAAGAATTGCTAGAATGACTTACTTGTGAAAACGAGGGGAGTAATAAACCTAACCCCAACCGGCCCTACCCTGCGAGTGCGAGGGCGAGTCGAGACGGAGTCCGTCTCCAGGTTGGTGCTGGAGTCTATTCGGCTCGACATGCCGGCCTATATACCCCAACATGCCACGACGTCATTCGCTCATCCCTATACCGATCGTCAGCGCATCTTTTAGTCGGCCACACTAAATTGTGTCGTCCATCTCCCTCTCCACTCCAGGCTCTAGTTCATCGCCGCCGCTGCGACCGAGCCCGCGCAACGTCCGCGACGCCTACGCTGTAGCAACCGGCGGGTTGCTGTCGCGCCGGCGTTGCCCACCAGAGAGGGCCGAAACGACGGGCGCGCTTCTGACACTCTGGCCAGACGACGTCTCCTTGACGATTTTTGCTCCGCGGTGTTTCTCCGACGGCCACCGTACGTTCGCGCGCTTCGCGTCGCGTGCCCCCGCTGGGGCAGCTTCGTGGCCACGCAGCCGCCACAATCTCCACGGCACTACTGCCGCAACCCGCTCGTCCCCATCGGTTCCTGCCAGGCCTCGCCTCGGCTGCTTCCACCAGGAGAAGCGCCGTCGGCCGCTGCGCGTGGGGGGGCGGAAGAGGCTCGCCGGCCCTCCGAGCTCGCCGCAGCCGCACTTCTTCCGGCGGCATCCGCTCCCGCGGTTCCTGGCGCCGTTCTCGCTCCCGCCTCCGGACGACAGGGAGGCCTTGCTGTTCGAGCTCGCCGCAGCCAGTGGCGTCCGCAACGGGCCCGCGTCGGTTTCGAGTTCTCCGGCGCGGACCGCGCGCAGCGACGGCGCTCACGCTCGTTCGTCCTCCAACCCATGACGGGCGACACGAGCCGTTTTGCTCCCTCCCCTCACCGGCGGCGATGTCCAGGCAGCTACGCGTGGGCGCTGATACTCACCGCCGACGACCTCGACACGCCGCCGTCGCGCCTTCTTCGCCTGCTCTCATCTACACCGCCGTGCGTTCACGGCTATGTCGGTGCTAACTCGTCGGAACGCCGCAGCTGGGGCCCGGAACGAAGAAACCAGGTGGCAAAGATACTCGAACGACAGGCTCGCGGCGGTGGCTTGGCGCATGCCGTGGTGGTCGGCCGGCGTGGCCTACTGGCCCCTTGCACGCTGAGAAGCGTTTCGGCGTGGCGGCAGTCGACTCAGCATGGCGTGTGCTCCGTGCCTACATTCGCTGGGGATACTGGCCGGATTTCCGCTGCTCGGGGTGTCGCTCGGGACCGGGAAGAAGTTGCGTACATCACGGTGGGGTTTGGTCCCGGGCAGGGTGTCCTCTGCGTCCCTTGCTGACCACACAATTTGAGGACGTGGTGACATACACGACCTGCCCCGGCGACGTTCCACTAGTGGAGAAACCCTTTGCAGTCCCGATCTTTATCCGCGGCGTGGAAAATAGGCTCGCCAGTGGCCCGGCTGAGCCATCTTTAGTCGCCGGTGGTACCTAACAGATCGAGCTGACCTTTTTTTTTTTTGCACTGGCCCATGTTGCTGCATGTTTATAATACTATTATTATAAACCATGCATATATATGTTTGCAATACATATATATGCTACATATAAATATATATATATTTATATTACTATATATATTAATACTTAATTATATTATATGTATAAATGGGTTTCAGTAATATGTACATGCATATATATATGTATTATACATATATATATGTTTATGCAAATGCATATGTATATGTATATATATTATATCTTTATATATATAGTATATATATATATAATATATATATCTATAATTATATATATATATAATATGACCAAAATATATTTACATTATAGAAAATGTGTACATCATTGCCATTTAGATCATTGTAGTTCATGTATTATTACAATCCATTATATGTCCTAGCTAGTTATCGATTTTCGAACGTAGTAGTTATAGTCCGCTGCTAGCTCAGAAGCTAAGGAACCGGTGAATTTGTGTTTCCGTCCGTGTAGAATTCACCTTGGGAATCAGGATTTTCTTCGTTGATGATCCGCATGAGTTGTTTCTTGAACCGCCGCGATAAATTCTTGTGTGTGGGTCAGGTTATCCCTCATGCGAATAAATATATAAACT